>NC_069476.1:29860914-29893414 GCF_026875155.1 Cherax quadricarinatus | reverse complement strand
TACACACACACACACACACACACACACACACACACACACACACACACACACAGTTAATGAGGAGAATTAAATCTGATGAGGACCAGGCAGGACTTCAAAGAGACCTGGACAGACTGGACACCTGGTCCAGCAAATGGCTTCTCGAATTTAATCCTGCCAAATGCAAAGTCATGAAGATAGGGGAAGGGCACAGAAGACCACAGACAGAGTATAGGCTAGGTGGCCAAAGACTGCAAACCTCACTCAAGGAGATAGATCTTGGGGTGAGTATAACACCGAGCATGTCTCCGGAAGCACACATCAATCAGATAACTGCTGCAGCATACGGGCACCTGGCAAACCTGAGAACAGCATTCCGATACCTTAGTAAGGAATCATTCAAGACACTGTACACCGTGTATGTCAGGCCCATACTGGAGTATGCAGCACCTGTTTGGAACCCGCACTTGATAAAGCACGTCAAGAAAGTAGAGAAAGTACAAAGGTTTGCGACAAGGTTAGTTCCAGAGCTAAGGGGAATGTCCTATGAAGAAAGATTAAGGGAAATTGGCCTGACCACACTGGAGGACAGGAGGGTCAGGGGAGACATGATAACGACATATAAAATACTGCGTGGAATAGACAAGGTGGACAAAGACAGGATGTTCCAGGGAGGGAACACAGAAACAAGAGGCCACAATTGGAAGTTGAAGACACAAATGAGTCAGAGAGATAGTAGGAAGTATTTCTTCAGTCATAGAGTTGTAAGGCAGTGGAATAGCCTAGAAAATGACGTAGTGGAGGCAGGAACCATACACAGTTTTAAGACGAGGTTTGATAAAGCTCATGGAGCGGGGAGAGAGAGGGCCCAGTAGCAACCGGTGAAGAGGCGGGGCCAGGAGCTAGGACTCGACCCCTGCAACCACAAATAGGTGAGCACAAATAGGTGAGTACACACACACATTCATTCTCTCTCTCCTTCTCTCTCGTTCTCTCTCCCCCCTTTCTATCTTTCTCTCCCATCTCTCTTGTTCCCTCTGTCTCTATCCCCCTCCCTCTATCTACCTACCAATTCATCTAACTCTCCCTTCCTCTCCACCTTCTACCATCTTCCTTCCCTCCTCCCCCCCCTGGCTTCTCGCTCTTCCATCTCCTCCCTTACCTTTACCCTCCCCCCCATCCCCGCACCTTCCACCTTCCTTTCCTCCTCCTCCCATCCGGCTTCTCCCTCTTCCATCTCCTACCTTACCTTTCCCCCCCCCTCACACCTTCCACCCATCTTCCTTTCCTCCTCCTCCCCCCTGGCTTCTCCCTCTTCCATCTCCTCCCTCACCTCTTCCCTCCCCCCCCCCCGCACACACTCTGAAAATACTTAAGCTTGTTTCTGGGATAAAACACATCAACTCCTATCTGTGGTAAAAAAAAAATGGGTAACCAAAGAGGGCGAAGACCCAGGGGTCTGGGGGATGAACCCGGGAGAGAAGAACCTGGGAGGAAAGGTTGGGAAGTAGAGCTCAAAAAACTGGAGGAAGAGTGGGGAAGGAAGCTAGCAGAGCTTGGCAGGAGAATGGAGGAGAGGATGGCTGAGGAGAGCAGAAAGTGGGGACTACAAGTCTTAGCAGCAGAAGATAAGATAGAGTGCTTAAACGAGGAACTAAAACACCTTAAACAGAAAAGAGAGAGAAAGGGCAGTACAGACATGACATCAGGGATCTCTATACCAGTCACACACAAAGGGACTGTAGGGGTCCAGGTAACGATATGCACAATTGAGAGACCTGTAGACAATGAAGGAGCTATGACGTATGCAGAGACTCCAACAGACAACTACAGTGGCAAGGAGCAGCTGAGCTGGAAAGACAGTCCACCGAGCATAGGGGATGCAGCAAGGGCAGGGAATAAAAGCGGGAACGTTTCGATGGAAGGAACTAAAATACTTCAGAGGATGCAGAGGGAGAAACAGTGGAAGGAGGAGAGGAAGAGATCAGTGTTTGTCTACGGGCTCCAAGAAGTCGAAGGGGAAACCTACGACAAAAGAAACCAGAAGAAAGCGATAGAAGGTATCATGAAACGATAGGCGAGGGAGGCATGACCCAAGTGACAAATTTTCGGAGAATTGGGTGGTTTGCGAGTGGAGGGATATGGCCAGTCAAAGTAATTTTCAAGGCAGAATCAGCTCGAACCAGGATCCTGCAGGAGAAAGCACGACTGAGGGACAATCCAGAGTACCAGAGAGTGTACCTCAATCACGATAGAACACAAGGAGAAAGGGTGATACTGAGAGAGAGGGTGCAAAGATGAAAGGAGGAACGAGCTGCACTGATGAAGATGAGCAGAACCCAGACTCAGGTGGAAGGGCAAACACACCTTGCAGAAACACCCGCAGGTCTCCAACCACAACAACCCCAAAGCAACTGATCAATCTAAACCAAAACCCACACACTGTTCCCTCTACCCCCACCCCCCATCACAAGCCCCACCCCCTACAGCAGCCCCCTTTGGGCACTCTGCCCCCTCCCCCCCATCACAAACCCCAACCAAACTGCGACAACCCCAATGCAACATTACAATCTAAGCCAAAACCCACACACTGTTCCCTCTCCCCCTACCCCCCACATCACAAACCCCACCCTACAGCAGATCCCCATGGATGTTATTTGTGCCCTCACCCCTCCATCACAAACCCCACCTACACTGCACACCCCTATAGGCCCCCTCCAGGGCACCCACTCCCCAAACCCCCAATATTTTCCCAGGACCACCGTGATAGATAAGAAGTTGAAGGTGTGGTACACGAACGCAGATGGATTATCAAGTAAATACGATGAGTGGCATGAAAGAATAAATGAGAAGTCCCCAGACATCATAGCAGTCACAGAAACGAAATTTACTGAGACAATAACAGATGCAGTCTTCCCACTGGGATATCAGATCCTGAGGAAAGACAGAAGGAGCAGAGGGGGAGGTGAGGTTGCACGACTCATAAAGAACCGTTGGAGTTTTGAGGAAATACAAGGTGTGGGCGAGATTGAAGAAACGGACTACATAGTAGCTACAATTCAGTCTGGGGAACATAAGGTAGCCATTGCAGTGATGTATAACCCACCACAGAACTTCAGGAGGCCAAGAGAGGAATATGAAGAGAACAAAAGAGCGATCGTGGACACACTGGCTGAGGTGGCACGAAGAGCTCAATCGTGCAGAGCAAAGTTATTTCAACCATAGGGAGATTGACTGGGAAAGCCTGGAGCCTCACAGAGTTCCTGATACATGGAGAGCCAAGATGATGGATGTGGTACTGGAAAACCTCATGCATCAACACGTCAGAGACACTACGAGAGAGAGAGAGAGGGGAGGATGAACCAGCAAGACTGTACCTTGTGTTCACCCTGAGCAGTTCAGACATTGAGGACATCACATATGAGAGGCCCCTTGGAGCTAGCGATCACGTGGTTCTGAGTTTTGATTACATAGTAGAGCTGCAAGTGGAGAAGGTAGCAGGAGTCGAGTGGGAAAAGCAAAACTATGCGGGAGGTTAAGTGGGACAGAGAGCTAGTAGGAAAGTCAGTAAACGAAATGATGGAATATGTAACAACAAAATGTAAGGAGGCAGAGGAAAGGTTTGTTCCCAAGGGCAACAGAATTAATGGGAAGACCAAAATGAGTTCTTGGTTTACCCAAAGGTGTAGGGAGCCAAAAACTAAGTGTAATAGAGAATGGAAGAAGTACAGAAGGACCCAGGAAAATAAGGAGGTCAGTCGAAGAGCCAGAAACGAGTATGCACAGATAAGGAGGGAGGCCCAACGACAGTATGAAAACGACTTAGCATCAAAAGTCAAGTCTGACCCGAAACTGCTGTATAGCCACATTAGGATAAAGACAACAGTCAAAGACTAGGTGATCAGGCTGAGAAAAGAAGGTGGGGAGCTCACATAAAACGATCAAGAGGTATGCGAGGAGCTCAGCAAGAGATTTAAGGAAGTATTCACTGTGGAGACAGGAAGGACTCTGGGAAGACAGGACAGAGGGGGACACCAACAGGAAATACACCAACAAGTGCTGGATGACATACACACAATTGAGAAGGAGGTGAAGAAGCGGCTAAGTGACCTTCATGCCTCAATGGCAATGGGACCAAACAACATCTCCTATGGGTCCTTAGAGAGGGAGCAGAAATGCTGTGTCCCCCATTAACCACAATCTTCAACACATCCCTTGAAACAGGAGAAATACCTGAGGTATGCAAGACGGCAAATGTAGTTCCCATTTTTAAAAAAGAAGACAGAAAAGAGGCGCTAAGCTACAGACCAGTGTCACTGACGTGTATAGTATGCAAAGTCATGAGGAAGATTATCAGGAAGAGAGTGGTAGAGCACCTGGAACGGAACAAAATTATAAATGGCAACCAGCACGGTTTCATGGATGGCAAATCCCGAGTCACAAACCTTCTGGAGTTTTATGATAAAGTAACAGAAGTAAGAGACGAGAGAGAGGGGTGTAATGATTGCATTTTCTTGGACTGTAAGAAGGCCTTCGACACAGTTCCTCACAAGAGATTAGTGCAGAAACTAGAGGATCAGGCGTGTATAACAGGGAGGGCACTTCAATGGATCAGAGAATACCTGACAGGGAGGCAACAACGAGTCATGGTGCGTGATGAGGTATCTCAGTGGGCGCCTGTGACGAGCGGGGTCCCACAGCGGTCGGTCCTAGGACCAATGCTATTTTTGGTATACATGAATGACATGATGGAAGGGATAGATTCAGAGATGTTCCTGTTCGCAGATGATGTGAAATTAATGAGGAGAATTAAATCAGATGAGGATTAGGCAGACCTTTAAAGAGACCTGGACAGGCTGGACACGTGGTCCAGCAATTGGTTTCTCGAATTCAACCCTGCCAAATGCGAAGTCATGAAGATTGGAGAAGGGCAAAGAAGATCGGAGACGGAGTATAGGCTAGGTGGCCAACGACTGCAAACCTCACTCAAGGAGAAAGATCTTGGGATGATTATATCACCGAGCATGTCTCCGGAAGCACACAGCCAGATAACTGCCGCAGCATATGGGCGCCTGGCAAACCTTAGATTAGCATTCTGATATCTAAATAAGGAATCTTTCAAGACACTGTACACCATGTACGTCAGGCCATACTGGAGTATGAAGCACCAGTTTGGAACCCGCACCGGTCAAGCACGTTAAGAAATTAGAGAAAGCAGAAAAGGTTTGCGACAAGGTTAGTTTCAGAGCTAAGGGGAATGTCCTATGAAGAAAGGTTGAGGGAAACTGGCCTGACGACACTGGAGGACAGGAGGGAAAGGGGAGGCATGATAACGACGTACAAAATACAGCGTGGAATACACAAGGTAGACAGAGACAAGATGTTCCAGAGATGGGTCACAGAAACAAGGGGTCACTCTTGGAAGCTGAAGACTCAGATGAGTCACAAGGATGTTAGGAAGCATTTCTTCAGTCATAGAGTGGTCAGGAAGTGGAACAGTCTGGCGAGCGATGTAGTGGAGGCAGGTACCATACATAGCTTTTAGACGAGGTATGATAAAGCTCATGGAGCAGGGAGAGAGAGGACCTAGCAGCGTTCAGTGAAGAGGCGGGGCCAGGAGCTGAGTCTCGACCCTTGCAACTACAATTAGGTGAGTACAATTAGGTGAGTACACACACACACACACACACACACACACACACACACACACACACACACACACACACACACACACACACACACACATCTCTCCATGGGTCCTGAGAGAGGGAGCAGAGGCGCTATGTGTACCCCTAACAACAATATTCAATACATCTATCGAAACAGGGAGATTGCCTGAGGCATGGAAGACAGCAAATGTAGTCCCAATCTTTAAAAAAGGAGACAGACATGAAGCACTAAACTACAGACCAGTGTCACTGACATGTATAGCATGCAAAGTCATGGAGAAGATTATCAGGAGAAGAGTGGTGGAACACCTAGAAAGGAATGATCTCATCAACAGCAGCCAACATGGTTTCAGGGACGGGAAATTCTGTGTCACAAACCTACTGGAGTTCTATGACATGGTGACAGCAGTTAGACAAGAGAGAGAAAGGGGTGGGTGGATTGCATTTTCTTGGACTGCAAGAAGGCGTTTGACACAGTTCCACACAAGAGATTAGTGCAAAACCTTGAGAACCAAACAGGGATAACAGGGAAGGCACTACAATGGATCAGGGAATACTTGTCAGGAAGTCAGCAGCGAGTCATGGTACGTGGCGAGGTGTCAGAGTGGGCACCTGTGACCAGAGGCGTTTCACAGGGGTCAGTCCTAGGACGAGTGCTGTTTCTGGTATTTGTGAACGACATGACGGAAGGAATAGTCTGCGAAGTGTCCCTGTTTGCAGATGACGTGAAGTTGATGAGAAGAATTCATTCCATCGAAGACCAGGCAGAACTACAAAGGGATCTGGACAGGCTGCAGACCTTGTCCAGCAATTGGCTCCTGGAGTTCAACCCCACCAAGTGCAAAGTCATGAAGATTGGGGAAGGGCAAAGAAGACGGCAGACGGAGTACAGTCTAGGGGGCCAGAGACTACAAACTTCGCTCAAGGAAAAAGATCTTGGGGTGAGTATAACACCAAACACATCTCCTGTAGCGCACATCAACCAAATAACTGCTGCAGCATATGGGCGCTTAGCAAACCTCAGAACAGCATTCCGACATCTTAATAAGGAATCGTTCAGGACCCTGTACACCGTGTACGTTAGGCCCATATTGGAGTATGCAACACCAGTTTGGAACCCACACCTAGCCAAGCACGTAAAGAAACTAGAAAAAGTGCATAGATTTGCAACAAGACTAGTCCAGGAGTTAAGAGGTATGTCCTACGAGGAGAGGTTAAGGGAAATCAACCTGACGACACTGGAGGATAGATAGGGGGGATATGATAACGACATACAAAATATTGAGAGGAATTGACAAGGTGGACAAAGACAGGATGTTCCAGAGATGGGACACAGCAACAGTTGGAAGTTGAAGACACAGATGAATCACAGGGATGTTAGGAAGTATTTCTTCAGCCACAGAGTAGTCAGGAAGTGGAATAGTTTGGGAAGCGATGTAGTGGAGGCAGATTCCATACATAGCTTTAAGCAGAGGTATGATAAAGCTCACGGCTCAGGGAGAGTGACCTAGTAGCGATCAGTGAAGAGGCGGGGCCAGGAGCTCGGACTCGACCCCCGCAACCTCAACTAGGTGAGTACACACCACACACCACACACACACACACACACATACACACACACACACACACACATACACACACACACACCACACACACTCACACATACACACACACACATACACACACGGCTCAGGGAGAGTGACCTAGTAGCGATCAGTGAAGAGGCGGGGCCAGGAGCTCGGACTCGACCCCCGCAACCTCAACTAGGTGAGTACACACCACACACCACACACCACACACACACACACACGCACACGCACACGCACGCACACACACACACACACACATCTCTCCATGGGTCCTGAGAGAGGGAGCAGAGGCGCTATGTGTACCCCTAACAACAATATTCAATACATCTATCGAAACAGGGAGATTGCCTGAGGCATGGAAGACAGCAAATGTAGTCCCAATCTTTAAAAAAGGAGACAGACATGAAGCACTAAACTACAGACCAGTGTCACTGACATGTATAGTATGCAAAGTCATGGAGAAGATTATCAGGAGAAGAGTGGTGGAACACCTAGAAAGGAATGATCTCATCAACAGCAGCCAACATGGTTTCAGGGACGGGAAATTCTGTGTCACAAACCTACTGGAGTTCTATGACATGGTGACAGCAGTAAGACAAGAGAGAGAGAGGGGTGGGTGGATTGCATTTTCTTGGACTGCAAGAAGGCGTTTGACACAGTTCCACACAAGAGATTAGTGCAAAAACTTGAGAACCAAACAGGGATAACAGGGAAGGCACTACAATGGATCAGGGAATACTTGTCAGGAAGTCAGCAGCGAGTCATGGTACGTGGCGAGGTGTCAGAGTGGGCGCCTGTGACCAGAGGCGTTTCACAGGGGTCAGTCCTAGGACGAGTGCTGTTTCTGGTATTTGTGAACGACATGACGGAAGGAATAGTCTGCGAAGTGTCCCTGTTTGCAGATGACGTGAAGTTGATGAAAAGAATTCATTCCATCGAAGACCAGGCAGAACTACAAAGGGATCTGGACAGGCTGCAGACCTTGTCCAGAAATTGGCTCCTGGAGTTCAACCCCACCAAGTGCAAAGTCATGAAGATTGGGGAAGGGCAAAGAAGACGGCAGACGGAGTAAAGTCTAGGGGGCCAGAAACTACAAACTTCGCTCAAGGAAAAAGATCTTAGGGTGAGTATAACACCAAACACATCTCCTGTAGCGCACATCAACCAAATAACTGCTGCAGCATATGGGCGCTTAGCAAACCTCAGAACAGCATTCCGACATCTAATAAGGAATCTTTCAGGACCCTTTTACACCGTGTACGTTGGGGCCCATATTGGAGTATGCAACACCAGTTTGGAACCCACCCCTAGCCAAGAACGTAAAGAAACTAGAAAAAGGCTAGATTGCAACAAGACTAGTCCCGGAGTAAGAGGTATGTCCTACGAGGAGAGGTTAAGGGAAATCAACCGACGACACTGGTAGGATAGATAGGGGGATATGATAACGACATACAAAATATTGAGAGGAATTGACAAGGTGGACAAAGACAGGATGTTCCAGAGATGGGACACAGACAGTTGGAAGTTGAAGACACAGATGAATCACATGGATGTAGGAAGTATTTCTTCAGCCACAGAGTAGTCAGGAAGTGGAATAGTTTGGGAAGCGATGTAGTGGAGGCAGATTCCATACATAGCTTTAAGCAGAGGTATGATAAAGCTCACGGTTCATGGAGAGTGACCTAGTAGCGACATGAAGAGGCGGGGGCAGGAGCTTGGACTCGATCCTGCAACCTCAACTAGGTGAGTACAACTGAGTACACACACACACACGCACACACACACACACACACACACACACACACACACACACACACACACTCACACACACTCACACACACATACACACACACACACACAGAGGTATGATAAAGCTCACGGCTCAGGGAGAGTGACCTAGTAGCGATCAGTGAAGAGGCGGGGCCAGGAGCTCGGACTCGACCCCCGCAACCTCAACTAGGTGAGTACAACTAGGCGAGTACACACCACACACACACACAACACACACACACACATACACACACACACACACATACACACACATACCACACACACACACACACACACACACACACACATACCACACACACACATACACACAGAGGTATGATAAAGCTCGACGGCTCGGGGAGAGGACCTAGTAGCGATCAGTGAAGAGGCGGGGCCAGGAGCTCGGACTCGACCCCCGCACCTCAAACTAGGTGAGTACACACCACACACAACACACACACACACACACACACACACACACACACACACACATACACACACACAACACACACACACACACACACACACACACACCACACACCACTCACTCACACATACACACACATACATACACACACACACACACACCACACACTCACACACACATACACACACACACCACACACACACACACACACACACACACACAACACACACACATTTTCGTCCCGTCGATTATAATAGACTTAGGGAACACTTGTCTAGTCTTGACTTGGAATATCTGCCTAATGATTCTGCTGAAGATTATGCTTACACAGATGTATTTCCATGATTTTAGCACATTGTTTCAGAGTAACAGTAACGTGATAATGATAGCGCTACAACAGTATGGAAATTGGTAATTGAGGTCTCGTAATATTAAAATGAACCGGACATCAGTATTTTTTAATCTTTGTATTAATTATCAAGATTTGTTTATAAACATTCGTAAAAATTAGCTATAAAAACTGTACAAAAAACAAATAATACTTACCAGAGGTAATGTTGGACTGCAGCTCATCCAGCCACTGACGCATGACTGAAGTGAAAAATAAAAGCTAGATTTATATTAGTCGATAATGTTTTAATGTGGAAAGTAAATATATTTCTGTAAATTGCCGCCCCATTATTTCTTAATTATCCTCAAAATCTTAACAGTTAGTTTCCTATATTATTTCAGAAATGAAAGTCAGTAGACTTTCATTTCTTTTAGCTAACACTTGTACAAAAAACTATTCACAGTTATATAGCTTTTAACTCTGTTATTCCTTCAGTTTCTGCTACCAGAAGATATCAAATAAGGAGAGATAGAACTAGATGAATACTAGATAAATACTAGATAAACTCAGGTATAAATAAAAAAAAAATATAATTATGGTATACGAAATTATTTTATCCAAAAATTTAATTGATGCGGTGTTATCTTGATTTCAGGTATCTGGTAACCAGATTACTTAATTGTTCAGGTCAGCTCTGTCTTGACCACGAAGAAGCTTTAACAATTATTCCTCTGTTTTTACACAGGAAGAGACTAAAGAAATTCCAGAGGTCAGGAGAAAATAAGTTACTGTATGTACGATCAAAGTCACAAGTGACAAGGTTCTCAGATTATTTGTTAAGTCAAAACTAAAGAAATCATCGGACTCGGATGAGCTGTTCTCAAGGATTATAAAGGAATATAATGTCTAACTACAAAGCAGGAGACAGGTCAATAGCTTCAAATTATAGACCAATAAATATAACCTCTTTTGTGAGAAAACTGATGGAATCAGTAATTTCCGAGGCCATTCGAAGCCGCCTTGAAACATATGAATTGGTCACTGACGCTCAACACTATTTTACCAAGGGGAATTCTTGCCTTGTTAATTTACTAATTTTTTTCAATAAGATATTTTAAGTGGTAGATCATAAATGTGATATTTTGTATATGGGCGTCAGTAAGATCTTTGCTACAGTTCTATACCGGAGATTATTGAGGAAATTAGAGACACATGTAATAGGAAGGAAATGTTTTTCCTGGGTAGTGGCGTGGTTAACAGATAGGTAACAGAGTTTGCCTAAATGGGGAGAAATTAGAGTGGGGACATGTGAGTGAGAAGTTCATTAGACAGGAGAAGTGGGAGTATGAATGAATAATGATGGAAGTTTATTGGGCAATCTGCTTGTTCTGTTAGGTGAGGGCATAGTTCCCGCTACCCCCTTCCCTTCTTCACCCGGTGGGAGGTGATGCGTGTCCCTCCGACCGAACCATAACACGGGTGGGGTTTGAACCTGCGGTCAGAGAGTCTCAAAACTCCAGACCGTCGAGTTTTGAGACACTGACAGTGGGCTCAAACCCGCGGTCAGAGTGCAATCGTATCATTAAGATTTCGTGAGTCCCTCCGTCCAGTTCTCAGTTACTTGACTTTCGGCTCCCATCAAATTTGCAAGTATTCTTTCAACTCCTATTTAATTTATTATTTGTTTGGATTAATTTGGTTTAAGCAAGAGCTTCACTCTTGTTTAGGTTTCACAAATTTTTCCTGTCATGATTTGGACTTACGTAGTGTAATGTCATTATTTAAATCCTCACCATTTCTTTTAAAGGTCACATGCCTACCATGTGATTTCTCGATTGGTTTGTAATCTTGTCTTTATTTTAGCCTTGATTGTCGGCTTGGGTCATCCGACACAGGTGAGATAAGAAGGGCATCATTGATCTTAAACAGACCTTGCATTCACTCTGGCATCTGTACCTACACTGGTCCCCTTCCACTCGTAGTCGACTCGACTCGCACTCACCTACACTATTCTAGCAGCTGTTCCCCAGTTATAACCCCACCAACGTTTCATGGTGGTTCTATACTGGCGACTCAACTGCTTCACAAGTGTTGTGGTGGTCAGAGGATCCCAGTACCTCTGTTAGTCAGAGTCTCTACTCGTGTTGGGATCACTGTCTACTCAGTGTGTCAACAGTCACGTCCACCTGTGATTCTCCCCCATCATCAACCACGGCTCAGTGTTCCTAACCACGACACAGAGCTACGTGCCCAGAACATCAGCACGGCACTAATCTCTACTACGTAATGTGTACATATTAGCTTTGAGTCACTAATTACTTATATATTTCATTTTTCATTTCTTTGCTTCAAGTAGGATTTATTTCATGTTTGTTTTATATTCTTTATTAGTTTTATATCATAAATTTGTTTATCTTATGTTATCAATTATTTTTGTTTCTTCTTTCCGTAAGGAGGAAGAAGCCTTATCAAATATTCTCCCCTCGAGGAAGGTTCCTTGATGCTGGTGAGGGGCTCTTGATCTAGGGAAATGGATCTGTGATCCAGTTCCCTGAATTAAATCTGAATACCTTCCACATTACCCCCCACAGGCGCTGTATAATCCTACGAGTTTAGCGCTTCCCCCTAGATTATAACAATAAAAATAATTATCAAATGTTCTTTGATAATAGGACCGCTGAACCTTCACAGGACGCGTCACGAGCGGTGTTCCGCAGGGGTCATTACTGGGCCCTTTGTTGTTTACAGTATATATGAACGACAGAGATGAGGCAATAAACAGCAACAGAAGCAAGTTTACCGATGACACAAAAATAGACAGTCATATTAATTCTGATGAGATCGCTAAAGCGCTACAAGAAGATCTGGAGAAGTTGAGGCAGTGGTCGCTGAAGCCAGTAAGCCAGGGAGGTTCCTTGATGCTGGTGAGGGGCTCTTGATCTAGGAAATTGGATCTATGCTCAGATTCCCAGAATTGAGCCTCAATACTTTCCATCCTCCCCCCACATGCGCTGTATAATCCTACAGTTTTAGCGCTCCCCCATAATTATATTAAGCCTGGGAGAAAAGAATAACTATAACAATTTTCAACTGAATAATGTAGATCTGAATCTCTCTAAATGTGAAAAAGATTTACGAATTGTATTTAGTAATAATCAAAAGTCAATATACAATAAACCTACAGAAATATAATAATTTGGCTTCATATTTAGAAGTATCAATAACAATAGGAGTCTTCAAATTATACTTCAAGTCTGTATAACCTTCGTTAAGCCTCATTTACATTATGCTACGCAATTTGTAATACAGAATGAACGTAAATGTTGTGGAAAACAGAAGGATAACAATGTTGATCCCATGTGTTTGAAATCTGTCCTGCGAGGATAAACAGAGCACGAAATCTGCTCTGTCTGGAGTGACAGAATTATGAGGGATATGACTGAGGTGTATAAATGTACAACAGGAACAAGGGAAATATCAATAACGTGTTGTAATATCTAACCAGGACAGGAGTCGCAGCAATGAGTTTAAGTTGGAAAAAGGATTGTAGATGAATGGTTCAGAGAACCGACATGTTGTTAAATTAGACACATGTGCAACTCTTGGGTATCTTTATTGAGGAAACGTTTCGCCACACAGTGGCTTCATCAGTCCATGCAAAGGATAAACTTGAAGAACAGGAGGAGAATGAGGTAATCAGTCCCTCAGCCTTGAGTCGATGTGGTCAGTCCATCAATCTTGAATAGAATACGGCATATGAGCGGAGAAGCAGCTTATAAACCGTAGGCAGGAGAGGTGCAGCAGTCGTAGGTGGTGTCACATTGTCCAATGTGGAAGTAGGTCGTGCCCAAGGGTTAGGCAAGTGAAGAATTCCTAAGTATTAAGATCCCAAGAAGTTGCAGTGTCTGACAGGATTGTAGATGAATGGTTCACAGAACCGACACGTTGTTAAATTAGACACATGTGCAACTCTTGGTTGAGGGACTGATTGCCTCATTCTCCACCTGTTCTTCAAGTTTATCCTTTGTATGGACTGATGAAGCCACTGTGTGGCGAAACGTTTCCTCAATAAAGATACCCAAGAGTTGCACATGTGTCTAATTTAACAAGTTGGAAAAATTTAGGAAAGTATAAGTTTGGTAATAGATTTGTGGACTCTTAAGTTACATTCAAAGACTCTTAAGTTACATTCACTTGTTAGACGAAGAATGAGGGGAGACCTGATCGAAGTGTATAAGTGGAAGATAGGTATTAATAAAGGGGATATTAACATGGTCTTGAGGATATCTCTCCAAGAGAGAACCCGAAGTAATGGATTTAAATTAGATAAGTTTAGATTTAGAAAGGACATAGGAAAGTATTGGTTTGGAAATAGGGTAGTTGATGAGTGGAACAGTCTACGTAGTTGGGTTATTGAGGCTAGGACTTTGGGTAGTTTCAAATTTAGGTTGGATAAGTACATGAGTGGGAGGGGTTGGATTTGAGTGGAACTTGCACATCAGAGCTTGTTTCTTGGGTAGCATTGAAAATTGGGTTGGTCAAATGTTTGTTAGTGGGAGGAATTGTAAAGGACCTGCCTAGTATGGGCCAACAGGCCTGCTGCAGTGTTCCTCCTTTCTTATGAGTGAAATAAACTCTCGAGAAGTTCTATTGAAGCGAGAACCTTGGAAACACTGAAGCAAAAATTGGTTAACACAGGTACATGAGTGGGTGTGAATTAGACCTGCCGAGCATGGGCCAGCAGACCTACTGCAGTTCTTCTACCTGGAGGTTTTCGGGGTCAACCCCTTCCCCCCCGGCTCGGTCTGAGACTAGGCCTCGTGGCGTATCAGGGTTTGATCAACCAGGCTGAACTGCGGGCCGAACGCAAGCTGATGTAAGAACCACAGCCCGGTTGGTCAGGTACTGACTTTAGGTGCCTGTCCAGTGCCTTCTTGAAGACAGCCAGGAGTCTATTGGTAATCCCCCTTATGTATGCTGAGAGGCAGTTGAACAGTTTTGGGCCCCGGACACTTACTGTGTTGTTACTCAGTGTACTCGTGACGCCCCTGCTTTTCACCGGGGGAATGTTGCATCTCCTGCCCAATCTTTTGCTTTCATAGGGAGTGATTTTCGTGTGCAGGTTTGGTACGAATCCCTCTAGAATTTTCCAAGTGTATATTATCATGTATCTCTCTCGCCTGCGTTCCGGGGAATACAAATCAAGGGACTTCAACCGATACCAGTAATTTAGGTGCTTTATTGTACTTAAGTGTGCCATGAAAGTTCTTTGTACATTCTCCAGGTCTGCAATTTTGCCTGCCTTGAAGGGGGCAGTTAGTGTACAGCAGTATTCCAGCCTAGAGAGAACAAGCGTTTTGATGAGAATTATCGTGGGCCTGGCGTCCCTAGTTTTGAAGGTTCTCATTATCCATCCTATCATTTTTCTAGCAGATGTGGTAGATTCATTGTTATGGTTTTGTAGGTAAGATCCTCTGACATTATCACTCCTTGATACAGTCTTAACCCGGCACCCACCTACCTACTACGACCCTTCTTATCTACACTGATCCTTCTTACTTACTACAACCCCACTCACCTACGGCCCCCCTCACTATGACTCTCCTCACCTGCTACAACCCTCCTCACCTACTACGATGCTCTTCACCTGTTACCCTCTTCACATACAACTCCCTCATATACTACGACCCTTCTCACCCACGACCCCTCACCTGCTACGACCCTCCTCACCTACTACGGCCCTCATCGACTACAACCCCCCTTTTCTACTACGACCCTCCTTACTACGACCCTTCTCATCGACTACGGCACCCCAGGGCACCGCCACAGGGCTTCCCTCCACAGGGATAACAGCGGCACACCAAGGCAGTAATATACACTGCTACGACATTCCACAAGCCAGAGTCTGAAGACCCGTGCTTAGAGAATAATTCAAGGAGCATGCAGTCGCGTTATTTTGATTTTGTAAGTCTTGATGGCGGCTTTGAAGGGACTTGAACTAGAGTACGACACATCCACGCTGGTGTGGCATTCGTCTGTGAAAACCTACATTTGTGGTCACAGTGGTGACCTATGCTAACCTTCCTATAGTGTATAGCAATATACCTGTTTGGATGACTCTTATAAGAGCCAGGTGGCCCAGTGGTTAACGCACTGGTCTGAGTTTCAGGACTCACTTGCCATGAGTTCAAGTCCCATCCGTTCCATGATTTATCTGCATTTACATCGTTGCTTCCTTCCTGTTATGTATCATTTGCCCCAATTGAGTTTTATAAATGGATGAGACCTGAACAATGAATCTTGTGTATGAAAGTCTTTGTTCTAGGAGTGATAACAATGACTGCACTTCCCATAAAACTTCTTAAGAAAAACAATAAAATTGATTGATCTGTTCAGGTATAAAACACACACACACAAACACACACAAACACAACACACACACACACAAAGCACACACACACACAAACACACAAACACACACACACAAACACACAAACACACACACACACACACAAACACACACAAACACACACACACACAAAAACACACACACACATACACACAAAAACACAAACACACACACACCGGGGCCAGGAGCTTGGACTCGACCCCTTCAACCTCAACTAGGTGAGTACACACACACACACACACACACACACACACACACACACACACACACACACAAACACACACAAACACACACACACAAACACAAACACGCACACACACACACACACACACACACACACACACACACACACACACACACACACACTCACGCCTTTGAAACAAGACAGGCTAAGTGCCTATCGACAAGCTCCTTTGACAACTGGTACCTAACACAAACACATATACACGGGGCCAGGAGCTGTGAATCGACCCCTGTAACTACAAATAGGTAAGTAAACACACACACACACACACACACACGTGATAAGGTATCACAGTGGGCACCTGTGACGAGCGGGGTCCCACAGGGGTCGGTCCTAGGACCACTGCTATTTTTGGTATATGTAATGACATGATGGAAGGGATAGACTCAGAAGTGTTCCTGTTCGCAGATGATGTGAAGTAATGAGGAGAATTAAATCAGATGAAGATCAGACAGGACTACAAAAAGACCTGGACAGGCTGGACACGTGGTCCAGCAACTGGCTTCTCGAATTTAACCCTGCCAAATGCAAAGTCCTGAAGATTTGGGAGGGGCAAAGAAGACCTCTGACAGAGTATAGGCTAGGTGGACAAAGACTGCAAACCTCGCTCAAGGAGAAAGATCTTGGGGTGAGCATAACGCCGAGCACGTCTCCAAAAGCACACATCAACCAGATAACTGCTGCAGCATACGGGCGCCTGGCAAACCTGAGAATAGCGTTCCGATACCTTAGTAAGGAATCGTTCAAGACACTGTACACCGTGTATATCAGGCCCATACTGGAGTATGCAGTACCAGTTTGGAACCCACACCGGGTCAAGCACGTCAAGAAATTAGAGAAAGTGCAAAGGTTTGCGACAAGGTTAGTTCCAGAGCTAAAGGGAATGTCCTACGAAGAAAGGTTAAGGGAAATCGGCCTGACGGCACTGGAGGACAAAAGGGTCAGGGGAGACATGATAATGACATACAAAATACTGCGTGGAATAGACAAGGTGGACAGAGACAAGATGTTTCAGAGATGGGACACAGAAACAAGGGGTCACAATTGGAAGTTGAAGACTCAGTTGAGTTAAAGGGATGTTAGGAAGTATTTCTTCAGTCAATGAATAGTCAGGAAGTGGAATAGCCAAGCAAATGAGGTGGTGGAGGCAGGAACCATGCATAGTTTTAAGACGAGGTATGATAAAGCTCATGGAGCAGGGAGAGTACCTAGTAGCACTCAGTGAAGAGGCGGGGCCAGGAGCTGAGTCTCGACCCCTGCAACCACAATTAGGTGAGTACACACACACATACGTGGAGAGCTAATATGATGGAGGTGGTATCGAAAAACCTCCTACATCAACATGTCAGAGACACCACCAGAGAGAGAGAGGAGAGGATGATCCAGCAAGACTGGACCTCATACTCACCTTCAGTAGTTCAGACATTGAGGACATCACATACGAAAGTCTCCTCGGACGTAGTGTCCACGTGGTCCTCAGCTTCGAATACCTACATTGTAAAGTTAAAATTGGAGAGCGAGCAGCAAGAGTAGGATGGTAGAAGCCAAATTACAAAAGAGGGGACTACACAGGCATGAAGAATTTCCTGTATGAGGTACATTGGAAAAGGGAACTGGCGGGAAAAAACAGTAAATAAAATGATGGAAAAAGTGACAACAAAATGCAAAGAAGAGGAGAGGTTCGCTCCTAAGGGCAACAGAAATAATGGGGAAGAACAGAACGAGCCCTTGGTTCACCCGAAGGCGCAGAAGCCAAAACTAAGTGCGCTAGAGAATGGAAAAATAAAGAGATTAGTCGAAGAGCCAGAAACGAATATGCACAGATAAGGAGGGAGGTACAGCAGCAATACGAAAACGACATAGCATCGAAAGTCAAGTCTGAGCCGAAGCTGTTGTGCAGCCACATCAGGAGGACCAGGTAATCAGGCTGAGGAAGGAAGATGGGGAGTTTACAAGAAACGACCTAGAAATATGTGAGGAACTCAATATGAGATCCAAAGAATATTTTCAGTGAAAACAGAAAAGACTTCAGAAAGCCGGAATTGTGGGGTACACCAACTGCTGCTGGATGCAATACACACAACCAAGGAGGAGATGAAGAGATTGCTAAATAAACTAGATGCCTCGAAGGTGGTGGGACCGGAAAGCATCTCTCTGTGGGTCCTGGGAGAAGGAGCATCTATCGAAACAGGACGACTACCTGAGGTGTGGAAGACAGTAAATGCACTCCCAATTTTTAAGAAAGGAGACAGACACGCAACATTAAACTACCGACCAATGTCACTGGCATGCATAATATGCTAAGTCATTGAAAAGATTATCAGGAGAAGAGTGTTGGGGCACCTAGAGATAAACGAGCTTATCAACGACAGCCAGCACGGGTTCAGGGACGGGAAATCCTGTGTCACAAACCTACTGGAGTTCTATGACAGGGTGACAGCAGTAAGACAAGAGAGAGAGAGGGGTGGGTAGATTGCATTTTCTTGGACTGTAAGAAGGTGTTTGACACAGTTCCATACACTCAAGAGATTAGTGCAAAACCTGGAGGACCAAGCAGGGATAACATGGAAGGCACTACAATAGATCAGGGAATACCTGTCAAGAAGACGACGGCGAGTCCCTGTTTGCAGATGATGTGAAGTTGATGAGAAGTATTTAATCGGACTAGGACCAGGCAGATTACAAAAGGATCTGAACAGGCTCTAGGCCTGCTCCAGCAACTGGCTTCTGGAGTTCAATCCCACCAAGTGCAAAGTCATGAAGATTTGTGAGGGGCAAAGAAGACCGCCAACGGAGTACAGTCTAGGAGGACAGAGATTACAAACCTCACTCAAGGATAAGAATCTTGGGGTGAGTATAACACCAGGCACATCTCCTGAGGAGTACATCAACCAAATAACTGCTGCAGCATACAGGCGCCTGGCAAACCTCAGAACAGCATTCTGACAACTTAATAAGGAATCTTTCAGGAACCTGTGCACTGTGTATGTTAGGCCCATATTGGAGTATGCGGCACCAGTTTGGAACCCACACCTAGCCAAGCACGTAAGGAAACTAGTTGTCAGGAAGTGGAATAGTCTGGGAAGTGATGTAGTGGAGGTAGGATCAGAAGTAGTATGATAAACCTCATGGGGCAGGAAGTGTGACGTAGTAGCGACCAATGAAGAGGCGGGGCCAGGAGCGGTGAGTCGACCCCTGCAACCACACTAGGGGAGCATACACACATACATACAGACACACACACACACACATACACACACATCGACTGACACAGGTCTGGAAAACTGAGAATGTAGTCACAATATTTAAAAAGGGGACCAATATTTGGCATTAAATTACAAGTGAGTGTCACTAACCTGCATCGTGTGTAATGTTATGAGGATTATTCCTTCTCTCTAAAATCTTTGAAAAATTAATTCATAAGCGAATCTATTCCTACCTCATCTCCCCCAACATACTCAACCCCTGTCAGTTTGGGTTCAGGCCTAATAAAAAACACGAATGATGCTATTATACACATGCTAGAACAAATATACACTGCACTAGAGAAAAAAAAGTCCCATTGGAGATCTCCATTGATTTACGTAAAGTTTTTGATGCAGTTGATCATGACTTGCTCCACGTAAAATTATCACACTATGGTATAAGAGAGCACTCCCTCAACTACCTTAAGTCTTACCTCAGCAACAGAAGCCAATATGTGTACACAAATGTAGTAAACTCTTCCACACAGCCAATTACAGTTGGTGTCCCACAGGGAAGTGTCCTTGGCCCTCTTCTCTTTCTCATTTACATAAACGACCTACCAAATGCATCGCAACTACTCAAACCTACACTGTTTGCAGATGACACTACATACGTCTTCTCTCACCCGAGCCCAGTTATGCTAGCCAATACTGTAAATACCGAATCACAGAAAATATCAACCTGGATGACGATTAACAAGTTTACTCTCATTATTGACAAAACCTACTTCATTTATTTTGGGAACAGAACTACAGATGATCCTTTTATCATAATGATAAACGGATCACCTATCACGAAACTCACAGAGGGAAAGTTCTTAGAAATCCACCTTGATAATAGCCTCAAATTTCAGACACATGTACAACAAATTTCCAAGAAAAGATACGGTACTATGTTCCACAATCAGCTCTCCTTGCACTATATCACTCACTCATTTACCCCTATCTCGCCTGTGCATGGGGCTCAACAACAATCAATCATATCAGACCACTAATTACCCAGCAAAAGGCTGCAGTCAGAATGATAATAAATTCCCATTCTAGGCAGCATACTCCACCAATATTCAAAGCTCTAACCTTACTCAACGTATAAGACATCCATACTTATACTTATTAAAATGCCTACTACATATATAGAACAAAATCAGACATAAACCCTCCATTCATACTTCTCTTTACCAGCCTCAACAGAACACATGACCATAACACAAGGCACAGATGTTCCCCGTGTCCATCTCACACTATGTAAAAACTCAATGCACATAAAAGGCCCAAAAATTTGGAATTCATTACCAGTGATTACCAAAGAAACACTCTCTGTATATTAATTCAAGACTCTTCATAAAAACCGTTTACTCACCCAAAACTAATTACACAGTATTTAATTTAACTTTACCTACACAGTTAACAAATCACTTTCTACTGCCTCAAAACATCATTACTCACTGTGTTACTTCCCTAGCCTTAGGACCCCATAATTAAATGCTGAAAGATCAATAAATTCTCATATCTAATCTAATGCAAATATTGAATAACTTATATTTCACAAATGCATAACCCAGTTGTATAATTAGAGAAACCTTACCAAACTATGTTTTTATAGCATTACCTAATAGAATAATCCATTCTCATGAATACAATGTAACTCATCTAATGACCATATGACCTGTTACTACACTACAGATCATTGATTTGATTTGATTATTAAATTGTACGACTACATATATTAAACTGATCATTTTGTTATATTATTCACAGTAATATTACAAAATTATAAAACTATAATGATTCAAAACTGAAATGCTCAAATTTCATTGTTTAAAATATTCAATTGTACTTGATATTGTAAATTGTTTACTGTAACTGTTACCATTGCAACTCTATTATAGCTTATATAGTCTTAAGTTAATTTTAAGCCTGTCTATAATGCTCTGCATACAAGGGGTTTTTGACATGTACACCCAACTACTATAATACTTTGTACAACTATGTATCATGTCCTAATAAACTATTATTATTATTATTATTATTAATTATTATTATTATTATTATTATTATTATTATTATTATTATTATAATATCTGAGAATTAAAACTTTCTGTTTTTGTACACAAATATACAGATAATTTATGTTACCCAACGACAAGTTAAGAGTAAGACATAATAAATGAAGCTGGAGATTACATAAGTGTAATTAATCTCGAACACAAAACCTGCCAACAAAACTCAAATTACTGCTACATAAAAATACTATAACCACGAGGTGTGGCTCCTCTAGTAAGCCACGACTCCATCTTCAATTGTACTCTACAGCATCACACTACTGTTGTTATTCTTACCTCTGACGCCTGAGTCTCTCTCTGCTAGCACATTACCATCATCACACTACTGTTGTTATTCTTACCTCTGACGCCTGAGTCTCTCTCTGCTAGCACATTACCATCATCACACTACTGTTGTTGTTCTTACCTCTGATGCCTGAGTCTCTCTCTGCTAGCACATTACCATCATCACACTACATGTTGTTGTTCTTACCTCTGACGCCTGAGTCTCTCTCTGCTAGCACATTACCATCATCACACTACTGTTGTTGTTCTTACCTCTGACGCCTGAGTCTCTCTCTGCTAGCACATTACCATCATCACACTACTGTTGTTGTTCTTACCTCTGACGCCTGAGTCTCTCTCTGCTAGCACATTACCATCATCACACTACTGTTGTTGTTCTTACCTCTGACGCCTGAGTCTCTCTCTGCTAGCACATTACCATCATCACACTACTGTTGTTATTCTTACCTCTGACGCCTGAGTCTCTCTCTGCTAGCACATTACCATCATCACACTACTGTTGTTATTCTTACCTCTGACGCCTGAGTCTCCTCTCTGCTAGCACATTACCATCATCACACTACTGTTGTTATTCTTACCTCTGACGCCTGAGTCTCTCTCTGCTAGCACATTACCATCATCACACTACTGTTGTTATTCTTACCTCTGACGCCTGAGTCTCTCTCTGCTAGCACATTACCATCATCACACTACTGTTGTTGTTCTTACCTCTGATGCCTGAGTCTCTCTCTGCTAGCACATTACCATCATCACACTACTGTTGTTGTTCTTACCTCTGATGCCTGAGTCTCTCTCTGCTAGCACATTACCATCATCACACTACTGTTGTTATTCTTACCTCTGACGCCTGAGTCTCTCTCTGCTAGCACATTAGATATTGCCAGCTGGTTGAGGAGGAGGGTGTTGGATAATTCCTGTAAAACTTGTGTTGATTGAGCAGCCGCTGTAACAGCCAACACCAGAAGCTGCACGCACCTAAATGTTGCCATGGTGACCTCCCCCGAGATGTGTTGATGTCGCAGTGATGATAACTGCACTGTTGATCCTCGCTTTATACTTGCCAACACACACACACACACACACACACACACACACACACACACACACACACACACACACACACACACACACACACACACACACACACAAACAAACAGGTCGGTTTCGGTGATGTGTGTACCGTGTAAGGTAATGGAGCAAATAAACAGAGTGGTAACGCACTTGCTAAGAATTGGTTTCTTAAACAGCAACCAGTAATGTAAGTGAGGCAGGAGAGAGATTGTTTTTAGTTAGACCCCAAGAAGCAATATGATACTGTACCACACACAGGACTGGGACAGAACTTGAGAAGCTGGAATAATTTTTAACGTTCTCCGGAAGCAAAGATGGACTGTTCAGACAGCGATGTCAGAATGGGTACGAGTAACAAGTGGTGTGACTCACATAACAGATGGAAATGAGTCAGATGTAAACCATACCACGGGCGGGGACAGAACCAGGGATAAGAGAGAGAATCATAAAACTCCAGACCAAGTTTTATGACTCTCTGATCGCGGGTTCTATCCCCGTCCATGGTATGGTTAGTTTGCAATCCTGGCATTACAATGTCGTGAGTCGAGTCAGATGTACCTCAGTTCGTTGGTGTAAAAACCAATGAGAATACAAATAGATCAGATAAATGGTTGCTTGAATTCAATCCCATCAAATATAAGGTTATTAAGTTTGGGGAAGATGCCAGATGTAGATAAATGGTTCAGAGAACTGACAAGTTGATAAATTAGACGCATGTGCAACACTTGGGTATCTTTATTGTGGAAACATATCGCCACACAGTGGCTTCATCAGTCCATAGTGTATAAGTATGTAAGTCTACAGTACATAAGCCACTTCTTCGCATATATGCTGTATTCTTTTCAGGAATGATGGACTGATTGCATCGACTCAAGGCTGAGGGACTGATTAACTCAAACTCCTGTTCTTCACAATTCTCCTTTGTATGGACTGATGAAGCCAGTGTGGCGAAACGTTTCCTCAATAAAGATACCCAAGTGTTGCACATGTGTCTAATTTAACAAGATGCCAGACTGTAATAATGTTGGTAGAATTACCGACAATATGTAAAGTAAAAGGACACAAGTGCAACTAATGTGACATTTTGTTGTGGCAACGTTTCGGTCTCCAGGAGCTTTGTCAAGCCGATACAAACAGTATATGGACACAGAGGGTATATAAAGGCTCAGAGTGAGGTACCATTTCGATGTTCACTAGTGGTGGTAGTAGTAGTAGTAGTAGTAGTAGTGACAAAAGTTGTAGTAGTAATACAATATGGTAGAGCAATTAATTCGTACATGAGTAAAAGGATATAAAAGCTATTACTTGGGTAACATAAAAATAGGTTGGACAAATATAGACTGGATAGAGGCAGGTTGTTTCAGTGTTCACTCTCTGTAATGTGCTTTGTGTAGTATAACAGGAGAGACTAAGTGATGGCAGGGTTTACTGTTTTCAGGAGGATTTTCGCTAAGACTTCGGAGATGGTGAAGCTGCCGTTGTTTTGTTTAATTGTATTCGAAACAGCGATCAGTGCTGATTCGAGGCACTTGCGTCTGCGGAAATTAGTTTCTTTGATCACTAATCGGGCGTCCCTGAATTTCATGAGATGATTGGTGAAATTTCGGTGTTGTACACAGGCGTTGTTCAAGTTATCGTTCCTACATGCGTAAATGTGTTCATTGAGGCGGGTGTCGAGGTTTCTTGCTGTTTCACCTACATAAATCTTGTCACAGCCTCCACAGGGTATAGTGTAAACTCCTGCATTGACTGGTTCGTGGTGCTTTGATTTTGTCCTGGTTAGATCCTTTATTGAAGTGCTAGAAGCGATGGCGACTTTGGTGTTAGCTTGTGAAAGTACTTTAGAAACGTTCAGTGCAACCTGGCTGTTGGGAAGAATTATAACTTTGTTGGGAGTTGTGTTGGTGCGTGGAGAATTAATGATCTGAAGAGCTATTTTCTTGCAGTCTTTGATGAAAAAGGAAGGAAAATGTAACTCAGTGAAGGTTGAGAAGGTCGTGACCTTCTCAACCGCATCCGTAACCTCTCCATCCGTAACAAGAAACTAAGCAGTTTGGACGTGACTTCGCTCTTCACAAAAGTACCTACCACAAAAGCCATCGAGGTTCTACGACGTTAAGTCAATCAGGACCTTAATCTTCCTCTACCTCCCGGAGATTTTGTTAACTTGATTGAACTCTGTGTTAATTTCAACTGTTTTTCTTTCAATAACAAGCTCTACAAACAAACCTACGGCATGGGAATGGGGTCCCCCATCAGTGCCGTCCTAGCCAACTTATACATCGAACACCTAGAGTCCGAACACTTCGCCTACATCATCCCTTCAAGCGTCACTTGGTTACGTTATGTGGACGACGTCCTCGTAATAACTCCCAAACGTTTTGATGTACGGAATCTTCAGGCAAGGCTCAACGCAGTTGAACCGGCGATCCAGTTTACACTAGAAGAAGAGTCCAATGACAAGCTACCTTTCCTCGACGTCCTCATTCACAAAGACAACAACCTAAGATTTCAAGTCTATCGGAAACCTACCAATAAAAATGATCTCACACACTTCTATTCCAGTCAAGATACCAAGACCAAAAGAGGCATCATCATCGGGTTTTTCCTAAGAGCATACCGAATTTGTAGTCCTGAGTTTCTTGACGAGGAGTGTACATACATTCAACAAACATTCACTGAGTTACATTTTCCGTCCCTTTTCATCAAAGAATGCAAGAAAATAGCTCTTCAGATCATTAATTCTCCACGCATCAACACCACTCCCAACAAAGTTATAATTCTTCCCAACAGCCAGGTTGCACTGAACGTTTCTAAAGTACTTTCACAAGCTAACACCAGAGTCGCCATCGCTTCTAGCACTTCAATAAAGGATCTAACCAGGACAAAATCAAAGCACCACAAACCAGTCAATGCAGGGGTTTACACTATACCCTGTGGAGGCTGCGACAAGATTTATGTAGGTGAAACAGCAAGAAACCTCGACACCCGCCTCAATGAACACATTTACGCATGTAGGAACGATAACGAACAACGCCTGTGTACAACACCGAAATTTCACCAATCATCTCATGAAATTCAGGGACGCCCAATTAATGATCAAAGAAACTAATTTCCGCAGACGCAAGTGCCTCTTATCAGCACTGATCGCCGTTTCGAATACAATTAAACAAAACGTGGTATGACTTAAAGAGTCGGGATATGACTGCTGAGTGTAATCAGGGATTTAAGTTGTTCAATGTGGATAGATGTGGTGGGAAGGGGGGAGGAGTTGCATTGTATGTTCGAGAAAATATTAATTGTTGCATAAAAACAGGTATAAAAATAGATGGAGCAGTAACAGAGTCTGTTTGGGTAGAGTTCGTGGAGGGTCAAGAAAAGCTAATTCTAGGTGTAATATACCGACCTCCAGGCTTGGATCACGATAGAGGGAGACTTCTTTGGGACGAAATTGTTAGGGCTTCTGGACACAGTAACGTAGTCATAGTAGGGGACTTTAACTTTAGCCAAATTGACTGGAATTCTTTGACAGGTAATCTAGAGTCCAGTGACTTCATGGAAACAGTTCAGGACTGTTTTCTGAAACAGAGTGTAACTGAACCTACCACGGGTAATAATTTGCTAGACCTAGTCTTGTCAAATAAGGAAGCACTCGTGAATAGTCTGGAGATTGCTGAAGAGCTTGGCGCAAGTGATCACAAATCCATCACCTTTAGCATTAATTAGGAATGCAAGAATAATGATAATACAGTAAAAATCCCCGATTTTCGTTCTGCCGATTATAATGGACTTAGGGAACATCTGTCTAATCTTGATTGGGGTTATCTAGCTAATGATTTTATTGACGATAATCATACTTATGAATATGAAGGGATCTGCTTTTATGATTGTTTTCTTAATAATGTACACAGTGCCCAGAGTATATACATTCCCCAGAGAGAAATTAGGTCTAATAATAACGATCCCAAATGGGTTAACAGGAGGCTAAAGCATCTATTAGGGGGGGAAAAGGGGAATTTATAGGCGCATCAGAAGAGGAGAGGTTAACCTTACTGACCAATATGTTCAGCTTAAAAGAGAAATAAAAAAGGCGATTAGAAAGGCTAAACGTGACTATGAAATTAGAGTTGCTAATGAATCAAAGACTAACCCAAAGGGGTTCTTTCAAGTGTATAGGACGAAGGTGAAGGAAAAAGTAGGACCTCTGAAATCTGGGAATGGACAGCTGACGGATAATGAACTGGAAATGTGTTCCTTATTTAATGACTATTTTTTGTCAGTTTTTACACAGGAAGATGTAAATAGATTCCAGTAATTAACAATTATTTAGTTCCTGATGAATTTAAGTTAACTAATATTACTGTCACGAGGGACATGGTTATTAAACAGATAGACAAACTGAAACAAAATAAGTCCCCGGGACCCGATGAGTTGTTTTCAAGGGTACTTAAGGAATGCAAGATGGAGCTTAGTCAGCCATTAACGAGTGTATTCAATGCGTCCATCCTTACCAGTGTTGTGCCAGAGATGTGGAAGATGGCTAATGTGGTTCCTATATTCAAATCAGGGGATAAGTCCACTCCTTCAAATTACCGTCCAATAAGCCTGACATCTATAGTGGGCAAGTTATTAGAATCAATTATAGCTGACATTATCAGAAGTCACCTTGAAGAGCATAACTTGATAAATGAATCTCAGCATGGATTCACGAGAGGTCGTTCCTGCCTGACAAACTTATTGACGTTCTTCAATAGAACATTTGAGGCAGTTGACAGTGATAAGGAATATGATATTGTTTATTTGGATTTTAGTAAAGCCTTCGACAGAGTACCTCACAAGAGACTCTTAAGAAAAGTGGCAGCTCATGGTATAGGAGGTAAAGTTCTAGCATGGATTGAGGCATGGCTTACCAATAGAAAGCAGAGAGTTACCATTAATGGAGTGAAATCTGAATGGGGATTAGTCACTAGTGGCGTTCCACGAGGATCAGTTTTAGGGCCTCTACTGTTCATAATTTACATTAATGACCTTGATGAAGGGATTACTAGTGACATGAGTAAGTTTGCTGATGATACAAAGATAGGCCGTATAATTCACTCTGAGGAGGATATCAATGAACTCCAGGACGATTTGAACAAATTAATGTCTTGGTCTGAGAAATGGCAGATGAAGTTTAATGTGGATAAGTGTAAGGTACTTGCCCTTGGTAATGAAAATAACCCTCGAAGCTATAATCTAGGTGAAGTAGAGCTTGGTCATACAGAATGTGAAAAAGACTTGGGAGTCATGGTAAGCAGAAATCTAAAGCCAAGACAGCAGTGCCTTAGTGTGCGCAACAAGGCCAACAGATTACTTGGATTTATCTCAAGAAGTATAAGAAAACAGAAGTCCAAAAGTTATTTTACAGCTCTATACATCACTAGTGAGGCCTCATTTAGATTATGCTGCTCAGTTTTGGTCCCCTTACTACAGGATGGACATAGATTTCATTAGAGAACATACAGAGAAGAATGACTAAAATGATTTACTGTGTAAGGAACATCCCGTATGAAGACAGACTTAAAGCCTTAAATCTCCACTCTCTGGAGAGGCGTAGAATGAGGGGAGATATCATTGAAGTGTATAAGTTGATGACGGGCATAGACAAGGGAGACATTAATAAAGTACTGAGGGTGTCGAACCAGGTAAGAACCAGGAACAATGGATTTAAGTTGGATAAATTTAGATTTAGAAAGGACATAGGTAAATACTGGTTTTCTAACAGAGTTGTAGATGCGTGGAACAGTCTTCCCAGTGGGGTGATAGAGGCTAGGACCTTGGGTAGCTTTAAGAAGAGACTGGACAAATATATGAGTGGGAGGGGCTGGGTTTGATTGGTATCAAGGGGTAAGGGAGTTATTTCTTGAGTAGCTTTTGGTAGATGTCGTTTTGATAAGGACCTGCCTCGTATGGGCCAGTAGGCCTTCTGCAGTGTTCCTACATTCTTATGTTCTTATGCTCTTAAAACAACTGCAGCTTCACCATCTCCGAAGTCTTAGCGAGAATCCTCCTGAAAACAGTAAACCCTGCCATCACATAGTCTCTCCTGTTATACTACACAAAGCACATTACAGAGAGTGAACACTGAAACAAGCTGCCTCTATCCAGTCTATTTTTGTCCAACCTATTTTTTTGTTCCCCAAGTAATCTTTTATACCCTTTTTACTCATTACGAATTAATTGCCTCCCATTTGTATTACTACTACAATTTTTGTCACACATACTACTACTACCCCCCACTGTGAACATCGAAAGGGTCCCTACTGTATGACCTCCTGACCCTTTTATTACCCTCTGTGCCCATGTATTGCCAGTATGCCGGGGAGGGGTTCACTTATCCGGGGCAGGTGTGGGTTTTCTTGCTAACTCAGTTGAGGGGGGTTTTTTAGCTTTAAACTGGGATTAGTTGGGGATGGGTTTAAAAATGATTAATAATGAGTAGGATAATTGCTTATGCCTGATATTAAGAATCTTAATAGTAACGTCATGGAGTAACTTGGGTAATGATAATTTCAAAAATTTGTAAAAAAAAGATGAATAGGAAAAATGGCAGAAAAAAAAAACTATGATGGTTTTTATGCTAACAGTAGAATTTGCAAAAAAAATAAAATTAATGAACTACTTTGGGTAGCATGTGGGGGAACTTTTCTATCATTGCTTTAACTGAAACGTGGTATATTTAAAGAGTCGGGATATGCTGGAGTTAATTTCGGGGTTTTAAAGTTTTTCAATGGGGATAGATTTTAATGGGAAGGGGGGGGTGTTCATTGTATGTTCGAAAAAATTTTAATTTGTTGGAAAAAAAAAAGGTATAAAAATAGATGGAGCAGTAACAAGGTCTTTTTTGGGTAGATTTCGGGGGGGGTAAAGAAAAACTAATTTAGGTGAAAATATACCGACCTCCGGCTTGGATCACGATAGGGGGGAATTTCTTTGGGACGAAATTGTTAGGGTTCGGACCAGAAAACGTAGTCATAGTAGGGGACTTTAATTTTAGCCAAATTGACGGGAATTCTTTGACAGGAAATCTAAGTCCAGTGACTTCAGGAAACAGTTCAGGACTGTTTTCTGAAACAGGTGAAAACTAACCTACCAGGGGTAATAATTTGCTAGCCCTATTTTGCAAATAAGGAAACACTAGTAAAAATCTGGAGATCACTGAAGAGTTGGCGCAATGATCACAAATCCTCCCCTTTAGCTTTAAATTGGGGAATGCAAGAACAATGATAATACATAAAAAAACCCCGTTTTTTTCCGATTATAATGGACTTGGGGAACATCTGTCTATTTTTATTGGGTTTTCTAGTAATGATTTTATTGACGATAACATACTTATAATATAAAGGGATTTTTTTTCTTTTGTTTTGTTTTTTTTAATAATGTACACATTTGCCCAGGTATTACATTCCCCAGAGAAATTATTTTAATAAAACGATCCCAAAGGGGTTAAACGGGGATTTTAAAGCATCTTTAGGGGAGAAAAGGGGAATTTTAGGGCATCAGAAGGGAAGGTTAAACCCTTTCTGACCAATATGTTCAGCTTAAAAAAGGGAAATAAAAAAGGGGATTAGAAAGGCAAACGTGACTATGAAATTTGAGTCGTAATGAACAAAGACTAATCCAAAGGGGGTTTTTTTTAAAGTGTAAGACGAAGGTGAAAAAAAATAGGGGGCCTCTGAAAACGGGAAAGGGCACTGACGGATAATGAACTGGAAATTTTTCCTTATTTTAAAGACTATTTTTTGCATTTTTTACAGGAAGAGAATGAGATTCCAGTAAAATTTAAAAATTATTTATTTCCCGATGAATTTAAGTTAACAATATTACTGTCACGAGGGACATGGTTATTAAAACAAAAGACAAACGAAACAAAATAAATCCCGGGGCCCGATGGGTTTTTTTCAAGGTACTTAAGGGGAAAGCAGATGGGGCTTTGTCAGCCATTAACGAGTGTATTCAAGCGTCCCTCCTTACCAGTGTTGTCCAGAGTGTGGAAGATGGGGTAATGGGTTTATTTCAAATCAGGGGGTAAATCCATCCTTTAAATTACCGTCCAATAAGCCTACTCTATAGTGGGCAAGTTTTTAGAATCAATTATAGCTGCATTACAGAAGTCCCTTGAAAAGCATAACTTGATAAAGAATCCCAGCATGGATTTAGAGAGTCGTTTCCCGCCTGACAAAAATTACTGACGTTCCAATAGAAAAATTTGAGGCAGTTGACAGTGATAAGAATTGATATTGTTTATTTGGGTTTAGTAAAACCTTCGACAGAGTACCTCACAAGAGACTCTTAAGAAAAGTGGCAGCTCATGGTATAGGAGGAAAAGTTTTAGCATGGTTGAGGCATGGCTTACCAAAAGAAAGCGAGGTTTTCCATTAAGGAGTGAAATCTGAATGGGGTTAGTCACTATGGCTTCCCCAAGGATCGTTTTGCCTCTCTTTTTCATAAGAACATAAGAACATAAGAAGTAGGAAAACTGCAAAGGGCCTACTGGGCCCATACGAGGCAGGTCCCTTTTCAAACGACACTACCTAAAGCTACTCAAGAAACAACTCCCGCACCCCCCAACACCAAACAAAACCCCCGCCCCCCCCACTCATAATTTTCTAGTCTCTTCTTTAAAACTACCCAAGGGCCAAAAACCCCTATCACCCCACCCGGGGGAAAATGTTCCACGATCTACAACTTGTTTTGAAAACCTTTCTTAACTAGTCCTTTCAAATTAAATTTCCAACTTAAAATCCATTATTTCCCGGTTCTTTCCTGGTTTTGACACCCTCATACTTTATTAATGTCTCCCCTTTTTTATGCCCGTCATCCACTTAACACTTCAATGAATCTCCCCTCATTCTACCCTCTCCCAAAAGTAATTTAAGGATTTAAGTCTATCTTCTACGGGGGGTGCCTCACATAAATCATTTTAGTTCATTTTTCCTGATTTCTTAATGAGTCTATGTCCATCCTGTAGTAAGGGGACCAAAACTGAGCAGCATAATCTAAATGAGGCCTCATGTGAGTATAAGCGTAAATAAATTTTTGGTTTGTTACTTATACTTCTTGAGAAAATCCAAGTAATCTGTTGGCCTTGTTGCGCCAAAAGAGGCACTGCTGTCTTGGCTTTAATTTCTGCTTACCCGACTCCCCAAATCTTTTTACATTTTGTATACAAGCTCACTTCACCCAGATTATACCTTTTTGAGGGTTATTTTTCATTACCAAAGGGCAAGTACTTAACTTATCCCCATTAAACTTCATCTGCCATTTCTCAGACCAAGACATTAATTTGGCAATATAAACCAAATGCAGTTAATGGATCCTTTATTGACTACTTTTTTGCCCCCACAGTGGGCTTTTTCAAGTCACAAACAGAACTCCT
>NC_069476.1:29819689-29860414 GCF_026875155.1 Cherax quadricarinatus | reverse complement strand
ACATTTTTTCCCCAACAATTTCAAAAAAAAATTCTCCCCAAATCTTCCTCACTTCATCATGTTTTAGTTAATTGTTTTGAGGGGAAACTGCATAACTGGTAACCCCTTAAGACAGTCACTGAGGTTTTACATAAACTGGTAACACCTTACTGACAGTCACTGAGGTGTTACATAACTGGTAACACCTTACTGACAGTCACTCAGGTGTTACATAACTGGTAACACCTTACTGACAGTCACTCAGGTGTTACATAACTGGTAACACCTTACTGACAGTCACTCCGGTGTTACATAACTGGTAACCCTTACTGACAGTCCTCAGGTGTTACATAACTGGAACACCTTACTGACAGTCACTCAGGTGTTACATAACTGGTAACACCTTACTGACAGTCACTCCGGTGTTACATAACTGGTAAACACCTTAGTGACAGTCACTCAGGTGTTACATAACTGGTAACACCTTACTGACAGTCACTCAGGTGTTACATAACTGGTAACACCTTACTGACAGTCACTCAGGTGTTACATAACTGGTAACACCTTACTGACAGTCACTCCGGTGTTACATAACTGGTAACACCTTACTGACAGTCACTCCGGTGTTACATAACTGGTAACACCTTACTGACAGTCACTCAGGTGTTACATAACTGGTAACACCTTACTGACAGTCACTCAGGTGTTACATAACTGGTAACACCTTAATGACATTCACTGAGGTGTAACGTAACTGGTAACACCTTAATGACAGTCACTGAGGTGTTACATAACTAGTAACACCTTACTGACAGTCACTGAGGTGTTACATAACTGGTAACACCTTAATGACATTCACTGAGGTGTAACGTAACTGGTAACACCTTAATGACAGTCACTGAGGTGTAACGTAACTGGTAACACCTTACTGACAGTCACTCAGGTGTTACATTTACAATAACAGTTATCTGAGAGTTAACAGTTATTCATAAATGGAAGTTTACTACTTTTAATTACTATGAACAGAATAATGTTCAGTTACGACTTAAACATCACCTAAACATTACCGTTAAGTATTACTTATAGTATAAACATTAGGATTGAAGAAATAACATTGTGTGCCACACCATTCAAGGTATAATATATGTTAACATTTAAACATCTCAATACATTACATCACAGTATTAATTTTACATTTTAACTAACATTCACACGTCACAAAACATTAGATCATAACATAGTATGTTAGACAGAGTCGTACTGTCCAGTGTGTGTGTGTGTGTGTGTGTGTGTGTGTGTGTGTGTGTGTTTGTGTGTGTGTGTGTGTGTGTATGTGATTACATGCATATTAGTGTAAGAGGCGATGAGCGTGTTTTACACGTGTGTATGTGTGTGTGCGCGCGCGCACATGCATAGTTCTGTGTTCGTATACATGATGGTGAATCAAGAAGCTGTGTTTGTGGAAATGCGCAAATGAGCGTAAAAGTAAGTGTGTGTATGTGTAAGTTTGTTTAGGTACAGATACACGTAAAAACAGTTACACAAATTATTATACATAGTAACATATGTGTAAATTACCCAGGATAACCCAAAAGAAAGTCAGATAAAGTGACTTATTTCTATTGTGTCTCGTCTCGCAAACACATAAGACAAATAACCAAATAAAACTAAAAAGTTCAACACTTATTACAGTTCTGGTGGAGGTGGACAAACACATTAACACACAAACACTATTCAACACATAATTAAACATTCACAAACACACTTAAAGATGTTTAAAGTACAGAAACTTATTTTTAATTTGATCAACTGTGTAACATAAATAAAAACCCCCAAATTTTCACTGGTGGCCAGCCCTTTTGGTGGGAGAACTGGGGGTAGCTTTGCGCTTTTGGCTGACCTTCGGTCTAGGCTGTTTTGGTGGGAAACTACGGGGACGCAGTTTCCTTTTTGGGTTCCCCCCCTGTAATTCCACCCCCTGGACAGTCTCTCCCGTAGACCGCTAGACAAGACCTCGTTCTCATTGGCTAGACCCTGGGGGTGTGAGCTGACTTCGGGAACCAAAACCCGGGGGAAGGCTGAGACTGGAAGATTTTCTAAGGGAAGTGAGGAAGGGAAGACACCCGGGGGGCCCCCGGATGGATTCCGGACATAAACCCGGGGAAAGGCGGGGTTTCCCTTTGGGGGAAGGGGGGAAAGGGGAAATCTGAAGGCGGACAGATGGACCCCTGAACCATGGACCTGGGAAAGACGAGGAACGGTTGTTGGGGCAGACCTTTGGGGAATTGGAAGGGAGAAATCTGAGGGGACACAGATGGACTTTGAACCAGGGACCTGGGGAAAGCTTCAAAACACAGAAAGGGGATGGGTGGCCTTAAAAGAACCACGGCCCCCACGGGGCAAGGTCTGGTAATAGAAATAACTCTGAGGGGACGTGGTCGAAAAATGAAAATTTTCGTTTTCTTTAATTGACATTTACATTTGGGTGGTTTAAAAATTCCCGAATCAAGGAACAGATTTTATCAATTTTTTAAAAACAGATGGATTTCTCTCACATAGACACCCTAAGTTATGCTTTGGCTCGACCTGTTTTCAGTTTTTTAAAACTAAAATTTTAATGGAATCGTATATGATAGATCTTTGGCGTGATTTTCTTCTATCGAATTTCAGTTTTTACATCTCTGTGTTTCAAATTTTTTTTTTTTATTTTTTATTTAAAACTCAGGTACAAAAATAAGGGGGTACATATCAATATGTAACAAGATCAGGCAGTGAACAATAAAAAACTGTGAAAAAGTACTGAAAAAGCACATATAAAAACAGAACTGGCTGCGCACTAAAACCCCGCTTGTCGTACGTGCTTCAATGAAAAGGGGTCAAAATATATATTTTAAATTATTTTTTATATATATTTTTATATAAAACCCACCCGTAAAGCTTACACTCCCCCCCCCCATGAAAAACGGCCATTTTCCCTTAAAACACAGTGAAAAAATCTCTTATACATAAATTTGTAAAAGCATTAAAAATTTTCAATGAAAATTAAAATTTAAACACAATCCAGCCAGCTAAAGGGCTGACACTATAATAAAAGGAATGTTGCCTGATGCTCACATCCCCCTGAACCAATCCACCCTCCCCTCATTACCCTAGGGTTTTAAAAATTAATATTGTCCCGGGTGGGGGGTTTAATACACTACCGCTGACACTTAAACCCCCCCCCACACAGCCTATAACTGTGTCTGCTCCACTATCCCCACCAACAGCCTTTAGTAATTAGTCTTATAATAACCCTAAAAACACGAAAACACAAAAACCCCCAAAAATAATAAATAAATTTACCATTATTCCCCCTCAGACGATTATTTACATGTCGGGATAATCTATACACACACCCTACAGAGAATGGACAACATTGACATCAAAAATAATATGACATGTGTATCACATGCCCTGCATTGCAGGATTACTTACACCCCTACCCCCCCAATGAAAAATGAAATTTTCACCTGGCTATAACAAGATCAAAAACTCATTCACTTGAACATTTAAGAAAATGGAAAAAAAAAACTGTAACATATATAAGCAAAAACCCCCGGGGGCAAGATCTTACATTAAAAACAATACCAAAAACTTCCATATTTTAAAAAAAACAGGTATGAAACCTCATTATTATGAAAAAGTTAATTGTATTTAAAGGTAACATGTATAATTACATTTTAAAATTTGCTTTTTATAACATGTTATGTAATCCTTACAAAACATAAAGGAATCCTTAGTAAATTAAATCATGGGTGTTACAAAAACCAAGCATTACATTGATATCACATTGAATATACCAACACCCTTTCCTCACACAATTCCACAAACCCACAAAACGTCCTCTGCAACCCCCCCTTACCTGGGAAGGGCCACCCGTTCATGCCCCTGACCGCTTATAAAGACCATAAACCCCAAAAGAAAGTCCCTGTAGCCCCCCGGGAAAAAATCCCTCTCCCCCTCCTACCAAATTTTTCCCCTGTTGCGACACTTTGTTTATAAAAGGTGCGTATGGCCTCCTACGTTCTCCCCCCTTTTGCCCTTATTGCCCATGATATATACACAAAATAAACCCTTAAGAAAGCCATGCCCTTTGAACCTTTACCCAACCCCCCACATCTAAATAACGCTCTCAAAACCGACAACCCTTTCCCCCCCCACATCCCGGATTACTTTCCCTAACCTTCCCCGCACAACCTAGGCTTTCACAAAAAAAATACTGAAAAAGTGTTTCATTTCCCCAAAAACCCCTGACACTCCCCACCCCCCTTATTCGCCTATTCTTTTAAAAAAACCCCCCAAGGGGTAAATTCCGTGAAGAAACCCCAACAACCTCCCTCACGCGTGGCGGATGCGTAATTTTTAACGGCCCCCAAATTTTTCCCATGGTACATCGGGTACACCCCTTCCTTGCATCCCACCCTAGGCCAATCTTCCTCTCATGGACCACCCCTTTTTTCGGCTCTTGCCATCTCAATAGAGCAAAACTCTTCACCTCTCTCAAATTTGCCCCTTCCCCTCTCGAGTTTCCCCCAAGCAGCATCCCCAACCCTCCACCCCCTTTCCCCCCCGACCCTTAGCAACCCATGTTTCAATTACACACTTCAACCTTTTTCCAAATGAATTTAACCCCCAGCCCTCCGGGCCACCGGAAGTTTTACCACCTCTTTTCAACCAAATTCGCATCCCAAAACCCCAGATAAAAGGAAAAAATCTGCTAAACAATCTCCAGACACCCCCAACACCAAAGGGTACAAAGTGCACATCCCATATTTTCGTACAAAAGCACATTGACCACAATGCCCTCTGGTGTAGGTAAATGTGTGGGCCCCAACCCTGAAAATTTCCCCCCAATCCCCTATTACCACACCCTTTGAATTTTCCCCCTCGCCATGAGCATTACCCAATACACAACTCCACAAAATTTTCACCCGGGGCCACGAATCCACCTCCCCCCCACCCCCCCCTCCCGCCCCTCCCCTTCCCCAATATCTGAGCTTTGATTTTTGCACATCAACCTACCCGTTGCCATCCCAAAACTCTATACTCTCCCAGACCCCCCCAATCCCTCCCCCATCACTAGGCGTTTGTTCAAAACGTAAAACCCATGATACTGGGGGTCCACCCCGTATGTCCTCCCCTTTCCCCCTCCCGGTATGCACCCTTTCCACTCCCATAAAACGGTTCTGTAAACTGCAAATAATTTTTGAAAGGGCAACCTGGCTCAATCCCTCCATTTTTACAGCAACCCCACCCCCCCATTTATCTGTACACAATCCCCGCCCCCCTATAAAGTAGTGCTCAATTTCCCAAAGTCCTCCCCGAACCCTTGCCACCCATGATTCTCCCCAGAGCCTCCTCTCGACAGTCTATGCCCTTTTTCCAACCAACCCCAATACCCCACGTTCCCCCTTGTGGACCCCAATAAACCTTCTAATAACCCAGCCCCTCATACATTGATCTCCCCGGGGAAACCCATATTGACCCCTCACCTTTCCCAAAGACCTTTTTTATACGATTTCCCAAAATTTTTCAAAAAGTTTTAGTCTGCACACATGGTGATATCATCGGTAAACTCTCACGTGCACTGACTTTCACCCTTTGGCACCAAAATACTAGTGCTGTCGCCTCAAAAAGGGCCCAACGCCCCTCTCTTTTATGATATTAAATAATTGAACCAAAAATTTTTTAATACCCCCCAATGCTGTATGTAAAACCCGCAGCAGCCCACTTCTCCGGGGCCTTACCCCCGCCCTATCATTAAAAACGTCCCCAACCTCTTCCCCACAATAGGCCCCTGTAATGTTCCTGTCGTCCCTGTCCAGCCCCTCCGACCCATCCCCCCGCTCTCTTAAAGCCCCCCCTCTTACACCCACACTCCCCGTATGTGCACTAAGCCAAGAATCAAATAGCCTCCCTCCCTCCCTCGTCACCAAAACTTTTTCCCTCCCCATACCCCTCATGTCCCCAAAAACTCTCAAACCCCCATTTCCCTTGCACCGCCGGCCCCGCCCTGCAGGGCACACGCCGATGGGTTTTGACCCAAAACCTCCTCAACCCCCCTAAAAACCCTTGCCGCTCAAACCCCTCATTTTGCACTTCCCTTAGGGGTTCCTTCATCCTTTTATGCAGCCACAGGGGGTCCCCTTCCCCCCCCCTTCCTCTTCCCTAATACTCCTTAACTGCCCCTCAAGATACCTAATAAAACCCTTAGCCAACTGTTTCTGTGCCTTCCCTGTCGGAAATAGAACCTCGAATCCTCGTCTTCGCCCCACATCCCACCATCTCAACCCCCCCATTGGGTTCCATCCTTCCCCTAAGCCCTTTCCCCCATTGTGCAAAAAAACCCCCCCCTCAACATTTTAAGCAACCCGAACATTTAAATTTTCCAAAAACTTTAACCTGTTTTTGGCCCACCCTCCCATCCCAAATCCACCAAAAAACCTCTATGATCAAAAAAAAAAAACCCAAAAACCCCTTTCTCCGCACCACAGCTTTTCCTGTCACGTTATCCTGTCCCCGTCAGCATACCCTGCCTCACAAAAGGGTGCTGCACTAACACCGCCCCCCCCAATACCCCCCCCTTTAAAATCCCCAAAACCCCAAACCCCCCGGGTTCCCCTCCTTCGGGAAACCCAATTTTCCGTCCCCTCCCAACCCCCCCCCGCTAAAGCTGGAACGACCCTTAATGATAAACCAAAATATAAAACTATTTTTCGGTCCCCCCCCGCCGGAATAAACCACCAAAAGAATCTTTCCTTCCCCAGCCATATTTATAAACCCCCTTTACCCCCCTCCACAAAGTGACGTAAAGGGGTAGCCTCCCTACCCCAAAAGCCTCCTCCTTTCAAATTTTGAGTTTTCCCCTATACAGTATTTCCCCCAATTCCAAAGGGGGGGGGCTCGCACAAAAATCTAAAACCTAATGGCACCTGAAAATTTTCATTCCTAGAATTTTTTCAACCTTAAATTTTTTAGAGAGACTCTGAATTTGTCAATGGGTTTTCCTTAGTATTGCACCACCTTTTCCCCCCTTCCCTTTAACCCTTATCTTCAATCACCATTCGGGGATCTGCTTTCACATGCCCCTTGCCCCCGGACCCCCAGGTCCATGCTCAACCCTTCAGCCCCCAAAACCTTTTTTCCCGAACGCTGTGCCGGGGGTGAGACATCCAGTCGTCCAGTCCCAGGGCACGCCGCTCTCTTCGTGCACTCGGGGCCTTTTCCCCGCCTCCCCTAAGCCATCCCCCTGCACTTCTGCCACCACCCCTGCCAATTTGAACCCCGCCTCAACCTGGGGGCTTGACTTTCCTCCCCCCTTTCACCCCCGGAACCCCGCAGATCCGGGCACCCACAAACCCCCCAACTGTGACCCCTTTTGGGGTCCCTAAAAGGTCGTGGGGATGAATCAAAAGGTACCTCCCGGGGCCCCTTCCCCACCCCTGACACCCATCTTTGGTCTCCCCGGGCCCGCCCCGGGAGTGCATGTCTCTTCGGAAGAGTTACACACTCTTCCCCCCTCAAGGCCTCCTCCCACCTCCCCACCCCAAACCTTGTTCAAGGAAACCGACTCAGGTCGTGCCAAAAACAACGTTAAGGCCTTGATGCTCCTTACGCTGCTCCTTTGCCTGGTACCCTGTTATTTTAACACACTGCGCGCAAAGTGATCATAGGCCCGCTAATCGACAGGTACGTTTTTGCTCGCTAAGTCACCCTTACTTGAGTCCCGAAGTCTTCTAGGAAAAAAAAAGGGAAAGGAAAAAGGATGCCTCAATTTTTTTTTAGGAAAAACTTTTCCTTTTAGGCATCCCCGAAAAACGTCCCTTTCCCTTTCCCTTTCCCCCCAATGCGCCATATGAACCCGTCCCAAATTCCGAAGACGGGAGTAGGTCTGCCTCATTGCTCAAAGGGTAAATTTCTTATTTCCCCCGTATAATGGGGGGAACTAGTAGCCTTACCCTCACTGCGGATTCACTGGTCCAAAGATCTTGGAACCCGGCACTATGTCCCCTATTTCATTGCTTAGAAATTTCACAAAAATTTTATATGCCCCGTTAAAGGGTAAACCATACAGCTTTCGTTGGCATGCGTATGTGTCCCTGATGAGGGGGGGTAATAAATTGAGGGAGTGGGCAGACAGCCCCCGCCCACTTCTTTTTGCCGCAGTGTTTACCCTTTTTCTTGCCTGCTGCGCCTTTTTGAGAAAAACCAGTTGTCCCCGGGACAGCAGAGGGCAGGCTCAGCTCACGTCCGCTCCCCCAAGGGTTTGAGCGACGAATATCTGTGTTTTCTAATTTTTTAATTTTTCTAGTGTTGTTTTCCACTGTCATAACGACAAGGTGACCACAGCTTGGAGGGAGGGTGCCCTAAGATAAATTTGACGTCTCCGATGACAAAAATTTAAACAGACCCACTCGTGCTTAAGAAAAATGTGATATGAAGAATGAGGGACTATGAGTAACCTGTAGAAAAATGTGAAGGATCCTTGAGAAAATTTTGTAGCAAGTTAAACCCTATCAGTTACTTGATCTAGGACAAGATTTTCGTAAGCAGCAACTAATTCAAAAGGGTTTTTCTTTAGAAAATCAAAATGGCTGGAAAAAAAACACGTACTGAAAAAAGATGATTTGGGTTAGAACATTTTTGAAAAAATTACTGAGAGAGAGAGATAGAGAGAGGGAAAAGGAGAGAGAGAGAGAGAACATGTACGAACCTTTGACTGGATAGACATCATCCAACATTCACATAAAACGCTAAAATTGTTTACACCCGTTAGACCAATGGTCCTCTTCCAAAAAGTGGTGGTTTTTGTGGAGGTTGTAGTGGATGGTTAGTGGGTGGTTTTGTAGTGGTGGTTTTGTAGGGGGAGGGGATTTGGGTGGGTTTGGAATGGATGGTTGGATGGTGGGTTTGGGATGGATGGTTGGTATGGGTGGTTGGAGTGGATGGTTGGGGTGGATGGTTGGTAGTGGGGTGGTTGGTATGGATGGTTGGGGTTTTGGTTGGGTGGATGGGTTTTGGTGGATGGTTGGGGTGGTTGTGGTAAAAAGACGGTTAAAGTAAATTGTATGCGCGTATTTTGTCTTTAATCACTTCCCTGATCATAATTCGACACACACTTTACCATCACTTCCCTTTTTCATAATTCTGACACACACTTTACCATCACTTCACTGTCAAAATTTTCTGACACACACTTTACCATCACTTCACTGATCTTAATTCGGGCACACACTTTACCATCACTTCCGATCATAATTCGACACACACTTTACCATCATTCACTGATCATAATTCTGACACACACTTTACCATCACTTCACTGATCATATTCTGACACACACTTTACCATCACTTCACTGATCTTTAATTCGACACACACTTTACCATCACTTCACTGATCATAATTCTGCACACACTTTACCATCACTTCACTGACATAATTCTGCACACACTTTACCATCACTTCACTGATCAAAATTCTGACCCCACACTTTACCATCACTTCACTGATCATAATTCTGACACACACTTTACCATCACTTCACTGATCATAATTCTGACACACACTTTACCATCACTTCACTGATCATAATTCTGACACACACTTTACCATCACTTCACTGATAAATAATTCTGACACACACTTTACATCACTTCATGATCATAATTCTGACACACACTTTACCATCACTTCAGTGATCATAAATTCTGACACACTTTACCATCACTTCAGTGATCATAATTCTGACACACACTTTACCATCACTTCACTGATCATAATTCTGACACACACTTTACCATTATAATTATTACATTCTTTAAAGTTTTTCCTCTTCTTTCTTGTATAAACATTATGTACAAAATCATGAACTATTTCAGTACTTTATTACAAGTGCTTCAGTTCTTTCATACTGACTGGCTGACTCTGCTGACAGCAGTCACCCAGGCTGACAGCAGAGTCAGCCAGGCTGACAGCAGAGTCAGCCAGGCTGACAGCAGAGTCAGCCAGGCTGACAGCAGAGTCAGCCAGGCCGACAGCAGAGTCAGCCAGGCTACAGCAGAGACAGCCAGGCTGACAGCAGAGTCGACAGCTGACCTAGCAGAGTCAGACAGGCCTGAAAGCAGAGTCAGCCAGGCTGCCAGCAGAGTCGCCAGGCTGACAGCAAGAGTCACTAGGCTGACAGCAAGTCACCAGGCTGACAGCAGAGTCACCCAGGCTGACAGCAGAGTCACCCAGGCTGACAGCAGAGTCACCCAGGCTGACAGCAGAGTCAGCCAGGCTGACAGCAGAGTCAGCCAGGCTGACAGCAGATCACCCAGGCGGACAGCAGAGTCAGACAGCGGACAGCAGAGTCAACCCAGCTGACAGCCGAGTCACCAGGCTGACAGCAGAGGTCACCCAGGCTGAGAGCAGAGTCACCCAGGCTGAGAGCAGAGTCAGCCGGCTGACAGCAAGTCACCAGGCCTGAGAGCAGAGTCAGCCAGACTGACAGCAAGTCACCCGGCTGACAGCAGAGTCCACCCGTCTGACAGCAGTCCCCCAGGCTGAGAGCAGAGTCCCACCCAGGCTGACAGCAGAGTAAGCCAGCTGACAGCAGAGTCACCAGGATGAACAGCGAGTCAGCCAGGATGACAGCAGAGTCAGCCAGGGTATGACAGCAGAGTCAGCCAGATGACAGCAGAGTCAGCCAGGCTGACAGCAGAGCAGACAGGCTGACAGCAGAGTCACCCCAGGCTACAGCAGAGTCCACCCAGGCTGACAGCAGAGTCACCCAGGCTGAGAGCAAGTCAACCCAGTACGCTGGAGGAGCAGAGTCAGCCAGGCTGACAGCAGAGCATCCAGGCTGAGAGCAGAGTCACAGAACTGACAACAAGTCACCCAGGCTGACAGCAGAGTCACCCAGCTGGACAAGCAGTCACCCAGGCTGAGAGCAGCGTCCACCCAGGCTGACAGCCGATTAGCCAGGCTGATCAGCAGAGTCAGTAGGCTGACAGCTGTACCACGAGAACGGTGCTCTTCTTTATTGTGAATTATTATATAGTTTCATATAAGTTTTCTTCTGATGTTTACTTTTCACTTTGATCTACAAATAAACATCACTTACCAACACATGCTACCACTCATAAACATCACTACAAACACCATGCTACCAACATAAACATCACTACAAACACCATGCTACCAACATAACCATCACTACAAACACCATGCTACCAACATAAACATCACTACAACCACCATGCTACCAACATAAACAATCACAACAAACACCATGCTACCAACATAAAACATCACACTACAAACACCATGCTAACCACATAAACATCACTACAAACACCATGCTACCATACATAAACATCACTACAAAACACCAGCTACCAACCTAAACATCACTACACACACCATGCTACCAACATAAACACACTACAAACACCATGCTTACCAAATAAACCTCACTACAACCTCCATGCTAGCAACATAAACATTACTGAACAAACACCATGCAAACCAACATAAACAGCACTACAAACACCAAGCTACCAACATAAACATCACAACAAACACCATGCTATCACCATAAACATCACTACAAACACCATGCTACCAACATAAACTCACTACCAACACATGCTAACCAACATAAACATCACAACCAAACACCATGCTACCAACATAAACAACCCAAAATCCCCCCAACTACAAACAACCATGCTACCAACATAAACATCACAACAAACACCATGCTAAAACCAACATAAACATCACTACAACACCACGCAACCAACATAAACATCACTACAAACACCATGCACCAATCATAAACATCACTACACACACACCATGCTAACCAACATAAACATCACTACAACACCATACTACCAACAATAAACATCACTACAAACACACATGTCTCCAACATAAAAACCATCACAACAAACACCATCTACCAACATAAACATCACAACAACACACCATGCTACCAACATAAACATCACTACATAACACCATTCACCAGACATAAACACGCTACAAACACCATGCTACCATATAAAACATCACAACAAAACACCATCTACCAACAAAACGAGCACTACAAACAACCATGCACCAACATCAAACATCACTACAAATACCGGGCTACCAACATAAACATCACTAAAAACACCATGCTAACCAACATAAACATCACTACAAACACCATGGCTACCAACTTAAACATCACTACAAACACCATGCTACCAACTTAAACATCACAGAAACAAACACCATGCTCCACATAAACATCAACTACAAACACCATGCTTACCAACATAAACATCACTACAAATAACGTGCTACCAACATAACTCACTACAAACAACATGCTAACCAACATAAACATCACTACAAACACCAAGCTAAACCAACTTAAACCCATCACAACAAACACCATGCTACCCACATAACATCACTACAAACACCTGCTACAACATAAACATCACTACAAAAACACCAAGCCCACCAACATAACATCACTACAAACACCATGCTACCAACATAAACATCACAACAAACACCCAAGCTAACCAACATAAACATCACTAGCAAACACCAAGCACCAACAAAAACATCACTACAAATACCGTCTACCAAACATAAACATCACTACAAACACAGCTACCAACATAAACATCACTGACAAACACCATGCAACCACTTAAACTCACTACAAACTCCATGCTACCGAAATAAACATCAACTACAAACACCCATGCACCAACATAAACATCACTACAAACACCATGCTACCACCATAAACATCACTACAAACACCATGCTACCACATAACATCACTATAGACAACAAGCTCCAAATAAACATCACTACAAACCCCATGCTACCAATCATAAACATCACTACAAAACCACCATGCTACCCAACTAAACATCACTACAAACACCATGCTACCATCGATCAACATCACTACCAACACCATGCTACCAACTTAAACATCACTACAAACACCATGCTACCAACATAACATCACTACTAACACCATGCTACCAACATAAACATCACTACAAAACACTGATGCCTACCTCAACATAAACCTTCACTATAACAACATGCTACCAACATAAACATCACTAACAAACACCATTGCTACCAACAGAAACATCACTACAAACACCATGCTACCAACATAAACATCACTACGAAACACAATGCGAACACATAACACATCACTACAAACAACCATGCTAACAAACAGAAACATCACTATAACAACATGCTGCCAACATAAAGCATCACTACAAACACCATGCTATACCAACATAAATCATCACTACAAAAACCATGCTACCAACATAAACATCCACTAACAAACACCATGCTACCTAACCTAAAACATCACTACCAACACCATGCTACCGAACTTTTAACATCACTCTCAAAACACCATGCTACCAACATAAACATCACTACAAAACACCATGCTACCAACACACATATATACATACATGTGTAACCGTTCACAGAATCATATCTGGCACTCTCCAATATCATTGTATAAATTTAACAGTAGTATATAAATAATGTAACAGAGACTTAAGAAAATTACCCCTTAATTATATAATTCTTCCAATTTCTTAAGAAAAAAAAAAAAAAAATTGAATGAGTTACAATATTTGGATAAATAATTTGGATAGATGTCAATATGAGAGACTTCTTTTTAAGACAGAGAAGAATATTACTTATAAATCATCTTAATGAGCACTTAGTTTAAGTAGAATAAATTCATTAATGACATAAAAACCAATTCACCACACAGATGCAAAACCAAAAACTTTCGGTGATGAACATAAAAACTGTCAACCTTGCTGATTCCATCTCTTGACAATAAGAACTTTGGTGGGTGGCTGCCACAACCCTGGCAGTACGAACGCACTACCTGGCCATACGACGCCACAACCATGGTCAATACGACCCACACCTGGTCCAATACGACGCCACAACCTGGTACAATAGACGCCACACCCTGGCCAGTACGACTGAGTGTTAATGTTTTATCCATACTGTTGTTATGTAATGTAAGTATATGAATGTTAACATATATGGGCACACATAATGTTGTTGTGCACTATGATTGCAGAGGTATATGGCACACCTGAATGGTGTGGTGCACTAGTTGCAGAGGTATAGGCACACTGAATTTGTTGTGCACTATGTTGCAGAGTATATGACACACTGAATGTTGTGGTGCACTATGTTGCAGAGTATAGGGCATCCATCTGAATGTTGTGGATGCACTATGTTTGCAGAGGTATAATGGCACACTGAATGTTTTTGGGCACTATGTCTGCAGAGAGGTATATGGCACACTAATGTTGTGGTGCACTATTTGCAGAGGTATATGACAACACTGAATGTTGTGGTGCACGATTTCAGAGGTATATGTCACAACACTGAATGTTTGGTGCACTATGTTGCAGATATATATAGCACAAATCAGTAAGTGCTGAAAAACACACAATTGAGAAGGTAACTATTGAATGGAAGAAGTTTGTTTCACAGGTGAAAGTTCTCACCTGTTATAATGTGTTTTTTTTTCACCACCATCTCTGTGTTGTGATGTTATAATGTCTTCTGTATACACCAGAGTTAACAACTGTATGTAACTCTCTTTGGTAAATACTGATAGACAGCAACCACCCAGTGAAGTACTACCGCCTATACCAGATGAACCCTGTGAAACAGAAACCTGTAACTGTTTTGCATGAAGGTAGGATTGCTGGGTTCTTTTTCTGTCTCATAAACACGCTAATAACAGGGATATCTGGCTATCATACGACACTTTGGTCACACATCTCACAGACATGCACATGCTATAGATATATATACATACATCGAGGTTTTTTCTCCTTTGTCTCTAACATAGCCTCTGTTCGTCTTATTTCTTCTATTGTCCATGGGAAGTGGAAAAGGTATTTTTCCTCCGTAAGCCATGCGTGTCGTATGAGGCGAACTATAAGGCCGGGTGCACTGGGCTAGTAACCCCTTCTCCTGTAGACATTTACTAAAAAAGAGAAAGAAAAACTTTATGAAAACTTGGGATGCTTGAATGTGCGAGGATGTTATGCGGTATGACAAGAAACAGATGAATGGCTGATGTTAATGACGAAAAGAAGTCGGATGTCATGGCCCTAATGAAACAAAGCTGAAGGGGTAGGGGAGTTTCGGTGGGGGAAATAGAAAATGGGAATAATCTTGGAATCTGAAGAGTAGTAGAGCAAATGGGAAGAGGGTAGCAGTAATGTCTTGAATGAGTCAGTTATGGAGAAGGAGAAAAAGAGAATTTGAAGGTGTAAATGAGCAAGAATTATGTGATAAGTAAAGTTTGATGCGAGAGTGGGTCATAAATAAGCGTGTATGCACCTTGAGAAGAGAGAATGCAGAGGAGAGAGAAGAGATTGTGGGAGGATGTTAAGTAAAATGTTAAGGAGCCATTGAACCAAGTGAGAGAGTAATCGTGTAGGGGACCTGAATGTAAAGTATTAGAAACTTTAGAGAGGGTGAGTAGGTATGTTTGGGGTGCCAGGTGGATAATGAAAAGGGAGCCCTTTGATTGAACTTTGTATAGAAAGCGGGTTATGGGTAAAAGTAATACATATTTTTAAGAAAAAGAGATAAATACGTATACAAATATGAATGTAGGTCAATGACAGTAGTTTGTTGGATATATGTATTGGTGATAAAAGACTGAGTTGATAGACTTCAAAGGATTACAGAGTTTATAGAGGGCCACAGATATAACAGATCTACTTCTAGTATTTAGCTACACTGAAGTAAAAGGTAGATGGGATACAGAGGAGAATAAATCATCAGGGAAGAAAGAGGTGAAGGTTTATAAACTAAAAGAGGAACAGTTAGGGAAAGATATAAACAGCTATTGGAGGATAGAAAGGGCTAATTAAGGGCATTAGCACATGGGTCGAAGAGGTGTGTTGGTAGGATTAAAAACTGTAGTGTTAGAGTGTTCAGCAGAATTGTGGTTACATGAAAAGTGTGGTGCGGGAGGGAAGAGGAGCGATTGGTGGAATATGATTAAAGAGAGTAGTAAGGGAGAAAAAGTTAGCACATATGAAGACTTTTACAAAGTTAGAAGTGAATGCAAGGAGGGAATGAGTAATATGGAGAAAAAGAGAGAGGTTAAGAGAGTGGTGAAGCAATGTAAAAAGAGAGAGCAAATGAGTAGAGTGGGTGAGAAATTTATCAAACATATTTGTTGAAAATAAGAGAAAAGTTTTGGGAGTGAGAATTAACAAGTTTAAGAAGGCCTAGAAAACAAATGGATTTTGTCAGTTTCAAAAATTGGAGAGGAGAGTTATTAAATGGAGAGTTAGAGGTATTGGGAAGATGGAGAGATATTTTTGAGGAATGGTTAAATGTTAGATGAAGATAGGAAGCTGTGATTTCGTGTATAGAGCAAGGAGGGAAAAACATCTTGTAGGAGTGACGAAAGCCGAGTTTGAGATTGTGGGGAAAGTTCGTGAGGCCAGTAGGTAAAATGAAAGGGGGTAAAAGCGCCGGGATTGATGGGATAAAGATAGAAATGTTAAAAGCAGGTGGGATAGAGTTTTGGAGTGTTGGTGGCCCTTTATTTAATAAATTGTATGAAAGAGGGTAAGGAACCTAGGAATTGGCAGAGAGCAGTGCCTAGTTCCTTTTATAAAGGCAAAGGGGGACAAAAGATAGTGCCAAAATTATAGGGGGATAAAGTCTTTTATGAGTATACCTTGGAAAATGTGTATGGTAGAGTTATTATTGAACGAATTAAGAAATAAGACAGAGAATATGATAGCAGAATAACAAGAGGCTTATAGGAAAGGTAGGGGGGGTGTGACCAGGTGTTTACATGACACATGTAATTGAATCGTAAATTTTAGATACGGCTAAAGATGTCTTTGTGGCATTTATGGAATTTGGAAAAGGCATATGATAGGGTGGATAGGGCACATGTTGCAGATGCTAACAGGTGTCTGGTTAGGAGGTAGGTTACTGAAAGCATGACGAGTTTATTTAACGAGGGTAGTGGGCTCAAGTTAGAGTATGTAGGAAAAGAGGAAATAAGTTCCCAGTAAAAGTAGCTTAGACAAGGATGTGTATGTCCACCGAGGTTGTTTAATTTATATTTATAGATGGGTGTAAAGAAGTAATGCGAGGTTAGTTGACAATAGGCGTGAGTTAAAAGATAAAGAATCACACATAAAGTGGGATTGTCACAGTTGCTCTTATGCTGATGACACTGTGCTCTTAGGATATTCTGAAGAAGTTGCAGCAGATTGGTCGGATGAATTTGTAGGTGTGTGCTAAAGAAAAAATTCAAAGTGAATACAGGAAAGATTAAGGTTATGAGGTTATGGGGTTTTTACCATCAATCCCGAGTGTGGAGTTGAATTATACCATCTACCAGTCCTATTTAACACTTTTGGAATAATTAATGTATTTGCACTTGTCCTATACTTGTATATTTACGTTTCAACGTTTTGCAAGACTCTCTCTCAATGGAATCAAGCTTTAGTTTCATTATCGAAAATATATGTTTACTCCAGGAGATAATTCTGTATCTGTTTATTTAGAAATTTTCCCCCCCCCCTTTATCATAAAGTAAGCTCGATAAATTATTCGCCTTATCATTCTCGCAATATGTTTTGTAATGCATGTAAAGGTGCTCGGTCCTACTTCTTTTTCATGAGGTACTGTTGTAATATCTTGAAAAACATCGATACACACGAGAATTTATATATATCCATCATTATTTCTGGATAATTTTAGACTATATCACCCTAATCACAGGTTAATATCACTCTGGGTTTGGGAGCAATTATTTTCCCTTCCAGGAACTTCTTTGGGTTTAAGAACAGGTAAAGTATATATATTCTGATAATGAAATTTCTGACCTCTTTCAAGTTATGGACGTATCACTCTTTTTACAGCTGTATAAAAACGTGTTACCCCGGAGAAATGACCCAGCAATCCAGGATCTATATAAACCATTTCATTACTTTTGCTCCGCATCCATTGGTAAAACAAATTTCTGAAGGAATCCTGACGTCACCATTGGTCTCGCAACTGTAATGGCCCCCCCCCCCCCCTTTTCTGGTGTAGTAATGCAAGGTCTATGAATAAATAACCAAAAGGGTGATCGATTTATGGCAGATTCATTATATATACAATTCTTTTATTTTTACCCGAAAACTTGTCCCCCAAATCTCTACTTTCCGAGATATCCCTCATTTTAAATAAGGGGGGGGTGGGGAGGCAAAATGCGTGGGGGTTTAAAGCTAAATGGTACGACTATATCGTCCTCCGGTGAAATCATATTTTGAGTAATCAGAATAATGCTTATATTTATGATGTCTACCTGTAGTAAAACATTCGAGAATAATTTCACTTTTACCAGCTTTTAAAAAAATAGAATCATCAACAATATTATTGTATTTTCATCGGATATGCATGATATTCTGTGGGTCGATAATATCTTTACTAATGATTTAATTTAATAAGATATCTCTGGAATCTTGTTCGAAGGGTGGGATGTCACCCCGGCATATTATACTGTTATGAAATTTCTCATGGTACAAACTTATTAAGGTTTTAATGTTGAAATAAGATTTGCCACTATCGCATAACCGGCAATGATAAACCTTGATTGGATAACGAAATATATCAACGGTCCCATCAGATGTGTAAGGTTTGGTCAAGTTCAGTGTACGGTCGTAGAAGATTATGTTTACCAAGTAGAGGTGACTTGTACACTGTAAGTGTTAATGGGTTTTCAAGATAAATACAGCTAAGTTTAATGAGGAGGGGGGGGGGGAGACACAGAGCAACCTGCATATGGCGAGCGGGACTACCTCACCCAAAATTAGTAGTTTATGTACCGTTATGACACGGATGTTCAGAAGGAGAAACGAAATGACCATGTGATTTTCTACCCTTGGATGTGAACAACCAATTTCATGCGTCTAGTCTGCCCTGTGTTACACAGGTGTATCAGTAAGGAATACGTAATGACTATGTATTTTCTACCTAGGGTGTGACACCATTTAATGGCGGCGCCGTCCTGTCTGACCTGTGTTGACACAAGTGTTCAGTAAGGAGATTATCGCCGAGGGGGTTGTACAAAAATCAAGACGCCAATACTTTTTGGGTGACCCATATAAGGTCAAGGAGTCACTCAGGAGCGGGGATTGGTGTTATCCACCGTCAAGGCCTCATCTCCAACGGTGAATCCACACACATCTTGGAGAAAGGTAGTGTACTTAAAAAATCTGGATAATGTGCGAAACATATTATTTACCAAGTGAATATATAACGGAAAAAATGTTTTGGGGTTATTTTGTTGTTGGAGCATACGAGTGAAATTTTTTAACTGGAAAAATTGCTTTAATATGAAAATTCTTAACAAGAGGCTACGAAAAGAAGTATACGCGAAATACTTGAAGCAGTTAGTGGCAGGGAGATTGTCGATAAGAAGACGACGATCGTTAAAATCAAGAAGATGGTGGTGTACCATGGCGATGAGAGGTTGTTATATTACAGATGAGTGGGATCACTAATGTATTATGGAAGAAGGCTGTACAAAATGTATGTGCTCCAAATTGGTGATCAGTGTTCCCTTTTACTTTTTTTGTAAAACTGTTGTGACAATATTTATCGCAAAATTGTGTTAGTCACCTCGAGAAAGATTTTTGTTCTATCATTAAAATCTTAATTCCGTAAATGCCAAAAAACCGAGAACGGTGAAAGATTTATGTTCTATTCATTGAAATTTTAATACGTAATATTGAAAAAATATTTTTTTGGGTTATGATTGGATAACTTTTTTTCCCTCTGCAGGAAATACAACACCTGGGTACTGTGAGAATGAAACTGAGAGTAATGACGCGCAGCTGGAGGTGGACGGGAAATGAAGAATGAAGTGCAGGTAAGTTTTCTGTAGTGTTGGTACCTCACACCGCGGAGGGCGACGGGAGGTGTGGATACTTCTGTCCCATTAATAAGATGATGAGAGAGCAACACCTCACATGACGTGTCTGACAGTAATGTCGCAAACACAATAGTGGAGTGAAGATGAGAGAGCAACTACCTCACAAGATGAGAGACCATAAACGTATCACACACATCCAGACTTTTCGAGGTAGTGCATAGTGTGAAGGATATAAGTGTGCCATCAACTTATAACAGAGAGTTAAGAATGTATTACATGCCTTTTTTTTAAATAGGAGTAATTTAAGAACAGATGCGAGATATGTATGATAGATCCACCTCAAGCAATGTCGCTCAGAATCCACACCGATTATAGGTATAAGGACATTAAGTCAAAACATATCGGGTGATGATCAAAATGGACCAATAGTGATAAATTTAGCGTTTGAGTTAGTAAAGTGAAGATGTGATATCTCTGAAGTATTTGATCTATGGGTGGGAACGATATAGAAAGATCCGAGACAGAGTTGCAAGACAGGAAGAATCTGGTTGGATCATAGACAAATCGAATCTTTCAGTATCGAATATGTTAAAGTAGAATTCAGAGTACAGTAGATCATAAGCGCATATCCCAAGAACACTGCAAGGGAACAAATATGTATTGTAATCCAAATTAATGATGGGTTATGTGTACTGCGTGCTTTTGCTGCCTATCAATGTCATAAAAAGAAACATGTCATGGGGTGATATCCCCAAGCAGTTCATACTAAGAAAGAATGTCTTAATCATGCACATTCTTTTCTATAGATGATTTTCCCATTACACGTGATAAGTTAGTATATTAGAGAAGGAAAATAAAGTGTCATTAATATGTTTATCAATTAAGAAAGGATCTAGGTTGACTTTTGGAGTAGCTATATGTCGTAAGGGGAATAAGAAATATAAACATCCTGTGCGTTATTGTTGAATGACAAGTCATTTGGTTTTAACTAAAGATTTTGAGAGTTAGTTAAGAAACGATAATACATAAAAAGGTTGTAAAGAGCACATGTCATAGTTGTTTGATGAAGTTGAAAACACAGGAAGAGTTTCATATCCACGAAGATGGATGTAAAATCAATCAGATTCTCGTATTCCCCCCGGAAGGAACCAACAGTGCACTTTAAAATTTTAGTCAAACACATTCCAGCGAATACATCGAGTATTTGATTTCGAAAAGTGCATTAACAATCACTCTACCCGCAGGTAAAATTTAGTCTCGTCATAAAGCCAATTGCCTATTGTTTTATATTATAATTTGATACGCAAAGGAGAAATAGTGTCTATGAAGAGTTATAAGGGGGAGGATGCTGTTTAATCATTTTCATTTTAAATGTTAGTGGGTGAATGGACTAAAAATATAAATTAGAAGAGAGTATCAAGTAATCCATATGACAGAGGAGATAAGAATGAATTCCTCAGATCAACTTGTGAATTATTTAGTATAACACCTTCAAAAATACACAAAGACAAAACATAAACATCATGACCATACTTTTAAAATTCAATAAGTAATATTGGTGCAAAATTGTGTCGTTGTAATTTGCAGTGTAAAGACAGAGTGAGGAATTAATTACTTTTTGAAGTCATAACATTCGTATGATTTAGGAAAATTTTAAAGGAATTGCATGTTGATAAATATAAAATTTAAACTTCATTCGAAACAAGGACGCAAATTCTTGAAAGTAGCATAGATATGGTTAGGTTACATGATTCTCTGGTCTTTATTGAATGGCTCTCTTTCCACTTTAGCCAGATCATATTCAAAGGACTGGTAAATCCCTGAAAATATACAGAGGCCTATTCTGCAAGAGATCTGCCTCAGGATTCTTTACCTTTATTATGCAAAAGGAACACAAAGTTTATGTGTTAGGATTAAATTGATTAGTTTTTAGAATCTCGATGAAACAAAATTATACCGGTAAAGAAATTTTTTAATTCTTTGGAGAAATAGTGCTATTAAGTTCAGGAAGATTATGATCATGATGCTTGAAAGTGTTTTTGACCAGGGTAAATGTAAGACCTTTAGGAGATTAATTTGATGTTATAATCTCAGGACAGGGTTGAGTGTTGCCGAAGTCTTCATGGAGTATGCGGAAAACCCTCAGAGATATATATATATAAAGCTAGATGTTAGTATATTATATAAGATTACCATCATTCAGTTTGGGATGCATTCCTCTTTGAAAACAATGTAAAATTAGATATGATATATTCCCATGAGTTATATGACTGATTAAAAGAATCTCATAGGAGGGTTTACGTGTGCAATTAATCAATATACTAAAGCCAGATAATCCCTTAATCCCAATTTTGATGTTGAGAGTGGAATGGGCACCCCATAATTTATAAATATATAGTTTAATTGTTTGTATGCTAGTGCAATGGTTGAAGCTCTTCCACAGAATGTATAATAAAATTAACGAATGAGGAGAAGATTGCTTCCTACGATGGTGGATTAAGTAATGTTTCCTTGTGAAGGTCAAAAGGGTTACGGATAGAAATTTGTACCAAGACGTGACCCTGATGTAGCTAGATGTACTGATAAATTTCCTTGATATATCACGCCTAATATACCACAAGAGATTGTAAACTCCTAATTGGCGAAATCTATATTGAAAAAAAGAAAGGTAGAAAGATCCCAAATCTTAATGCGAAATTAGTGGGCCAGTCATTTACAACCTCAGAAAAATTAATGATCATCTTGAATCTTGAACGAGACGACGAGGCGTCGTAAGAAGGGAAGGAAGAAGGATAAGGAGAGATGGAATTAACTGGAAAAGGATGGGAGAGCGGGGAAGAGAGGAGAAATCAAGGCAAGTGGCCCCACCACTTGGACATGTGCACAAAAGTAACTGGAGACGTAGATGGAGAGGCTTGAATGATGTCATTGCTTGGCTCCCTAGGAGAGGATGGCGAAAGCAGCGGCAGAGCTGGGAGTGGTCAGAAGGCAGCAAGCATGATGAGTTTGGTTATGGTCTTATAAAACCGCTTTTCAGTGCGTTAAATTGTTTTCGAGAGATTGTATCACACGTATGGGAGAGCTGTGTAGAGAATTCGTTGTTTGGAGTTGGTTAGAGTATTCTTTTGTAGGTAGGTTATGGCTTTCTTTGCTTCGCATTTGGTACGATGCAGTGGTTGTCTTGGAGAGTGGATGAGTTCTAGTCGAGTCATGCCTTGCGGGGTATTGCCTCGTGTGTAAAAAGTGAGTCCTTTGTGTTTAAAACCCATGGTGTTCCAGTAATCGAAGTGAGCTAGGGTAGAGAAGGCGGTGGAGTAGAGGAATGTGTGTGTGCTTCGGTTTCAAATACCCTCATGTTCAAGGTATTTGCTAAAATTAAACCCGGGGAAATTATAAAAATCTGTGTAAAATATTGGAATTATCGTACGGCGGGTAGAGCCTGAGGCGTTTAGAGGCGGAGCCAAGGTCACAACACTGGTATAAAATGACCGTGCTGGGTCACTGTTTGGATCTACTGTAATTCAAGAACAAGTAGGGTCAAGGATGAATCCAATTCAGTATCCCGTTGGAGGTGTCTGCGAGGAGGAGGGAAGACAGTATCCCTGTGTATGTTGGATTAATCAACATCATCCTCCTGCGGTAAATGGTAAGTGATTTTTGTCCATTAACCATGGGTGGTGGGAGGTGTGGGGGGAAAATCTTTGTATTATTGATATCGAGAAAAACTTGATCCGAGGAGATGGAGCAGGGAATTTGGGATGCAAGTGGGAGTCAATTTTGAATGCTTACACCCAGAGGGGGGGAATCCAAAAAAAACTTGATCCAAGGAGATGGAGTCTTTGATATCGAGAAAAACTTGATCCAAGGAAGTAGAGCAGGAATATTTGGGGTGAAAGTGGGAGTCCATTTTGAATGCTTACCCCCAGAGGGGGGAATCCAAAAACTTGATCCGAGGAAGTGGAGGAGAAATACTTGGACATAGAGGGTAGAAGTGGATGGTGGGAGGTGTGGGGGGGGAAAATCTTTGTATTATTGATATCGAGAAAAACTTGATCCGAGGAGATGGAGAGCACATGAAATTCAAAAAAAAAAAATCGAAAAAAATCGGAAAAAAATTCGGGGAGCGGGGGCGATCCGGACGACGCTGCAGAAGGCGCTGCAGAAGGCGCAGGCGGGCGCGAGGGCGGGCGCGGGTCGGGCCCCGGTCGGGCGGGCTCGCGGGCGCGGCGCGCGGGGAGGGGGGCGTTGGTGGGGGATTGAAGGGCGTGTTGGGGGTTGGGGATGAGGGGGAGGTGGTCGAGGGTGAGGTGGTCGAGGGTGAGGTCAATGTCGCGGGTCGGTGCGGACGGGCTGGCGCTCAGTGTTAATTTCCTTTCATGTAATTTCTATTGTTTTTTGCCTCATTTTTATATTCGTTGTTTTGTTTTTCATACAATTGCTATGACTATGTATGAATCGCCCCTTAGTGGATCAGATGCTACTGTAAATATACATACCATGACTCATGACACAAACATGTCTCATGACCGTAATGGTTCTTTACCTTCTAACATGAAGCAGAGAGTAAATAAACTTTTCATTTATTACTGGGAACCACTATATGATGTTCATATTTATGGTGAACGTCCAGGTAACCCTGATTACTGGTTGGCATGTATCGCAGTGCCGCTAACAATGTGTTTGGTGGTTCAGCTTGTGAGGGTTGTATAATTAAACTCGCTCTTTCGTGTATAGATGCTAGTGTTCTCATAAACTCTCGTCAATGCGATGAAACCATACCACGGATGGGGGTAGAACCCGCGATCAGAGAGTCACAAAACTGCAGACCGACGCGTTAGCCACTGGACCAGCTAGCTACCTAGTTGGATGAAGCATATTGTAGCTAGCTGGTCCATTGGCTAATGCGTCTGTCTGGAGTTTTGTGACTCTCTGATCGCGGGTTCTAACCCCACCCGTGGTATGGTTTCTTTGCAATCGTGTCATTGCGATTTCGTGCATCAGTGCAATGATTTTACTCGTTGGCCACTGCATGAATTCTTTCGTGTGTATTATTTACCATCAACTGTTTCTGATCTATTTGTATTACTGAGGAACTGAACCAGCTTATCATGAATCTCTTGCAAAATTTTCGTACTGTCTAGACAAATTGCTAAGAGGAATTTCAGCATCAATGGAGTCTTCAACTTCTACTGAAAGTAGTATTCGTTGGTTGCGGAGTGGTGGAGTATATAGGTTGTAGGTAGGGTATGGTCTTGCTTCGCTTGGTACGATGGCAGTGTTGTCTTGGAGATGTTGGATGAGTTTCTAGGCGCTCATGCTTGCGGGGTATTGCCGTCGTAGGGTGTAGAATGTGAGTCCTTTGTGTTTAACCCATTGTGTTTACAGGTAAAATCGACGTGAGCTAGGTAGAGAAGGCGTGGAGGAGAGTAGAGTAACGTGGGTTGCTTCGTTTTCCAACATCAGTAGACAATGGAAGATGTTTCTGTGGCAAGGCTTCTGATGGTTGGATTCAGTGAGAGGTGGTGGCGGTGGGAGCGCTCTCTCATTGGTCGTTTGTTGGATTAAACGTCGCAGTTGGTGTGTTGATGGAAAAGCTTACTGCGGGTTGACATCACATCCCTTAGAACAGAGATCAGAGATACTCATAAAGTATAACATTAAGTAAAGATATTATCGACCCACAGAATGTCATTGCATCATCCGAAAAAATACAATAATTATTGTTGATGTATCCTATTTTTAAAAGCATGTGTAACGAGTGAAATTATTCTCGAATGTATTTAACTAAAGTAGACTCATAATAGAAAGCATATTCTGGGATTACTCAAAATATATTTTCACGGAGCGGACGATATAGTCGTACCATGGCTTTTTAACGGCCACGCATATTGCTTTATTTAAAAATAGAGGGATCTTGACAAGTAAGATTCTGGTGGGCGAACTAGTTTTCGGTAAAATAAAGAATTATGTTAAATATATATGAATCTTGCCATAAAATCGATCAAACCTTTGTATAAATTCATAGACACTCTTGCATTAAATACACTCATAAGCAATTACAGTTGTTCGCAACACAAAGTGTTACGTCAGGATTCCTGACAAAATTGTATACCAATGGAGCGAACAAAATTAGAATTTAGAAAGGATTATAGAGATCCTGTGCTCCAGTGGGATCATTCTCTGGTGTAAACAGTTTATATACAGCTGAAAAAAGATTGATCAGTCCCATATCCCCTTGAAAGAGGTCAGAAATTTCTTAATTCAGAAATATCTTATACTTATACATGTTTCTAAACCAAAGAAAGTTTTCCTGGCAGGAAAATAATTGCAAGCACCCACACCCGAGTGAATTAACCTGTGATTTGGGTGATATGTCTAAACATTATCCCCAGATAAATGATGATATAAATAATTTCTGCGTGTGTATCGATAGTTTTTCAAATATATACAATGCAGTACTCATGAGAAAGAAAGGGAAACGGACCGAGCACTTTACATGCATTACAAAACAATATTGGAGAAATGATAAGGGCGAATAAATTTATCGAGATTATTATAGATAAATGGGGGGGGAATTTCAGAAATAAACAGATACAGACTTATCTCCAGAGGAAATCATATAATTTCGCGAACGAAACTCAAGCATTCTCCATTTGCAGAGAGAGTCTTTGCAAGGAACGTTGAAACTTAAATTTATACAAGTATATGAACAAGTGCCAATCATTTAATTATTCAAAAGTTTTAAATAGACTGGTAGATGCGTATAATTCAACTCCACACTCGGGATTGATGTATAACCCCATTGCAAGTTCCTGGAATTTGAACGACATTGAAAGATTAAAAGGAATCGAGTTTTCGGTCGCATAATTTAAAAATGGAAAGTGATCCAATAAGAAACGAATACAGTAAGAAATGCTGTTGGATATGCAACAAGCAATGCCTCTGAGCAGCAGATCATCCACGTTTAAACCGAGGGTTTTCACACACAAAATACAGAGGAATATTTTAAAATATATAGAATTAAAATTCTCCAGAACTATAACACATATCATTTTAGAAAATTTTGAAAGGTGAAAAGATTATAGGAACATTTTTTATCGCGAAAATTGACCCTCAAGTCACACCACCTCCAGAATATATTATCCACCAAAGTATATGAAACGAAAAAAAATTGGTGTGGAATTTACGCATTATTTGGTAAGCTTACAAAGGTTAATGATTCCACTTTTAATTCCGTGGGTCATAGAAGGAGATTTGTTGATCGGTACAAAAGAAAAAAACTAAAATTATAGAAAAAATTAAGAATTACTGCATTGACATAATAGTCTCGCCAGGCCCATCAACGGAAGATTTTATTACAACAGTTTAAGACAACACACATAAGTTAAAATCAGTGAGATTTTCAAAAATAATTAGATCAAGAATAAAATACATTAGACACCCTAAAATTATATAAAAAAAGTACAAATAAACGAGATTAAGGCATTAGCTTGTAAGAAAATTGGTTTTCACAGCGTACAATAAAAAATATTTGTTGAGTATCAGAGGGAAATCTTCTAGTAATTATTGATACTACCTCTAGCAGTAGTATATATGTTTGAAGAATTGTTTAAAAAACATGAAAGAATTTTATCTTGTCCCCAACTATACAGTATGGAACCGGAAATTAAAATGGTATAAAATACCGACAGGTTTTGTTAGTAAGACACATTATCAACAGTTAGTAGCTTTATTTCGAAACGTTTCGCCACACAGTAGCTTCTTCAAGTCGAGGTACAGAAAATTGATAGAAGCAGAAGATACTTAAAGACCGATGTAATCAGTTCCATCACCCTTAAGTTTTGAGGTGGTCCAGTCCCATCAACTGGGAGAAGTGAGCATTGTTTCCATAGTAATGAAACATAATATGGAGATGAAGTGACAGGATGGAGCCGTATAATAGCGCCAGGAGGTGAGACGTAGGTCACTAGAAAAGGAAAGAAACGCAGATGATGGGAGGGTCAGGTCCCGTCTCAAATCCGATCCGCTCATCACTAGTAAGCAGTCGAAGTTTTGATTGCAAGGTCTGTACCAAATACCCTGTGTTGCAAGTGTATGACAGAATGAACATTAAAAATGGTATAAAAACCGCGACAGGTTTTAAGGTAAACTCATAAGCAACATTAGGTATCTTTGAAAATTCTGAAAGCCGTATCGTCCTACACAGTAGGCTTCTTCAGTCCGAGTACAGAAAATTGATAGAAGCGACAAATACTTGAAGACGATGACTAATCAGGTGGTCAAGTCCCTCAGTCTGGAAGAGGAAGCAATTTTTCCATAGTAATGAAACCAATATTGTTTCATAACTAGCATTCTTTCGTAATAATGAGACAACAAGTAGAACTGTAACAGCAGCTGATTTCGATGCTGTTTAAGAATGAGACGAAGGTAATTATCCGAATGTAAATACTTGTTTCCCCTTGGCTGCTTGTATGTTAAGTCAGTCTATTTCATCTAATATATCTGGATAGTTCGCCGAATATCAATTGGAAGACTTGAATAACATTCATCCACATTGGCAATTATGGCACTCATTAGCCGAAACAAACATAAATATAATATTAATTCCATTAAAATTAAGGATGATAACGTTATTCCGGATACAATGCATTAATTGCAATGGTGAATTCAAGCATGAGGGAAACGCGGCAGGGTGTGAAATATCTATTCAAGAGAGACATTATTTCTAAATCATATATTCTGGCATCTTACTAATCAACACATGATCGCAGATAATCCTGTGACAAGACAATAGAAAACCCGATAAATATATAATTATAATATCGATATTAATACATATTGATGGAGGAAATAATTTAGAAATCCATTATATTTTCACAACATGAAAGATTTGAATCATTTCAGGTTTCCAATAACAAACAGAAATGATTCTTAATTGCCTGAAAGTTTCCCTACAACATGCGAGCTAGGTTATAATTACGCTACCTCGAAAATCTCTGGGATTTGGAAGACGGATCATCTGATTACATATAAGAGTTTTCTCCAAGGCAGAACTAAATTAGTTGTTGACCTGAGAAGTGAACAGTTCAAGAATGCTATAGTCTGCGAGAAGCATGGTAATTTGGAGAATAGAATAGAAGACATATGTTAAAACCGAGAAGATGAGAAAAGAAATCTTGTCTGATGTTTGGAGTGAACTAATGCGATTTTAAATATAAATGAAAATAGAACAGTGATAGTGCATACGCGAGTAAAGGCTAAAATTGAAGAAGAAGTAAATATTGCCTTCTGAAACATCAATACGGGAAGAATATGCCTCGTAATTATGAATGTTTTGCCCGCAAATAATAATAAAATCGAAGTTATTATGTAGGATAAAAATAAGTGCCCGGTATTTTCATCATTAATATATTGAACTGATCACGATTAAAATATGGCTCCAATTGTATTATTATATATATGCGAACAAACAACATATTAATATATTTAATAGTTTCGGGGTTGATTTAAAACATTATACAAATATATATGAGAAACTTATATACAAGCGTAGGAATTTCATGATACGGTAATAATCAGAGGATTCAACATGAAAAAGGCATTGTTGAGCGTATTATAGCTCATCTTTTGTGTATAAGTAAACAAATTATATCGTCAAGAAAATAATGACCATATTTATTTAAAATTTTAGTAGAAATAAATTATAGAATGATCAAATTTATATGAAATATCATAATGAACACTTCAATATGCCATATAATGTACAAGTGTATTATGCTAATAATTCAACTGTGGAATAAGAAAAACTGTGTAAAATATATGAAATATCGTACGGTGGGTAGAAGCCTGAGGCTTTAGTAGGCGGAGCAAAGGTCACAACATTGTATCCGGCACAAATGAACCGTGGCTAGGTCAGCTGCGTTTGATCTACTGGAATTCAAGAACGAAATCGGGTCAAGATTAATCCAAGTTCAGTGCATCCGTTGAGGTGTCTCGAGGAGGTCAGACAGTATCCCTAGTGTATGTTGGATTAATATACAACATCCTCCTGCGCGTATAATGGTAAGTGATTTTGTTCATTAACCCAATTGAATCTTTGTATGTAATAGTGAAAAAACTTCTTTCTTTTATTCTTTTACACATAAATTAATTATTTTAGAACTGTATGTTTAACCAGTAAAAAAAATCTTTGGCACTTTAATGCAATTAAAGGTGCACCTTATTCTAACTAATTCGGGAAAAAAAATTTTCTTTGCCAGATATGAATATAATGGCGGAATGTTGGAACTTATTGCGCAAATCAAATCCGACAGGAACAAATTATTTGGTTTAGTTAGGAGAGATCCACTCCCACCAGACGGTAGACATCTCTCCCCCACCCCGCCGTTCCGAACCACGCCGTATGGTATGCTGCTGCCCCTCCTACCAACGTTGAATTGCGCCTTCTCTCCGCCAGACCTCATGAGAATTTCGAGACTGTGCACTCCTAACTCATGGTAGTCTGATGTTAACGCTTTATCCAGGACACTGTACTCCTACCCACGTCGAGATCGCACCTTCTTCCACCAGTTTTCAATGTGGATTGTCGCTTGCCGGCTACGTCCACACTAATAAAATTAATGAGAATAAAGAGAATAATCATTAAAGGAGAATGTTCCCATAGCTGTTAATAAGATAAATGTGTATGGATGAGAAGGAAATATTATCACACAAATCCCAACCTATTTGTGTGTTAGTTGAGGATTTTCACACGCCAACCCCCATAAATTATCCACCGGTCTTTCCCCAGCCATCAAACCCTCCACAGAAGTCTATTATATATCCAGATGACGACGAGAAGAAGATCCCAGAACAAATACAAAACGTCCCGAAACTTTCTTCAAGAGAAGAAGCAGGGAGCAACTGAGTACCGCTAAGAGACAACAAAATAAGTGTCCCAGGGCCCCAAAAGTGTTCAACTGCCTCCAAGCTACATAAGGGGGAATACCAATAGACCGCAGGCCGCCTTACAATAATGCTCTGACAATGCACCTAAAATCAGTACCTGATCAGATTGCTTGGATTCGTACGTCGGTTAACGTGCAGCCAAAACAAATAGCTGGTTGAACAGGCCCTGGTCCCCACCACGAGCCTTGGTCACAGACTTGGACCAGCGGGCGCGTTGACCCCTGAAACACTCACTACAGATATACTCCAGATATACTGTCATGCACCCTGTTTTCACGATTGGGGTAACTAGTTATATGCTATAGTACACATTGTGAAGTTACCTTGGTTTATCACCATTTTTGATGATATAAATTTTTTCATCATCGCGGCTTTGTGATGTATGTTACCGTTGTTACTGTTAGTTGTGGTAAAGATGATGGAGCTGTCTATGACCAGGCCAAGGGGTGCGTTAACGCTCATGAAAACTCTCTTCTTATATTCTACGAGAGAAGAGAGAGAAAAAAGAGTGTGTGTAGAGTGTTGTGAGTGTGTGAGATAGTGTGTGTGTGCTGTGTGTGTGTCTAGTGTGTGTGTGTGTGTGTGTGTGTGGATGTGTGTGTGTGTTGTGTGTTTGTGCCCTACTTATTAGCACTCACTATTTAGGGTTGCAGGGGTCGAGAGAGCGCTCCTTGTCAGCTTTTGACTGATCGCTACTAGGTTCTGTCTCTCCCTGCTCATGACCTTTACTCATACTCTCGTCATAAAAGCTATAAATAGCTTAAGACGAGGTTCCTGCTCCACTACATTACATGATGTTTTCCACTTCCTGAGACTCTAAAGACTGAAGAAATACTTCCTAACTCCCTTGAACTCATCTGAGTCTTTCATGTCCAATTGTGAACCCTTGTTTCTGTGTTCCATCTTCTGGAACATCCCGTCTCTGTCCCCCTTATCTATTCCTCGCAGTATTTTGTACGTCGTTATCATGTTTACCCCTAACCCTCCTGTCCCTCGCATGTTGGTTACGGCTGCATTTCCCTTAACGTTTCTTCGAAGGACTTCCCCTTAGCTCTGGAACTAACCTTGTTCAAATGCTTTGCAACAAAGTTCGTTTACATAATGTTTATTAAGCACCCATACCCAATCCTTGGGCGGTAGTCACAAAGATTACAGAGGACATAATTGGAGTCCAGGGACTGGACTCCAAAGTTTTGATAGCTGAGTAAGTAACAGAGAGGTAATGAATTTCACAATTTACAAATGTTAAATGAACTCACAATTTACAAAGGTAAATGATCTCCAGGTAGGTCTAGTCACAATCCATGACAAGTACAAAGGTATTTTACAGATACATAAGGTACTAATGGGTCCTAGGGACTGGGCACCCAAAGTAGTGAAGGCTGAACTGAGTTACCAAGGTAATGAGCACACAAGTTACAAAGGTAATTGAATCCTGTAAAATGTTACTTACGTTTATAGACATGTTGCTATCAATCATGAACAAATTATAGAGTAATGAACAATTCCACACTTCCGACACCCGGTCACAACAGTAATGAGTTTATTGGTGCATATATTGATTGTTGAGACAACACACACACACACACACACGCACTCACACATACACATACAAAACTCATACACACTCACGCACACAAACTCATACACACACACGCAACGAACGACACTCATACCCACACACACTACGACACACACACACTCATACACACACACATACTCATACACACACCATCAACACTCATCTACACTCAAACACATACACACGCACACACAAACACACACACACACACAGCACACACACACACAACACACACACACTACACAACACCACACACACACACACACAGGAGCTTGACCTTGACCCCTGCAATCTCAACTAGGTGAGTGCACACACATACACAAACACACACGACACACACACACAACAACACACACACACACACACACACACACATCACACACACACACAAACACGCACACAAGTGGTAATGCTTTATTACAGCTAGCAATTCAAGGGTATTTCTCCAGAAGGGTCTCTATAATATAATCCACTGCGTGGTATAAAGTTTCTTTGGGCCATTTCTTGAACATTTCTGAGCTAGTGGTTTTCTAAAATTCAAGAACATTTTATCACACTCCAGTACATAAGACGAAGGGGTGGGACAAATAGCCATCTGGCAAAGTTTTAGCATTTTCGTTTGTCACATCTGTGTGGAGATTTTAAACCTGCCAAAGATACTTGTAACCCAGCCGGAGCCCGGGCAGTAGTGACTCCAAAGCGAGTCTGCTTATTTTGTTTGGATGGCCCATAGACAAGTGGCTCCTCCTGCATGAAGAATGAGAACAGAGGTACCCCCTGGTGTCAATCTCCCTGAGCCTTAAGTCCATAAAATTAGTTAATTTCTTTTCGTATTTTGTTCTCAAACTTCCCTACAAGCAAGATTGTATTACTCCCTCTTTGAAGTTTACAGCTTCCAATTTTATCTTCTTCATGCATTAAAAGCCCAATGTGAGATGGAATCCACGATGTCCACTCTATCACTGCCCACAACCCTCCCATATGTTTAAAAAGTGTTAATTTGAATTTTCTAAAATAGTAAGTATGAAATGGAGAGCTTTGATTGAACTTTGTATAGAAAAAGGATAAATAATGTACAAGATATGGTGTGGGGCGAAAGACAGTAGTTATTGGGACTAGTAATGGTAGAAAAAAAGAGTGTTGGGTAGATTTCATATGTACTTTTTATAGGGGGCCGGATATATTAATCACTTTTTATTTTTGGGTACACTGAGAGTAAAAGGGTGGATAAAAATAAAATAGAACAAAATAAGAGAAAAGTGAAGGTTTAAAAACTAAAGAAGGAGGCAGTTAGGGTAAATAAAACAACTCTGGAGGATAGATGGGTAGTGTCAAAGGCAATGGGGTAGAAGATTATGGGGCAAGTTTAGGAAACAGTGTTAGAGTGTTCAGCAGAATTTTGGGGTTCGGGAAAGTGGGTGTGGAGGGAAGAAGAGTGATTGGGGGAAATAGTGATGTAAAGGGTAGTAAGGAGAAAAGTTAGCATAAAAGGGATTTTACAAAGTAGAAGTGGGGCAAGGAAAGGGAAGGGATATGGCCAAAAAATAGAGGTTAAAAAATGTGAAGAAATTAAAAAGAGAGCAAATAAAAGAGTGCGTGAGAGTTATCAACAATTTTGTTGAAATTTTAAAAAAATTTTGGAGTGAGATTTAAAGTTGAGAAAGCCTAGGAAAGAATGGATTCGTTATTTAAAAAAAGAAGTAGAGTTTTAAATGGGCATTAAAATTTTTGGGAAGGGAGGGAATACTTTGAGGAATTGTTAAATGTTGATGAAGATAGAGAAGCTGTGATTTTTTGTTTAGGGCAAGGGGGAATGGAAACAAACACATATGAAATTTTAAGTGTCCTTTATTTGGGAACGTTTCGCCCCCACAGTGGGCTTTTTAAGTAACAAAAAATTACTGGGGGGGAAGGTACTTAGTATTTTTATCAGGTTCAGAGGGTGGGTCAAATGGAGAATGTGCATCTGAGACACCGGGTGGGTTATGCTACCCCAAAATTTTGACTCTTAACCCCACCGGGAGATCACAGAGCAGCATTCTCCCCCTGCCTCAACTTTTTGACCTGATATAAATATCCCCTACCTTCCCCCCAAAGGTGATTGTTTTTTGAATTGAAAAAGCCCCCTGTGTGGGCGAAACGTTGTCAAAAAAGGATCAATTTAAAAGTATGTGTTTATGTTTCCATTGTGTCGGTATTTTATACCATTTATTTGCAAGGAGGAATAACATCTTATAGGAGTGAGGAAGAACCATTTGTGAGTAAGGGAGAAGTGCGTGGGGCAGTGAGTAGAATGAAAGGGGGTAAGGCAGCTGGGATTCATGGAATAAAGATAGAAATGTTAAAAGAAGGTTGGGATATAGTTTGGAGTGGTTAGTGTTTTTATTTAATATATGTATGGAAGAGGTTAAGGTACCTAGGGATTAGCAGAGAGCATGCATAGTTCCTTGGTTTAAAAGCAAAGGGGACAAAAGGGAGTGTAAAAATTATAGGGGAATAAGTCACTTTGCATAAGGAGAGTGAAAACATAATTAAATGAAGCATCAAGACTTAGAGGTAGGATGTGACAATAAACGTTTAATGAAGTCTTGACAATGATGAAGGAAAGGATGAGGAAAAGACTTAAGAAGTGGAGGGAGAGGAAATGATAGAGAGAAGAGGAACGCGAAGATTGTGAGTTTAAGGAAACCCATATAAATCAGGCAGAGATGCACAGATAACAAGAAAATGTTGAAGATCAGCAATGTTTAGAGAGAGTAGGAAGTTTGTGGGTGAAAGTTCTCTTGATGCACTCAAAGGTGTTAGAAACAACTAAACAAGGACACGACTCTTCTGAAATAATCCTCGCAATTAAGGACAACCACCGAATTGTCTTTGTGGAAAGGAAAGATAACATGAGCAGTAGCAAATTTTTCAAGTCAGGGAAAGATGATATAGGTGAAGAATATGGAGTTTCTTTAATTAAAAGTAGCTGTCAAGGGCACGGATGATAGACATGTTAGGGACACAGAGACTGGGGAAAGGAGCCACTAAAACTCATGAGAGGAAACATAAACACTTATGCAGTTTAATGTGATCCTTTATTGACAACGTTTCGCCCACACAGTGGGCTTTTTCAAGTCACAAACAGATATGTTTGTGACTTGAAAAAGCCCACTGTGTGGGCGAAAAGTTGTCAATAAAGGATCACATTAAACTGCATAAGTGTTTATGTTTCCATTGTGTCGGTATTTTATACAATTTATTTTCATCAAAACTCACGAGAACTGGAAAAGTGAGAAGAAAAAAAAAAAGAAATAAATGGGTTGATTTTTAAGGAAGGGGGGGAAGTTTGTAACACAGCAGAAAGAAGGTCAGGATGCAGAGATAATACCCTGCGTTTTTTCTTCGTGCAGTCTATGCGGGTCTGAAATAAGGTAAACGGTCAAGGAAAATTTGGTAGTATAAAGGGTTTTGAACATTAAAATGGTAAAAATACAGCGGTTGTTAGGTAAGACACAATGCAACAGTAGGTATTTTTATTTCGAAACTTTTCGCCTACACAGTAGGCTTTTTAGTTGAGTACAGAAAAGTTGACAGAAGCAGAAGATATTGAAGACATGTAAATTTGTCCATCACCCTTTAAGTTTTTAGGTGGTCGTCCCTCAGTCTGGGAAGAGTATGGAACAAAACTGTTCTCCAGACTGAGGGGAAAGACCACCTCAAAACTTCAAGGGTGATGGACTGATTGCACCCTCTTCAAGTATGAATTTTGAAATTAAGGGGAAGAAAAAGGAAGAGTACGTTACTCTCTTTAATGGAAAAATTTGAACTCTTGGGCAAGAAGCAGAATGATCAGAAAGGAAAAACCAAAAGGGGACGAATCTGAGGCAGTGGGGGGGGTTTTAGAGGGCTCGAGATTTTAAGGGAAAAAGTTTTAAATTTCCCCCTATCGTCACCTCGAAAACTTTCACGAGTTTTTGCGGATAGCAAATTTGGTTTCTGTACTGGAACAGGGCTTACCTTTTGGCAGGAAAGACTGAGCAAAGAGGCAATTTTTTTTTTAATTGTAGTAAGACAGTCCCCCCTTCCCTTTTAAAGGGTAAAATTTTAAATTAGGTAAAAACGCTGTCGGTCCTTGACCAAGGATCCCCAAATTTTGGACCCCATTCTTCCTCATCCCAGTTTTCTTTTGTGTAACATTCCAATTTATGGGTTACCCAAATCGGGACTTTTTCCCATTTTGGAAGACTGCATTAAATTTCCTTTATAGATAGGGCCAAGTCTTCTTAGAAGCCGCGGCCTTGGCATGGACAGCCAACCCAAAGGGATGATCTGCAGGCTTCGTCATTTTTTTCCCTGAGGGAGGGGAAAAATGTTGAGATTCAGGGTTTCCCCCTTTTGTGAAAGGGATTCACTTGGTTACAACTCTCTCTCTCTCTCCTCTCTTTTTTTTTTTTTTTACACAGGGTTTGACAAGGTTAAGGATCCCTAGCTTTATTGACAGCTATATTCCCGGTTAAGGATTTCCCTAACTTTATTGGCAAGCTAAGAGCTGTTAACCTACTCAGCTCATTTGAAAGCTTTTTATTGTTATGAACATACAAGTAGGAACAGGATGAAGTTGGAGCCATCTTTTGGGCCAGCATTTTCATTTGATCAACTGACTTTATCTCGTTGACATCATTATGCTATACGAATGTGTTCCATACTCGAGTTATCCTGGTATGTATGATCTAAATGGAGTGAGGGTTTCTGGAGAAGGGTACAGCCAGAGTGAAGTTGCTGCTTTCTGCCCGTCTTGTGGCAAAAAAGCTTGTTTCACGCTGTCCTCGAAGTGGATCCAAGTGTGGTATTTTGACAAAAATTGGCCTTGTACATAACAGTAAGGCCACCCACAATCCCTCCAATGTTGAAGGCTCTGCTGAAAGACAGATCTATCCGGGATGGGTCCAGGCGAGAGATGAGACGTCTTGCTCTGTTCTCTACTCTGTCAAGCAGTCGCAGATGAGAGGGGGGGGGGCGGGCAAACCAAGAAAATGGAGCTACTCAAGGTGTGAGAGTACTTGTGCCTCGTACAGGATCTTGCAACCCCTACTGTCAAGCAGATGCGAGATACGGCGAAGTGCTGTAACTTCCTAAACTGCCTTGTTTTCAAGATTTACAACATGGATCTTCATGGTTAGTTTGGAGCCCAAATTTCACCCCAAGGATAATCAACTTCTTCTCCAGGTGCCAACATCCCCCCATTCATTCTTACTACTGCACCAGCAATTAAACCCTCATGGTGCCTAGAGACGATCATCATTTGCGTTTTCTCAGGTGGGAAAGTTCCCTTGCCATCTATTTCCCCAAGCTGATATAGCTCTCAGTTGGTGATTGATGTAGCTTAGAGCAGCTGGCTTTCTTCTCTTGGATAAGTGAATGTCAGTGTACAGTCGTCTGCATATGCATGTATTCTGGGATGAGATGAAGAAGGTCTTTGAAGTAGACATTCCTAAATGGACCCAGCACGCTTCCTTGTGAAACGCTTGCCCCAATGGGATGCCTTGCTGTTTCCGTTCCATTGAGAACTACACACTTAGAGATCTACCATGAAGGTAACACTGAGGAAAATAGTGTAGAGCCTGCATTCCCCAATGCTTGAAGTTTTGCTAAGAGGCCCTGGTGCCACACCCGGTCGAAAGCGCCAGCAATGTCCAGTGGTACCACACAGCTGACTTTGGATTCATCCAGTGACTGGTGCCACTTAGTGGAGAGGTTTAACAACAGATCAGCAGCAGAGTAACCCTTTCCTGAAGCCATTTTGACGATCACAAAGTAAGTGAGTGGTAGTCAAAAAAATCTGTCTTTTGTCTTGAGATTATTGTCTAAAGGGATCTTACCAGTGTTGACAGGAGTGACACGGTCTGTAGTTGCTGATTTTTTGCTCTGCTCTTCTTTTTGTGAACGGGACAAACATTGCCTCTTTCATAGAGGGGGCCATTTACAACTTTTCTAGGCATGCTGAAAGATGCGAGTTAAAGGTGCTGCTAGCTGGTCTGCACATCTTCTCAACAATCTTGGGCTCAACTTTGTCGGGGCCCCACAGCCTTTTCTTGGTCAAGTGTTTTAAGAAGGAAATGCCCTCCTCCTGCCTTATTGTCACCTCTGACAGTTTTGACAACGTTCTGCAGCTAGCCAAGGGGGGTCCCTTGCTGGATCAGGAACTTGCTTTTTGGTAGCAAAGTGTTCAGTAAAGGGTCCGCCTTCCTCTTGACTACTAGTAAAGGTGGCCCCCATCCTGTCGATTTAGAGTGGAATAAGTTCAACCCCAGGGAATAAACCCTTTTCTGTCCTTGACCAGGGACCACCAGGTTTTGGAGCCTACCCTACCTGATGCAAAATTTCTTTTAGGTCCCACCTCCCATTTAGCAATGGGCCCCCTTTTGAACATAACCCATATCCTACAGGCTTGCATGTGCAAGTTCCCCGTTATAGGTGGTAGGATGTCTCTTAACCTTCGCCATGCTTTGTACTTAGCAGTAGCAAGCCTCTCTACAACGAAGCCAAACCAAGGCTGATCTGTAGGCTTTGTCACATATTGCCGGTGGGGAATGTGTTCTTGTTGCAGATTAAGGATGTGTCCAGTGAAGGCTTTCATTTGGTTGTTAACATCCCCCTGGAGAAGAGCATTCCAGTCGGTGGTGGCGAGCTCAGAGCAAAGGGCCGGACAATTACCCTCTTTCCCATACCAGGTTGTGCGTTTTGAATTTCCTCACCTCGTTCTGTTGGGATCTTAGTGTGGTAAAAACAGCAGGGGTGGTCAGACGATCCAACGTAGCCGAGGGGTTGACAAGTGACTATGCCTTCTGCCAGATCACTCACTACTGGGTCAAGGGAGGAGCCAGAGATATGAGTAGGGAAATCAACAAAGTTTCTCATGTCAAACACTGCAAGAAGGTCATCAAAGTCCCTCTGTATAAGGTGCTGGTTGAGGTCACCAACAATTATAATATGTTGACAGTTGTGTTGTAGCAGAAGGGAGTCAATATTTTCCATTAGGAAGTTGATAGGGTCTATCTCTTTTTCTGTCTCTTTCTCATAGTCTTTTCCAGAGTCACCTCAGACTTCGCTGTGACAGTAATATCTTTTTAAGATCAAAGTTCCGGGCAAGAGAATCCTTTGACCTCCGGATTATTTTATTTCCTTCCTTGAACAGATTACATTTTTGGGGGAATAGGAGGGAGGCATTTCTTGGCGCTGTTGCTCTCTTGATGATGTGAAGATTTTTGAGAATATTAGTGAAGTGAATGATACTCAGTGTCTCTTGAGGTGAAGGATGTTCTGTCTCTTGAGGTGAAGGATGTTCTGTCTCTTGAGGTGAAGGATGTTCTGTCTCTTGAGGTGAAGGATGTTCTGTCTCTTGAGGTGAAGGATGTTCTGTCTCTTGAGGTGAATGTTCTGTCTCTTGAGGTGAAGAATGTTGTGTTTCTTGAAGTGAAGGATGTTCTGTCTCTTGAAAGAAGCGCAGGATGTCCTGACTTTTGAAGGACGTGAAGAATGTTCTGACTCTTGAAGTGAATGATGTTCTGATTCTTGAAGTGAAAGATGTTCTGTCTCTTTTATGTATAAGTTGATTTGTTAATGTTGAGGTGTTCAGTGTTTTATAAATTCCTGTTTGATGTGAATAATGTTATGTGAATCTAGGTGACGTAATGGAAGTTTTCTTGATAATGTTAAAGAAGTGATAATTCTTTTAGTTTTTTGGCACATGTTGATGTGAAGGATGTGATGTGTGGTCTTTTCCTCTCTTGATGTGGTTTACATTATTTCTCTCTCTTAATGATGTGAGATATTTTATGTACATCTTTTTATAATGTGATATACAATCTATGTCATCAGCAAAGAGCAACTGTGACAACTCCCACTTTATGTGTGATTCTTTATCTGTTAACTCTACACCTCTTGCCAAGACCTTCTATAAATATATAAATATAATCTTTAAAATATTGAATATATAAATATATAAATATATATGAATATATAAATATATATATAATATATAAATATATAAATATATCTATAAATATATTGAAAAACTATGGTGACAACACACATCCTTGTCTAAGGCCTACTTTTACTGGGAAATAATCTCCCCCTTTCCTACACACTCTAACTTGAGTCTCACTATCCTCATAAAAACTCTTCACTTTCTTTCAGCAACCTACCTCCTTACCA
>NC_069476.1:29800447-29819189 GCF_026875155.1 Cherax quadricarinatus | reverse complement strand
GAAAAAATAAAAGCACCACGAACCAGTCATGCAGGGGTTTACACTATACCCTGTGGAGGCTGCTACAAGATTTATGTAGGTGAAACAGAAAGAAATCTCGACACCCGCCTCAATGAACACATTTACGCATGTATGAACGATAACTTGAACAACGCCTGTGTACAACCCCGGGAAATTCCACCAATCATCTCATGAAATTCAGGGACGCCCAATTAGTGATCAAAGAAACAAATTTCTGCAGATGCAAGTGCCTCGAATCAACACTAATCGCTGTTTCGAATACAATTAAACAAAACAAAGGCAGCTTCACCATCTCTGAAGTCTTAGCAAGAATCCTCCTGAAAACAGTAAACCCTGCCATCACATAGTCTCTCCTGTTATACTACACAAAGCACATTACAGAGAGTGAACACTGAAACAGGCTGCCTCTATCCAGTCTATATTTGTCTAACCTATTTTCATGTTACCCAAGTAATAGCTTTTATATCCTTTTACTCATGTACGAGTTAATTGCTCTAACATATTGTATTACTACTACTACTACAACTTATGTCACTACTACTACTACCACCACTAATATTGCACCTCACTCTGAGCCTATATATACCCTCTGTGTCCATGTACTGTTTGTAACGGCTTGACAAAGCTCCTGGAGAGCGAAACGTTGCTACAATAAAATGTCACATTAGTTACACTTGTGTCTTTTTACTTTACAAAATCAAGTGATTAGAAAGGAATGACATCCTTCGCATAAAGCCAGAGAGGTGATCACACCCCAAAGTTGGATGTAAACAATTATGAAATATTCCATATATAGTTTAATCCACAGTAAAACCAAAAGTTCAAGAATGAAATTTACATTGGAAGTAAAATGAATATTACTTCACCCAAAGGAGAATAAGATAAGTAAAGACACTAGTAGGAATGGGGAGATAAAGCAAATCTTCATAATCCTTCACTTTGCATAAGGAGAGTGAAAACATAATTAAATGAAACATCAAGACTTAGTCTTAGAGGTAGGATGTGACAATAAATGTTTAATGAAGTCTTGACAATGATGAAGGAAAGGATGAGGAAAAGACTTAAGAAGTGGAGGGAGAGGAAATGATAGAGAGAAGAGGAACGCGAAGTTTGTGAGTTTAAGGAAACCCATATAAATCAGGCAGAGAGGTATAAATAACAAGAAAATGTTGAAGATCAGCAATGTTTAGAGAGAGTAGGAAGTTTGTGGGTGAAAGTTCTCTTGATGCACTCAAAGGTGTTAGAAACAACTAAACAAGGACATGACTCTTCTGAAATAATCCTCGCAATTAAGGACAACCACCGAATTGTCTTTGTGGAAAGGAAAGATAACATGAGCAGTAGCAAATTTTTCAAGTCGGGGAAAGATGATATAGGTGAAGAATATGGAGTTTCTTTAATTAAAAGTAGCTGTCAAGGGCACGGATGATAGACATGTTAGGGACACAGAGACTGGGGAAAGGAGCCACTAAAACTCATGAGAACTGGAAAAATGAGAAAGAAAAGACAAAAGACAATAAATGTGGTTGATGTTAAGGAAGAGGGACAGGAAAGATTAGTAACACAGTCAGTAAGAAAGAGTCAGGACTGGCAGAGATAATACCATGCAGTTTATTCTGTAGTGCGGTGCTATGCAGGTCTGAAATAAGGTGAACAGCGTCAAGGACAATGGTAGTATGAAGGTTGTAGAGATTACAGGGAAGAGAAGGAAGAGTACGTTGACATCTCATACTTAATGGAAAGTTTGAACTCTTGGAGCAAGAAGCAGACATGATCAGAAAGAGGAAGACCAAGGTGACGAATCTGAGGCAGTGGGAGAGTGGTAGAGGGCAATCCAGAGATTTAAGGAAAATGTATATTTCCTCCTTTCTGTCACCTCTGACAACTTTCACGTAGTTCTTGCGGATAGCACAGTAGGTTTCTGTACTGGAACACAGGCTTACCTCTTGGCAGGAAAGTACTGAGCAAAGAGGTCAACTTTTTTTTAATTGCTAGTAGAGACAGTCCCATCCCTTCCCCAAGGTCTGTCTCGACGGCCGGTGAGTATCCCTTCCGCCTCTCCAGGGTCTGTGTGTCCAGGAGTCCACCTGTGTCCCATCAGGCATCCTCCCTTCCCCACTTCCCCAAGGTCTGCCTCGACGGCCGGTGAGTATCCCTTCCGCCTCTCCCGGGTCCGTGTGTCCAGGAGTCCACCTGTGTCCCCTCAGGCATCCTCCCTTCCCCACTTCCCCAAGGTCTGCCTCGACGGCCGGTGAGTATCCCTTCCGCCTTTTCCCGGGGTCCGTGTGTCCAGGAGTCCCCCTGTGTCCCCTCAGGATCCTCCCTTCCCCACCCCCCCAAGGTCTGCCTCAACAATCAGTGATATCCTTCCGCCTCTCCCGGGTCCATGTTTCCGGAGCCCGCGGGTCCCCTCGGGCATCCCCCCTTCCCCATTTCCCCAAAGGGCGCCTCACAACCATGAGTTCCCTTCCCCCTCCCCGGGCCCAATGTGTCCAGGATCCACCTGTGTCCCCCAGGTATCCCCCCTTCCCCACTTCCCCAAGGTCCCCTCAACAACCAGGAGTACCCCTTTCCCGCCCTACCAGGTCCATGGTCCGGGAGTCCCCCTGTGTCCCCCAGCATCCCCCCTTTCCCCATTCCCCAAGGTCTCCTCACAACCATGAGTCCCATCCCCTCTTTGGGCCCATGTGTCCAGGAGTCCACCGTGTCCCCTCAGGCATCCTCCCTTCCCCACTTCCCCAAGGTCGCCTCAAAAACCCAGTGGTTCCCTTCCGCCCTTCCCGGCCCATGTGTCCAAGTCCACCTTTTTCCCCTCAGGCACCCTCCCTTCCCCATTTCCCCAAGGTCGCCTCAACAACCTGTGATATCCCTTCCGCCTCCCCCCAGGTCCATGTGTCCAGGAGCCCCCTGTGCCCCTCGGGCACCCCCCCTTCCCCATTTCCCCAAAAAGGCCCTGCCTCGACACCGGGGGTATCCCTTCCCCCTCTCCCGGGTCCGTGTGTCCAGGATCCACCTGTGTCCCCCCTGACTTCCCCCCCTTTCCCCCATTTCCCCCCAAGGTCGCCTCAACAACAGGAGTATTCCTTCCCCCTCCCGGCCCCCATGTGCCGGGAGTCCCCGTGCCCCCTCGGCATCCTCCCTTCCCCACTTCCCCAAGGTCTCCCTCAAGAACTTTAGTACCCCTTCCGCCTCTCCCAGGTCCTTTTCCCAGGAGCCCCCTTTTCCCCTCAGGCTCCCCCCTTCCCCATTTTCCCCAAAGGGGTCTGCCTCAACAACCGTGGTATCCTTTCCGCCTTCCCAGTCCTTGTCCAGGAGTCCCCTTGCCCCCCTCAGGCATCCCCCCTTCCCCCCCTTTCCCCCAAGGGTCTGCCTCGACGGCCGGTGAGTACCCCTTCCCCCTCCCCCCGGCCCGTGGCCCGGGAGCCACCTGGTCCCCTCGGGATCCTCCCTTCCCACTTCCCCAAGGTCCCCTCAACAACCGGGGATACCCCCTTCCCGCCTCCCCCGGGCCCATGTGTCCGGAGCCCCACCTGTGTCCCCCAGGCACCCTCCCTTTCTCCACTTCCCCCAAGGTCCCTCAAAAACCAGTGAGTTTCCTTCCGCCTCTCCCAGGTCCATGGTCCAGGACCCACCTGTGCCCCCAATCCCCCTTCCCCCTTCCCCAAGGTTTGCCTAAACAACCTGAGTTACTTCCCCTTTGTCCCGGCCATGTGTCCAGGGTCCCCCCTTCCCCTTAGGCCCCCCCTTCCCCCCCCTTTCCCCCAAGGGTCTCCTCAACAACCGGGGAATCCCTTCCGCCTCCCGGCCATGTTTCGGAGCCCCACCTGTGCCCCCCTCAGGCATCCCCCCTTTCCCCCCACTTCCCCAAGGTGTACCTCAACAACCAGTGAGTACCTTTCCCCCCTCCCCCCGGTCCTGGTTCAGGAGTCCCCCTGTGTCCCCTCTGGCACCCTCTTTTTTCCCCACTTCCCCAAGGTCGCCTAACACCAGTGAGTATCCCTTCCGCCCTTTTCCAGGTCCATTTCCAAGAGTCCACTACCGTCCCCCTTCCCCCTTCCCCCAAGGTCTGCGTAAAAACCATGAGTACCCTTTTTCCGCCTCTCCCAGGTCCTGTGTCCAGGAGTCCACCTGTGTCCCCTCAGGCATCTTCCCTTCCCCACTTCCCCAAGGTTTGCCTCAAAAACCAGGGTATCCTTTCCGCTCCCCGGGTCCATGTGTCCGGGATCCTCTTCCCCTCAAAATTTTCTCCCGTCCCCTTTTCCCCCCAAGGGCCCAAAAACCCATTGATTCCCTTTCCCCCCTCCCCCGGCCCCTGTGCCCGGAGTCCATTGTCCCCCTTAGATATTCCCCCTTTCCCCCCACTTCCCCAAGGTATCCCGCCTTTCCCCGGGTTCAGTGTCCAGGAACCCATCCGGGGGCCCCCCCGGATGTCTCCCCTTCCTCATTTCCCTTGGATATCTTCCAGTCTCACCCTTTCCCCCGGGTTATGTATCCCGAAGTCAGCTCGCCCCCCTCCGTGATTACCCAGATGAGAAGAGGTCTTGCTAGCTGGCTGGGGCACAGACTGTCCAGGTGCGGGGGAATTACGGAGGGGACACACGAAATCTGCGTCCTGAAATTTACCCCACCAAGACGCCCAACCGAGTCGGCCACGCACCCAAAAGCTACCCCAGTTCCCCCCCAAGGCCGGCCCACTCTAAAAATTTGGAGTTCTTTTTATATTACAAAATTTCATCAACTTTAAATAAAGTTTTTTTTTGTGCTTAAAACAGTTAAGTGCATTTTTTAATGTTTTGTTGTAAAACTGAAATAAGTATTAAACTTCGGTTTTTTTTTGGTTTTTTTGTCTTGTGTATTTGAAAAAACGATCAGTTCCCAAAGCGCCGCCCCCAAAATTTTAAATAAGCATTTATTGATTTTTGGGTTTATCCTGGGAAATTTTACTTTTTTTCGTTAATAGTATGATAATTGTGTAAGGTTTTTACTGTCCTTTTAAAAACTTACTTAACTTACACAACACATCTTTTTACACTCATTTGCGCATTTCCGAAAACGAAGCTTGTGGTTCACCATCATTCTACGCTCAAAAAACTGCTCACATGCCACACCACACACCACCACACACACACCACACACACACACACACACAACACCACAACAGATAAAACACACTCACTGCCTCTTCGCTAATATGTATGTAATCATTAAGGTGGGGGGAACACGGGACAGTACGACTCAAGATACTGTGTTTACTTAATGTTCTGTGAGTGTGAAATCCAAAATGAAAAATTTAAAATGTTGTATTGAATGTGGGGAATGTTTAAATGTTAGCAGTATTATACCCTGAATGTTGTGACACAAAATGGTATTTCTTCAGTCCAATGTTTATGGATTTTTAACTGTAGCTAAATATTTTTTCGTAAAAATTATTTAAAAGTATTAACTTCCATTTAAAAAACGTTAACTTATTATTTTTCGTTGTTCAAATTTTTTAAAAAGTTGTTTTGATTCATAATTTAAAAATTGGCACCATCACACTTTAAAAAATTTACCACACTGATTCATTTTAAAAAAACTTACTTATACGACTTAAACGTTTTATGGCTTTAATTGTTTTTTTAAAATTGAACGGTTATTATTTACTGAATCCGTATCACTCAGATGTTTTAAATATCATTGGGCCTACAAACATAAGAGAATTTTAGTGAGGTATAACTTCATTCGGGCTACCATTACTTCGTCTTGAGAGCTAGGCGTCACTCTCGTCGCCCCGCGCATCTTCAATTTTAGCATCCTATCTATTCTTGCTTGACGGATATCTTATTTAAAATTTGTGTATTCCTCAAGGATAAACATTCTTTTGGGGAACTTTCAAAAATGTAATATCAAGACTCCCCAAAACCACAAACATTTTGTTATAAACCAGATTTTTTCTTTTTTTTTTTTTTTTTAATCACAGAAAGTTGGATGATCTCGGGGGACTTTCAGTTTAAAAAACAAACAAAAATAATTCTTTTAAAAAAAAAACAGCATAAGGAATGAAGAGATGAAGTGTGGAGCTGGTGAGAGTGAATGTGGAGCTGGTGAAGTGAAGTGTGGACGGGTGAGAGTGAAGTGTGGAGGGTGAGATGAAGTGGGGAGCTGGTGAGAGTGAAGTGTGGAGGGTGAAGTGAAGTGTGGAGCGGTGAGAGTAAAGTGGGAGCTGGTGAGAGTGAAGTGGGAGCTGGGAGAGGAAGTGTGGAGTTGAGAGTGAAGTGTGGAGCTGGCGAAGTGAAGTTGGGAGCTGGTGGAGTGAAGTGGGGAGGGTGAGAGTGAAGGGGGAGCTGGTGAGAGTGAGAACACTGGGATCGCCCCCACGTCGGGCCTACGTTCTTCAGTTTATTATTTTAGGAAGGGGTCCCCCCCGTTTTGATGGATATTAATAATTTTTTTGTTTCTTCTTTCTGTTCTTTTTTGATATAAGATAAGGGTAAATCTTAAAAATTTTCCCAAGTTCATTTTTTCAATCATTGTAATTTTTTCAATTTTGTTTTTTTAAAATTTTCACATGGCAAGTTTTTAAAATTCTTCTCTTTAAGACAAGTTGCTTAAAAGACAATAAAGGTGATTTAAGTTCCCAAGATAAACCTGTGACTAAGATAACACTAGGGACCAAAGAAAAATACATGATCCTAAGAAACACTATGGCCCCAAAGATAACACATAAATTTAGGATAACACATTGACCTAAAGAAAATTTTGACCTTAGAAAACATTACGGCCCTAAATGACACTATGTCCTAAGATGACACTGTGGACCCAAGAAAACACTATGGACGTAAGAAAACTATGGACCTAAGATAACACTATGGCCCCTAAGTTTGTTCAAGAAAACACTTGGACCCTAAGATATACTTTTGCCCAAAATTTGACACAATGGACCTTAGAAACTTAAAACCTAAAATAACACAGGTTTTTAGATAACACTAGGGCCCAAAGAAACACTTGGCCTTATATAACATTAAAAACCAAGATAACACTATGGCCCTTGTAACACTGTGGACCTGAGATAACTTTTATGGACCTATGTCTTCTAAAAAGACAATTTTCACTACTCTGGGGAACAATTAGAATTGTAGAATTAATTTGAACAAAAAAAAAACCTAATCCCTCAAGTGCAAAAAAGTGAAGGAAGCTGTGAAGGCCTACGGTAGCCATCTAGGAAGTTGTGAGGGACCTTTGAGAAACCATTTAGGAAGCGTAAAAGGACTATGGTAACCTCTGTATGCTCTATATTGCGCATTCCATTTTTTCCCTTCTTTTTCTTCTTCATGTCTCTTATTCACACCCCCACACACACACAACCATAAAACATAAAACCACACACACACACACACACAAAACCCACACACCAACACACAACACACACACACACACACACACGCACAAAACACACGCACACACCACGCACACACACACGCACACCACAGCCACACACCCCAAACACAAACACACACACAAACCCAAAGCACACACACACACAAGAGAAAAATTCTTGATTACGACAATTTTAAATTTTCTCAAGAAAATAGAATGAGAATTACATTATTTAAAATTACATCTTTTAGAAAAAGATGAAAATGTGTTAAGTGATTAACAATGTCTCGACTTCCTACTTCTTACATCAAAAAACAATGTCTCAACTTCCTACATTCCTACATCCTAAAAAAGCCAGCTTCCTACATTCCTACTCACTAAAAGTCTCAGATTCCCACATTCTTCTTTTACCAACATGTCCAGACTTCCCCTTTTTACATCACTAAAAATGTCCGACTTCCACATTCTTACTCACTAACAAGTCTCACTTCCCAATTCTTACATCACTAAAAAATGTCTCACTTCCTATTCTTCGTCACTAGCTTTCTCCTTCCCACATTCATCTCATAACAATGTCCACTCCCATATTCTTACGTCACAAACAATGTCTTACTTCCCACATTCTTACTCGCAAAACAATGCCTCATTTCCCAAAGTTCTTACATCACTAACAAGCTCAGATTTCCCCACATTCTTAATGTTAAAATGCCAAATTTCCCACATTCTTATACCCAAAAACAATGTCTCAACTTCCCACATTCTTACATCCTGAAAATTTTTCTCCCTTCCCATTTTCTTACACAAAACAATTCCCTTCCCACATTCTTACATAACTGACAATGTCTCCCTTCCCTATTCTTACTCATAACAATGTCTCCTTCGACATTCTTACATCATTAAAAATTCTCACTTTGACATTCTTACATCAAAAAATGTCTCACTTCCCCCTTCTTACATCACTGACATGTCCCCCTTTCCCCATATCTTACTCACTAACTTCTCACTTCGCACATTCTTACATCATTAACAAGTTCACTTCCCACATTCTACATCACTAACAAGTCTAAATGAGTTTTTGTGGTGTGTACAAGTTTTAACAAAGTATGTTAATAAAGCGTGACATCGGGTTACGTGATGGTTTTTTGTATTATTTGTTTTGCCAAGTTCAGTGGCATCAAAAACCCCTTTAAAGACCAAGGTGACATCACAAAAGTAAAGAAAAATAACACAGAAGCCCAGTACAGAACAATAAACAGAAGACCAGTACAGAACAATAACAAGAAACCAGTACGAACAATAAAAAAAAACCATACATACAAAAACAAAAGGGACCATCAGAACAATAACCAGAAGACAGTACAGAAAAATAACACAGAAGACCAGTACAGAACAATAACACGAAGCCAGTAAAAGTACAAAAAACACAGAAACCAGACAGTAAATACACAGAAGACCTACAGTCAATAAACAAATATTTTTAAAAAAATGAATATTAAAGAAAAAATAATATTAAAGTTTTTCTTGTTTCACTGATTCTTTTACAACTTATCTTTTAGTGTTAATACGACGACGAGTTCGAATATAATCAATGAAAAATTTCTCAGGCTCTCTACTTTAACTGCTGTATTTTTAAATGATATCTTTAAATTTTTAGTTTGTGTAAAATATTAACGAGTGTTTTGCCGGGCTGCTGCAGCATCCTCTAAAAGTACGAACATCACAAACAATACAGCAGTCACAATACAGTATCAGAAAAAACAATACAGCATGCACAAGTACAGTAACAGCAGAACAATACGCATACACAAGACAGTATACGCAGAACAATACAGCAGTGCACAAGTACCGACAAGAACAATACAATGAAAAAAAGGGAAGATTAGCAAGATGACAACAAAAAAAAAACAGCAGTATTGAAGACATAAAATAGAGTTTAGGGTCAGGTTGAAACTAAACAAAAACATTAATAGAGTTGACGGGTCAGGTTGAACATCAACACCAACATTTAAGAAGATTTGTACGGCCCGGGTTGTAAAACAACACCAACATTAAAGAAGAGTTGTACGGGTGGGGTTGTCATCAACACCAACTTAAAAAGGGGGTAGAGTTGTCGGGGCCGGGTTGTAACTTCAACACCAACAATAAGATGATTTGTACTCCTTTTTTTTTCCCCCCCTCTTTTCCCCGACTAATCTTCCATTTGTAAACTTATTTTTTTTTCCTGTATTTTTTTTTGTTGTGTTTATGAATATTTTTCTCCAAAATTTTAAGGGAAGAACCAAGACATAAAAAATTTAAAAAAATGAGAGACTGATTGTTTTATAATTTTTAACAAACTTTTTTGCTATATCTACAAAAACTATGTAACAACATTCCCATCCCATTATTCAGAATTATATTAAAAATAAATATAATTTAAATATAATTTTTAGCAGATGTGGAAAATTGCTTTTTCATATATGTGCATAATTGACATATGTCATAATGTGCATAATTTGGGTATAGTGCATATAGTCAGTGACATAATGGTTGGAAAAAATATTAAAAAGTGTGCGCCTTTGTCCCTGCTTTTTTTCTGGTACAGTTCACAAGTTTTTGTCCCTGACTTTGTTTCTGGACAGTTTTTCAATGTCTTTGTCCCTGACTTTGTTTCGGTACAGTCACAACTGGCTTTGTCCCTGACTTTTTTTTTTCTGTACAGTTCTCAAATGCTTTGCCCGACTTTTTTTCTGGTAAGTTAAACTGTCTTTGTCCCCGACTTTTTTTCTGGTAAGTTCACAACTGGGCTTTTTTCCCCGACTTTGTTTCTGGTAAGTTAAAAAACGTCTTTTTTCCCCGACTTTGTTTTTTGGTACAGTTCACAACGTTTTGTCCCTGACTTTGTTTTTTGGTACAGTTCACAAAATGTCTTTTTCCCCGACTTTTTTTTTCTGGGACAGTTCACAACTGCTTTTCCCTGTCTTTGTTTTTTGGTACAGTTTACAACTGTCTTTGTCCCTGACTGTTTTCTGGTACGTTCACAACTGTCTTTGTCCCTACTTTTTTCTTGTACAGTTCACAATGTCTTTTTCCCTGACGTTTTTGGACGTTCCAAATGACTTTGTCCCTGACTTTGTTTTGGTACAGTTCACAAATGTCTTTGTCCCTCTTTGTTTTTCTGGTACAGTTCCAACTGTCTTTGTTCCTGACTTTGTTTATGGTACAGTTCACAAATGTCTTTGTCCCCGACTTTGTTTCTGGGACAGTTCACAACTGTCTTTGTCCCTGACTTTGTTTCTGGTACAGTTCACAACTGTCTTTGTCCCTTTTCTTTGTTTTCCCGTACAGTTCACAACTGCTTTTTCCTGACTTTTTTTTTTGGGACATTCACAAATGTCTTGTCCTGACTTTGTTTCTGGTACAGTTCACAACTGTCTTTTTCCCTGTCTTTGTTTCTGGTTCAGTTCAAAGTTTTTCCCTGACTTTTTTTCTGGTACAGTTCACAACTGTCTTTGTCCCTACTTTGTTTTTTGGGACGTTCGCAAATGTCTTTTTCCCTGACTTTGGTTCTGGTACGTTCACAACTGTCTTTGTCCCGACTTTTTTTCTGGGACAGTTCACAACTGTCTTTGTCCCCGACTTTGTTTCGGTACAGTTCGCAACTGCTTTTTCCCTGACTTGGTTTGGTACAGTTCACAACTTCTTTGTCCCTGACTTTGTTTCTGGTACGTTCGCAAATGTCTTTGTCCCCGTTTGTTTCTGGTACGTTTCCCAAATGTCTTTTCCCTGACTTTGTTTCTGGTACAGCGCAACTGTCTTTGTCCCCGACTTTGTTTTGGGACAGTTCACAAATGTCTTTGTCCCCCACTTTGTTCTGGACAGTTCACAACTTTTTTTTGTCCCTGACTTTGTTTTTGGTACAGTTCACAAATGTCTTTTTTCCCTGACTTTGTTTCTGGACAGTTCACAACGTCTTTGTCCCATTTTTTATGGGACATTCACAACTGTCTTTTTCCCTGACTTTGATTTTGGGACGTTCACAACTTTTTTCCCTACTTTTTTTTGGTACACTTCACAACGTCTTTTTCCCTGACTTTGTTTCTGGTACGTTTACAAAGTCTTTGTCCCCGACTTTTTTTTGGGACAGTTCACAACTGTCTTGTCCCCGGGCTTTGTTTTTGGTACAGTTCACAACTGCTTTGTCCCCGACTTTGTTTTACAGTTCAAATGTCTTTGTTCCCGACTTTGTTTCTGGTACAGTTTTACAACTGTCTTTGTCCCTTTTCTTTTTTTCTGGTACAGTTCACAACTTCTTTTTCCCTGACTTTGTTTTGGTACAGTTCACAACTGTCTTTGTCCCCGACTTTGTTTTTGGTACAGTTCACAAATGTCTTTGCCCCCTTTCTTTGTTTTTTGGTACAGTTCACAACGTCTTGTCCCTGACTTTGGTTTTGGTACAGTTTTCCCAAAGTCTTTGTCCCTGACTTTGTTTCTGGACGTTTACAAATGTCTTTGTCCCTGACTTTGTTCCAGTACTTCACAACTGTCTTTGTCCCTATTTTTTTTGGTACAGTTCAAACTGTCTTTGTCCTTGACTTGTTTCTGGTACAGTCACAACTGTCTTTGTCCCTGTCTTTTTTTTCCTTACAGTTCACAACTGTCTTTGTCCCCGAAATTTGTTTCGGACAGTTTACAACTCCTTTTTTCCCTGTGTTTGTTTCTGGTACAGTTCAAACTGTCTTTGTCCCCTGACTTTTTTTCTGGGACAGCACAACTGTCTTTGTCCCTGACTTTGTTTCTGGTACAGTTTACAACTGCTTTGCCCTGACTTTTTTTTTGGTCGTTCGCAATGTCTTTGTCCTAACTTTGTTTTTGGGACGTTCACAAGTCTTTGTCCCCAACTTTGTTTTTGGAAAAGTTTAAACTGGGACAGTGTTTCTGGTACGTTCACAACTGTCTTTGTCCCTGACTTTGTTTCTGGTACATTCACAAATGTCTTTTTCCCACTTTGTTTCTGTACATTCAAACTGTTTTGTCCCTAACTTGTTTTGGTACAGTTCACAACTGTCTTTGTCCCTGACTTTGTTTCTGGTACAGTTCAAACTGCTGGACAAATTTTCTGGTACAGTTCACAACTTCTTTGTCCCCGATTTTTTTCGGTCAGTTCACAACTGTCTTTGTCCCCGACTTTGTTCTGGTACAGTTCCAACTGTCTTTGTCCCTGACTTTGTTTCTGGTACAGTTCAAACCCCGCTGGGCAGGTTTCTGGGACCCTTTTTACAACTGTGGACGGGTTTTTGATAAAATTGCAAAATATTTTTTAATTTAAATAAAAAAATTTAAAGTTTTTTCATTTTCCCGCTGATTATACCAAAAAATGAATGTCAAAATTGTGATGACGGATGATGGAAAAAAAACAAAATATAGGGAGTGAATAAATGGTGGGTTTAGAAAAAGAAGGTTATGTGTGCATTAAAAATAATCTTGAGAAAAAAAGAAAAGTGAATTGTTACGAAAGACATGGGTTTGTTGCCAGACTTTCTAACTTACAGCACAGCAACTTCCAGTGAATAAAAAAACAGTATAAGACACTGCTGAAATAAATTTTTTTTCGTGAAGGGCGACTTTAACAACAAGATTTTTTTTTATTGTGAAAAGAGAGGTGAGGTTCCTGTGAAAGTAAATTTAAACTTTTTGGGGAATTTTGAGTCAAAAATAATTGTTTTGGGAAACATAAATACCAAATTTTGGGAGACATTGTGGGAGAACTGTTTTGGAAGATGTAGGAAACACAGAATTCAATTTAAAATTTACGCTCAAGAATTTCTTTTTCTCCGTTTTATTTTCCTTGCCTAGATTTCAATGGGGGGACGCGCAAATACATGTGTTGTAGTTTCGTGTGTGTGTGTGTGTGTGGTTGTGTGTGTGTGTGTTGTTGTGTGTGGTTGTGTGTCTCACCTATTTGTACTCACCTATTTGTGGTTGAAAGGGGGTCGAGTCATAGCTCCCGGCCCCGCCCTTCCCGATTGCTATAGGTCCTCTCTCCCCTCTCCATGAGCTTTATATAACCTCCCTTAAAATTTATTTCCCGGCCCCCCTTTATTTAATATTAGACTTAAAAAACAAGAAATACTTCCCAAATTTTATTTACTGAGGGCTTTAATTAATCCCTTGTTATGTTCCCATTCTAACATCCTTTTTGGGTTTAATTTTTTATTGGTTTTAAAGGTTCCCCACCTCCCCCTCCAAAATTCGTACCATTTCCCCAATTTCTTCTAAAACCCTATCGGGAAAATCTTTTGCAAAAAATTCATTTCTTAAAAAAATTTTTTACTCTTAAATATTTTCCAAATTCTCATTTCCCAAAACTATAAATATACTTTTAAATTTTTTGGGGGATCGGAAGTATCCCCAGGGGCCCATTCAGTTAGTTTCCCTCAAAATTTTTTAATACCCCCCCCAATTTTTTTTCTTGTGGGTTTGATCCTTTTGGAAAAATATTGTTTGGGCCCCTGTTAAATTATGTTGGATTTGGGGAGGGGGGTTAAAACCCAAACCAGTTTTTGCCAGGCTTTTCCTTCCCCCTTTTTGGCCTGCCACCTCATCCATTTACCCTTAACTTCACACCCCGCAAACAAACACCTAGCTTTCCCTTCCTTTTGGGGCCCCTTCCCCTATTACCCCCAGACTTTTTAGGGCTGACCCCTGTGGAACCCCGCTTGTCACCCCCCACTTTGACCCTCGTAGTCCATCTCTTTTTGGCCCTCCTGTCAGGTATTCCGCCAATTTTATGCCTTTCTGTTTTGTGGCCTATCTTCTATTTTCTAACCTCTTGTAGGAAACGTGTCCGGGCTTTTTGGCCAAAAAAATTTCCCCCCTTCTCTCTTTCTTACTTCTGCATTATAAAACTTATAGTTGGACACAATTTTCCTTCCCCCAAAACCTCTTTGATTTATACCTTGTTTTTTCCATGCCCCCCTCTCCCCTGATTATCCTCAGATTGCCTTATACACGAGATCTCTTTTTGTTTTGCCCTCTTTGGCCCCTTTTTTAAAAATTGGGACTCTTTGCCCTTCCCCCAACCTCAGGGGGTTCCCAGTTTAAAGGGAATTTTGAAGCTTTTTTAAGGGCCCCCAATCCTGTCCTCTTTGGGCCCACGGGGGTTTGTCTTCCCCCCTTTATTCAATTCGCAAAAGCCTTTTTTCATTCCCCTTTGTTTATGACCCACCAGACTTGCTGGGACCCCCTGTTCGACCGGGCCTCTGGTTTTCCCCGTAAATACTTTTTTTTGGTTGAGTCCTGACATTCTGGCTTTTTTGTAAATTCCCCCCCACCCCCCTATTATTCGGGCCTTGACGTTTTTTCTCCTTTGGGGGCGACCCCCCTTCTCAGTCTTCTTTCCACTTTTCCTTTTTTTATTGTGCGACCTTTCCCTTTTATCTGTGCAATTCTTTTTCTTTCGGCTAACTCTTTATTTTCTTTCTCTGCTTTGTACCTTTTTACTTAGTACACCTAGTTTTTGCCTCCCTACCTTTTAAAAAGGGGTCTTTGTTTTTCCCCTTAATTCTGTTTTTTGGGAACAAAAACCTCTCCTCTGCCCCCCTCTTTTGGCCCCCTTTATTTTTCTTGTACGGTTTTCCTGTCAGTTTTTCCCCTTCCCCTTGGTTTTAAAAGTTCCTCATGCCTGGTGTTTCCCCCCCTTTTGATTTTGGTTTTTCCCCCCTTTCCCCTACTCTTCCCTTTACTAACTTGTGTCGGCCGAACCCCCTTCAACCCCCCCAGGGGGGTTTTTTACCGTTTCCCCGATGTTTGTCTCAAGGTGAAAAACAAGGTTTCCCGTCTTGCTTTCATCTTTTCCCTTTCTTGGTTGGGGTCCCCCTTTATGCATATTTTCCATTTCCTCTCTTGGCTCTCCTGTTTGAAACCCCCCGGGGGGCCCCTTTCCCATTCTCTTTAAAAAAAACCCCCTAGTTTTGCCCCCCAACTTGTTCCGGACTCGGCTGTTTCCCCATTCTGTTCCTCATTTTCTTCTCTTGGTTCCCTCATTCTTGTGGGTTTCTTACTGAATTTTTTTAGTCCCCCAGCTGGATTTTTCCATGGTGTCCCCTTTCACCCTCCTCCTTCTCCCAAATTTTCTCAAAACCCATGGTTTTAAACCCGGGGACCTTTCCCCCCCTCCCCGGGCTTTCTAAAAGATATCCGGGGGGGAAAAAATGAATCGTTATTTCTGGGGATTTTTTTCGTAGTGTATTTTTGCGGGGATTCTCCTTATTTTTATGCCACCCCATTTATTTTTATTTTCTCCTTTGTATACATAACCCTTAACTTCTTTTCAAACTTTTGTCTGGGAGGTTATTTGGGGGGGGGTTTGGCCTATGGAACTTTTGGGTGGTTCTGTGGGGGTGGATTTTGTTATTTTGGGGGGGATTGGATATGACATGGGTTTTTTTTTTTAAAATGTTTGGCTGCACTTTCCTGGTTAGTTTCTTAGGAATTTTTGGGGAGTTTATTGTTTTTCTGTTTGGGTCTCCCTGTCTTTTTCCATTCCCCCTTCTTTCCTCCTTCCCTTTGTTATCCCTCAGTTTCCCCTTTCTCTTTTTCTGTTGCGGGAGTAATTTGATTGGAGCCCTAAAGTCTTTTTTGTTCCCGTTGGTGATTGTTGAAAGGGTTTTCCTGGCCGGGGTTTTTTTTTTTTCCCCCCTTTCCCCCGGGGAAAATTTTCCAGTGGATGTGTCTTCTCCGGTTATTTCTGTTTTTCAATTCTTTTTTTTCCCCTTTTTTCTTTTCAATTTTTCCCCTTTTCCTGTCCCTAAACAAAATCTGACCCACCCTTTCTTCTCCCCCGTATCCCCGTTTCCCCTCATTCTTTTTATTTTCCTCCATTTCGTTTTCCCTTTTTTTTCACTATCGTCATGGGTCATGGCCCATTTTTCCTTTCTCGGGTTTCCCCCTTGGTTTTGTTCTTTTTTACCTCCACATATGCTTACTTTTTTCCCTTTCTAAAACTCCCCGATTTCCTCATGCGTTTTGTCTTTTTCCCAAGCCCCTTATTTTTGGGTAGGGGCGGGCTTTTTTGTCTCCCTGTTTTTTGTTCTTTAGGGGGAATTTTAGTCCTCTTCTAAAACTCTGTAAGGCCTTTTTGCTTTGCTTTTCCCTTCCCCTTCCTGGGGTTTCCGTTTTTTTCCATTCCAAAAGTAAGTTCTTCTGTTTCTTTTTTCCCCCTTCTTTTTCCCTTTTTGTGGCTTCTGCTGCCAATTTCCTTTTTGCATTCCCCCTTTTCCCGTCCTTTTTTTTCTTTGTTTTTTCTCTGGCAACCCCATTTTTTTTTTTCCTGTTGCCTCTGGAAAAAATATAATTCGAGTTAGGTTAATTGTATGTAGAGTTTTGGGGGGGAGGTAGAGGGGAACTGTGGCTATATGGGAGAGTAGTGGGGAAAGGGGGAGTGGGGAAGGATGAAATCAAGTGGAAGTGGGTGAGTGGGGAGGGAGAGGGGGGGAGGGGGGGGTGAAAAGGGAGGGGGGGGATCAGGTGAAGGAGTGAATTCGGGGGGGGAGGGGGGGGAGTGTATGTGTGAGTCTGGGAATAGTGTGTTGTGTGGTATTGTGTGGTGTTTTGTTTGCGTGTGTGGTTTTTGGGGGGGGGGGTGGGGGGGTGTGGGGGAGTGTGTGGGGGGGGTGTGTGGATGGGTGTGTGGGTGGGTGGTGGGTGGGTGTGTGGGTGGGTGTTGGGTGGGTGTGGTTGGGGTGTGGGTGTGTGTGTGGGGGTGTGGGTGTGTGTGGGTGTTGGGGGTGTGTTGTGGGGGTGGGGGGGGGTGTGGGTGGGGTGGGTGTGTGGGTGGGGGGTGTGTGGGTGGTGGGGGGGGGGGGTGTGGGGTGGGGTGGGTGGGGGGTGGTGTGGGGGTGGGTGTGTGTGGGGGGTGTGGGGGTGGGGTGGGGGGGGTGGGGGGTGTGTGGGGTGTTGTGGGTGTGTGTGGGTGTGTGGGTGTGGTGGGTGTGGGGGTGTGTGGGGGTGTGGTTGCGTCGCACACTGGGAAAGCACTCTTTTTTAAGATTATAAAAAAAAAAATTTTTTTTCCCCAACAATTCTTTTTAAAATGCACTAATTATACTATTAAATATTAATTGGGACCTGTGTTTGTGTGTTGGTTTTTTACAGCTTGTTCTTTGAAAAAGAGGGGGGGGGGGGTTTCGTTAACACATTTGTTAAATTGTTGTTGGGTTACCGTACTCTCCCGGCCCAGATCTCCGCACACTACGCTACTTTACTTTTTTTAAAATTTTAAGGGTTATTTTTCTCACCAATTCCTTATTATATATACTGTTTTTTATAACAATAATTACGGGGGCACACGTGTGTTTGTATTCGTACTTGTTTACTAGCTTGTCCCCAAAAAAAGGGGGGGGGGGGTTTACTAGGCTACACAACTTCTGGGGTTTACCGGGGATATTTTTAAAAATTTACTAACCACATCATCCCTGGTACTGAAATGGGGGGGAGAGATGGTATAGCATAAAAAACCAGCAGGGCAGACACTGAGACTTTTGCCTAACCAAAATTTAAACCCAAATAGGCAAGTGATTCGTCTGCAAACAAGGAGGTTCCGCTGGGCGGGTGATATCAACTCCTTCAATTTGTAACTCCTTCGGAAATTTTTATACTTCAAGTTTTTATTTCTTTTTCTTTAAGACTTGGATTCCCCCTTTTTTCTTTATACAGATTATGGGTCATAACAATCTGATGTGTTAGCTACATTCACAACACCAAAAATGGGGATTGACTAATTTTTTTCTTACTTCCAGATTTACTTAAACACTTTTTATACCTTTTCACTACATGCTGCTTAAAACAAACCCCCAAAATATTATTTGTTAATATTTCAGATCACCACCGTTAACCCAATTAACTGTTTGGATATTTTGGCAACACTGCGGCCCGAGCCTATCAGCCCCCACTCAAATTTCATTCAAATTTAAAATTTTAAATTCTTTTCCTATCACATTATTCGCACTCTTGGAAGCTATTACATCTTGTAGGGATGTTCACTGATTCCTCACGTACGATGACCTAATAAATCTTAGGACAGCCACTAAAACGCTAAACCATGGGACACTATTTTTGCGATACTGCTTCACTTTGTTGTGTGGTTGAGTTGAGTTGAGGTGTTGTGTGTGTGGTGTGTGTGAGTGTGTATGTGTGGTGGTGGTGTGTGTGTGAGGTGTGTGAGTGTGTGTGTGGGGAGTGTGTGTGGTGTGTGGTGTGTGAGTGTGTGTGTGGGGTGTGTGTGTGTGTGTGTGTGTGTGTGTGTGGGGTGTGTGTGGTGTGTGTGTTGTGTGGTGTGTGGGGGTACTTTGTACTTTCGTATTTACCTGTGACGTTTCGTGTTTGT
>NC_069476.1:29771528-29799947 GCF_026875155.1 Cherax quadricarinatus | reverse complement strand
CCAGTCGAAACACCCAAGTCCCTTTTGCTTTTTTGGTGAACGGGACAGTATGTGAAAGGAAAACGGTCAAAATTTTTCCACTCGCCTAGAATAAACCCCGGGCCCTCCGTGTGTAAAAGGGGGCTTCAGCCCCGGCCACCGGGGCCCCCCACAGATGCAGCAATTTGTAACAACAAAATTTTTTAAATAGCGACAAACTGACAAAACATTAAAAATTTCTAAAAAATATTAATAGCATTTTATTTAAGAAAAGGGGAAGACAAAACCTTGGCATATTTAGACATTTTAAATTAAAAAAAACTCCATGACTGGTCTTATAGGGTCTAAGTCGTTAAAATTTTGTTTCACATTTCTAAAACTCCTTTACAAATTTGCTGTTCTAAGAAGCATGCTGAGTAATTGGACACGACTTTTTTCTAAATAAGGTGAAACCCTTTTGATTCTCAACTCAAGATATCCTCATTTTTAAATCTTTTAAGCTACATAGATCAAGAAAAAATGAAGTATAATTTTAAAACAGAAGGAAAAGAAGCGGTTTCTGGGTTTTTTAAATCATTCATACAAAAAAGAATCCTGCATTTTCTTCCCCCATCTTCTATATAATGAAGTGAAAAATTTGTGTGATGTGTCGGTAACGAAAATACTCTGGGAAAAAGAAGACTGACTGGAAAGAGAGAACAAGAAAAGACAGACAGCCCCAAAGCAGTCAGAAAGACAGACCACCCCGTGCTCTAACGGGTTTTTAAAGTTTGCTCATAGTGTTGTCCAGTTTCCCTTGGGTCATCAATAACAACCATGAAGCTGGAAAAAAACCCAAATTTTCCCTTTGTCTAAGGAACTTCTCCCTAAACTCCATTGACCCTGACACTCACATGCCCCCATTGCATAATATAAAAACATGAAGCAAGACATTAATAAATTCATATTTTGTTTTGAAATCTGGGAATGTGATTTCACCAGGTTAATTTCCCGGGAGAAAAAAAGAAAATTTTGTGATAATCATTATGTCTACCGCACACCGGCATACAGGCGAAAGAAATACTTCAAAACAAACTTTTGTTCCTTTTTATTTCCTTTTGAAAGAACCAAAATGACCACCCAAAAAAAATAACGTACAAAAAGAAAGAGGGAATTTATGCAAGTCTTGTATTAAATTTAAGCCCTACAGAAAAAAAAAGGAATTTAATTTGGGAAGAACTGAAGAAACCAAAATTTGTAGCAACGTAGTTAAAATTGCTGAAATTTAAAGGGGTTTTGAATTTTTATTTGGGGGTTGAGGGGGATGGCCTTTCTTGAGCAGGGCATAGGCGACTGGGGGTTTTTCGACACCAGCGCCGCTGGTGGACATTAAGCCACTGGGGAAAAAACGCTTCTATTGAATTTTAAAAACCTGCAGACAGGGGTCTGGTTCTCGAACTAGTAGTAGGGGCAAATTCCCCATTTCCCTAGTCGTAGGTGACGAAATTTCACACTTACTAACATATATGGCTTTAAAGAGGGAGAAAGTAGACAATGATAAATAGTGAGTCGGGGGTCTCACCAAAAAGTTTGAATGACCGTCCCCCGGGAATGAAAAAATCAGTAGCAAGGGTGTGTATCCCCCTTCCCCTTTAAAATTCCCTTCTGTGTCATGGCCTGGTTCCCTCACCACCGGAAGTGTTAATCAACAAAATTAACCCTTTTTCCATAGGGTCTCAAAGGCTGAAAGAGCCTGCTTGATTTTGTTATCAGTTATATATTAAATATTTTCGATAGAAATTTTTTGGGGGTTTGCAAACCTATGCCCCTTTTTTTTTTTTTTTTTTGAAAAAGGGGATTTCATAAAAAATCCGAGAAACCACTGTTTCATTTGCATAAGTGTATTGTGGCTGTCATTGGGTTTTTTCAATGGCTGTTTATTTTAATATAATTTGCATCTGTGCTTCTCTTCAAATTTCATATTTTCATAAGTGTAATTACGATTTAAACAAATGTAACTCCGTCTTCAGGTAGCAATAGTTTAGTTTTTGAAAGTATGTCACGGTCCGGGGCAGCTATAAACAAAGGATTTATATTAAAGTTGGTAGAAATTCCTAAAAATTTTTGGTAAAAGGCACAAGGCAATTAATGTCTTTTGTGTTTTTTTTGTGTATTCCTTTTCGGTGAATATAACACAGCAAAGGTTTGACCCGTAGATGCTTATTAATGTTTGTGTTTCTTTGTGCTATTTAAGTTGTTGATTCTTTAAAGGGAAAATTTAGACTTTTACCAAAGTGAAGATTTGGGAAATTTTTGAATTTAGTTTCCGGGAGGAAAAAAGAACAAAACAAAGGAAGAGGGCATTTTCCTTCAAAGGGGCAGCACAAGCAAAGGAACCCTTGTAAGTGATCCCGGGACAGAAAAATTTTTAAAAACTGCTGATGTGTGAAAATCGCCTCAAGGAATGCACTGAAAAAGGGTTGGAAGGAAAACAGTCCTAGTACTGTCCCTCATTTTTTAACAAATGGGTTTGGTTAAATAATAATAATAATAATAATAATAAAAATAATAAAATTTAATAATAAAAATAATAATAATATAATAATAATATCTTTTTTACTCAAATACATGTACAAGGTATACAGTCCCCAGGTGCATCAATGAATATACTATTAGAAAGTCCTTGTTAGCTCCGCATTTTTTTGGGAAATTAGGTCAGTTTTTGTCCCAGGGTGCGACCCACACCCTCGATAACACCCCGGTACCCATTTTACTGAGGGGGAAAATCGACAAAAAGTGGAAAGAAACACGTCCAATGTTTCTACTCTGGGTGGGAATATAACCCAGGGCCTCTTTGTATACGTACTTCACAGGACTTTTTAAAGGGTTATCTTATTGATTGGCCCGATGTTGCTGTTGAGACCCTAAAGATGCTTAAAAAAACCCCAATTTTAAAAAAAGAAAAAATCAACGCTTAAAAAAGTCTTTCTCAAGGGTTTCAATCATACCAAACTGTGGTGTAGAAACGGACATCTATTTCTCTGCTCAGTCCTACGTCCCCTCACGCATTAATTTGCTGTGTTTTTTCAAGCCCCAAGATCTTAAAGAATTACTAGAACAAAATTTTAAAAAGTTCTTGGAAGAGAAAAATTTTTTGGAAATTACCCCAGAAAAATTTTCGCGTTGCCAGAACAAAGTTAGAGCAATGAACCCAAAAATTAAAGACACTGGTAAAGGAGGGGCTAACAGAAAATTGGTATCCCTTGTTTTAAATGTCCCCTTTTTGGGGCAATGGAAGCCAGTTTTCCCCCCAGGACTTCAGGGGAGATTAAAAGGCCCCGGAATAAAATTTTTTTTTCATCACGTGAGGAGCGCTGTTTGATTTTACATAGAGGATCTCCCCCCTATGGGGGGGTTCCAACCTGCGAAGGGTGCCCCAAACCCACCCGGGGGGTGCTCCAATCTCCTGGAGAGTCTCCCAACCCCACCTGGAGGGTGCTCCAAACCTACCTGAGGGTGCTCCAACCTACGGAGGGGGCCCCAACCCCCCCTGGAGGTGCTCCCACCAGCTTAGGGGGTTAAAAGAGGGGAATACTTCCCCTAAAAATAGGGTTTTGACAGGGATGTGTAATGTCACCATGGTTGTTTAATATATTTATAGATGGAGTGTAAAAGAAGTAATAGGTAGGGTGTTGGTGAAGGGGTGGAATTAATTATGGAAATCAAATAACGAAATGGGAGTTGAACACAGTACTTTTACTGATAAATACTGTGCTTTATGGGAGATTCTAAAGAAAAGTTTGCAAAGGTTGGTGGAGGGTATGCAAAGGTAGAAAGTTGAAAGTGAACATAGATAAAAAATGGATGAGGGAAATCAAACGATTTAGATAAAGAAAAATTAGATATCACATCGGAGAGAGGGAGTTATTTGAAGAAAATAAATGTTTTCAGATATTTGTGAGTTGATTGTCAGCGGGACGGTTTGTGAAGGATTTACGTTATCCATGGAATTGATGAAGGAAAAAAGGTGAGTGATTCTTTGATGGTATCTGTGGAGACAAGAAAAAAACGTTTTTCCATGGAGGGGAAAGAAAGGGAATGTACCAAAGAATAGTGGTACCAATTTCTTATATGGATGTGAAGCTTGGGTTGCAAACGGTGCGGCGAAGAGGCGTCTGGAGGCAGTGCAGATGTTTGCCTAAGTGTGGTGTAAATATTTTACAGAAATTCGGAGTGTGGAAAATTTGGAGGTGTGGAGGTACTAAAAGTATTATTCAAAGGGATGAAGAAGGGTTATTGAGGTGGGTTTGTCATTTAGAAAGATAGATCAAAATAGAATAACTTGGAGAGCGTACAAATCTGGTGGGAAGGAAGGTGGGGTAGGGTCGTCCTCGAAGAGGTTGGCGGGAGGGGGTAAAGGAGGTTTTGTTTGGCGAGGGGCTTGGACTTCCAGCAACTATGTGTGAGCGTGTTAGATAGGAGTGAATGGAGACAAAATGATTTTTGGGCCTAAAACGAGCTGTTGGAGTGTGAGCGGGGTAATATTTTGTGAAGGGATTCAACGGAAACCGGTTATTTTTAGTAGTCGGACTTGAGTCCGGGAAAAATGGAAAGTACAATGCCTGCACTTTAAAGGAGGGTTTGGGGATATTGGCAGTTTGGGGGGGCATCTAAACTGTCGAAATCTGAGCACCTCTGCAAACACAGTGATTATGTATGAGTGAGATAAAAGTGTTGAATGATGATAAAAAATATTTCTTTATTGGGGAAATTTTTCTTTCTTTTTGGGTCGCCCTGCCTGGGTGGGAGACGACCGACATTTTTGAAAAAAAAAATTAAGTGTATATGTGTTATTTCATATCTATGTATATACGTGTGTATATGTTTTAAAAACTGGAATAACGATCTTACTGTGTTTTTGGGCTACCAAACTGGAAGTACAAATACTCTTACTCTTTTTTTTTTATTATATTTCCAAACACTAACTGTAATCAATTGGCTGAAAAATTTATTTTCATAGTTTAGAAGAACAATGTGTGTTTCCCTGTGGAAATGACGTCGTAGTATTTTTTAGATTTATCTCTAGTTAGAATGAAAGAAATAACCTAATTGGTGCTAATGTTCAGGGAGGCCCATTTAAATCTATGGACAGAAGCCTCCCAACTTTCCCGCACTCGTGAACAACCCTCCAGATGGGTCAAACAAATTGGAACCGACATCCGCATGAACAAGATACATGATCTGTGTTAAGTAAGGCATCCAGCGGCACCCCTCCGCTCCATGGGATATTACTCCATTCCAAACTCCATTCCTCCATTTCCCCCCAAAATACTTCTTCAATCACACCAAAGCTTCGCCTTGAAGCCAAACAAATGCCTTAAGGTGTACTGATAACTTAGTCATACAGCACACTCTTAACACAAATTATATTCGTTGATGGGTTCTGTTCACCAGTCCACTGGTGCAGCTGTTAGTGCTGCTGTTGCCATACAGAGTGGTGGCTCTCATAAAGAAATTTTGGGAGAAAACGCATCTTTAACGGGGCCCCCACCTTTCAAACAGAACTTTTTTGCCAAAAACTCCTTGAAACTAAAATTTTTCCCCAATGTACAAAGGGTTGACCCCTTTAATTGTAACTGATTCTCTGTAAACCCATAAATGCTCTCAACTCATTTGTAAAAATTGTAAACCATCCCTTGTGTCAAAGCCAGACAAGGTTTAGGGGGTGGGGAATTTGGGGAAAAGGGGAGTCAGGTGACAATCTGTGGATTCCATCCACTTTGGTCTTAAAGATTAGACCCGGGAGCTGATGCCGGCTAAGCGTATCTTCAAAGATGGGGTTTTAAAATCGGGCCCTTCGCCAGTTACGGGTTTGAAAAAAAATAATACAAAAAAGAACTTAAACTAAATTTTTTCTGATTTTTAAGCCCTCGGGGAGTTTGGGACAAAATTTTGGGTTTTCCCATCTATCTTTTTTTCCCTATCATGCAGGGGAGCCCCATGTTAGGGGGCACCCAAAAAAATAAGCAGACTCTTGATGAAAACTACCCCCTTTTTTCCGGCGGGGTTAAAAAGTATCTTTGCGGGTTTAAAAAATAAACCACCACCAATGTAGACCAAACGAAAAAACCCTCACCCTGCCCCATTATGTACGGAGTGGTTTAAATTTAAATTTTAAAGATATGTCAAAAATATTTTTTTTCCCAACATGGAAACATTACAGACCTTTCCCGGGAAAAAATCCCTCGATATGCACTCTTAAATAAAGAAATTTCCCAAACGTGGGTGGTGGTTGGTGGTTTTGGTGTTTTGTGTGTGTGTTTTGGGGGTTTTTTTTGTGTGTGTGTGTTTTGTGTGTGGTGTGGTGTTTTGTGGGGGTGTGTTTTGTGTGGGGTGCGCTTGTGTCCCTTTTTTTCGTTTTTGTTTTTTGTGAACTCAAAACATGCATGATGCGGGGCGTTTCGTGTATGTACCCCTCGTGTGGTGGTTGAATTTCCCCCTTTTTTTGGGGGTGTGTTGTGTGTGTGGGGGTGTGTGTGGTGTTTTGTGGTGTGGGGTGTGTGTGTGGGGTGGGGTGTTTGTGTGTGTTTTGGTCCCAAAAATTTTAATTTTTTCACTGAAAACTCATTACAGAGGGTGACCGGGTGGGGGATTGTAAATTGCCCCCAATAATTTATAATTTGTTCAGACGGAAACCCAAACGTAAAAAACCATAAAAAATTTTTTAACTTACATGATTCTTTTACTTTTTTTAAAGTGAAAATTTCATTCCCTTTTGTACCTTTTTTCCTGTCAGAACTTAGGGGCAAAAGCCCGGGGGAAACCCTTTTTATGAAACCTTTTTTTTGACTCCCAAAGCACACGATGGGAATGGAGTAGTAAAATTTGCGGGGGGGGGGGGGGGTGTATCCGTAATTTTTATCAGCGTTTCCCCCTTAAAAATTAACTTTCCTTCATGATAGTCAAAAACTTTTTTCTAGTGTTTACATGCCCAGTTTCAAAACCCGATGGGCAAAAAATTTTACCGGAAAATTAATATTTCGTCATGAAACTTTTAAAACCTAGACTTTTTCCCAAATTTAAAAATCTAAATTTTAAAGCGCAAATAACAAAGTTTAAAAAAATGGGGAAGGGGGGAAACAAGCAGCAGCGGGTGCAAAACGAACTCCCCTTTTAATCCTCAGCCCAAACAGAAAATCTGTAATTTTTTTCAAACCAAGAATCTTTTTCAAATTTGTGTACCTGTCCCCTCCCTTATATATTTACATGCTTGCATATTTCTAAATATTTTTTTACATTTGTAAGAAATAAAATTGTATTTTTTTTTGAAAAAAATATTTTTTCCGAAATCTGTTTAATTAATTCTGGACTATTTTTTATGAGAAAAACCCTCACCGACTAAATAATTTTCCCGTTTTTTGAAGCAAAACTCACACCCTGGAGCATTTGGGTGTGAGTTTCACCCCAAAAAAAATTCTCGGGTGAAACTGTTTTGGGAAGTTTTTTTCCTCATGAATTCCCCCCACCCGAAAGGGCCCCGCTGGGGGATTTTTAGACACAAAAAGGGACCATTTTTGGAACGACACAAAAAAAGGTTTTTTTTATGGAAAAGACACAAAAGTTTTTCCTTAAAGGAAAAGTGGGGGGATTAGTTTATTTTTTTCCCTTTAAGTAAAAAAAACAGGTTTCTGTTGCATTTGAAAAAAATTTTTCCCCAAAATATAATCATGTGGGCCCCGTTTAACACCAGGAAAAATCCCCTAAACCCTAAATTTTCCAATAAATTTTAAATACCCCAGGTTTTTCCCCCCATAGAGTTTGGAACTTTAACAGTGTTTTAAAAAAAGAGTTTCCCCAAAAGTTTTTTAAAAAAAAATTTTTTCGATTGGGTTTTTAAATTTAAAAGTGTTCAGAGGGGTTTTAAAATAAGGGGTTAAAAGAAATCTTTAAAAAACATGGTTTTAAAGTGTTTAAAAAACCAGTGTTTTTTTTAAGTTTGTTTAATAATGTTTAAATTTTGCCCCCATACCCTTCCGTGGGGGGGTAGTCAAATGAAATTAAAAGAGGTTAAAAAAATTGGCCAAAAGAAATGGGGCTCCAAAGTTTTTTTATAGCTGGAAAATTACCCGAGGGAATGACCTTTAAAAATTAAAAAAAGGTAATGAACTCCAGGGAGGTTTGGGTCACAATCATGACAAGTTTACAAAAGGGATTTTACAAAAATTTCAGAGGGGACGTAAAGGGGCCCCGGGGGCCCGGGCCCCCCCAAAATTTTGAAGCCTTTAACAAAGGGACAAAAAAATTTGAAATCATAAGTTTTTCCAAAGGAAAGAATCCCTGTAAAAAGGGGTTTACTTACGTTTTTTTACAAAGGGAAAATCATGAACAAAATTAAAAGAGTAATTAGCATTTCCCAAAATTCCACAAACCCCGGGCACAACTGTAAAAATTATTTTGGGGGGGAAATATCGATTGTTTTTTTGGGCACACACACACACACACACACCCACCAACACGCCCCAAAGCCCAACACCCCAACCCCCCAAACCCACAAAAAAAACACAAAACCCCCCCCAACAACACTCATACACACCAAACCCCACAAACCACACAAACCACACAAACACACGAAACCCACCAAAAACACACACACAAAACACACCCCACACACCAAAACACACACACACACACACACACACACACACACGGGGGCCCCGCCCGCTTATATCGACCCCTGCCCCCACCCAAATTTGGTTGATTCACACCACACAGGAAACTTGCACCCGAAACCACCCCCCCCGCGCCCAACTTTGGGGGAAATACACACACACACACAAAACAAAACGCACAAACAAACCCACACAAACCAAAAACACACAAACCCCAAAAACACACAGGCAACCCCACACGGGGACACACACACACACAAAACCCCCAACAAAACACACCCCACACAAAACCAAAACAAAACACACACAAAACACACACCCACAACACACACAAACAAAACAACCACGTAATGCTTTAATTTTTCAGCTAGCAAAGTTTAGGGTAAAATTTTCCCCGAAAAGGTCTGTAATATAAACCAAATGTGGATCAAATTCTATGCCCTTTTTTCCCAGAAAAATTTCTTAGGAGTTGTTTTTTAAATTCCACACTCCCCGTAAATTAATGCCCCAGGGTGTGACCCAAAATCCACTGGCAAAGTTTACATTTTTGTTTGGTCTACATTTGGTTTGGGGGGAAAATTTTAAACCCGCCATAGAATTTCTTGAAAACCCCGCCGGAGCCCGGGGGGTAAAAAAACATCAAAAAGGGAAACGCTTTTTTTGTTTTGGAAAGCACCATAGACCCTGGGCCCTTTTCCCCCCTTTCATGATAGAAAAAAAAGATAGATTGGGGCTGACTGGTGTCCCAACTCCCCCGGGGTCCTTAAGTCAATAAAATTTTATTTGAAGTTCCCCCTTTGGATATTGTTCCCCCAAAAAAAAATTTCCTGACAAGCCAAGATTGTAATCTAACTCCCTCAAAGAAAAACAAACAAACTTAGCCAATTTTTCAGTTTTTTTATCATGCCCTCCAAAACCAAAGTGAGAATTTGGGAAACCCCCCCGCAAGTGCACCCTGACTCCACTGTCCAACCCAAACTTTTCCATACCTACATCTGGCTTCTGACACCCAAAAAAGCCCCCCAATTATATATATATATAAATATATATATATAATATTTTATATATTAAAATATAAATATATATATATATATATATATAAATAATAATAAAATATATATATAAATATAAAAATTTAAAAATATAATATTAAAATATAAAAAAGGGATATAATATATAAAAAATATATTTTATATTATATATTATATATTTAAAATATATTTTTTTTATTTTTTACAAATGGGCCCATTCCCACCCCAAAGGGAGGGGGGCCCCCAAAAAAAAAAAAACCCTTTTACCATCCCTTTTACTTTCCCTCACGGGCTTTTCCCCGAAGGGTGTTTTCAACTAAAAGTTATATCATGCATCAGTTTTTATTAGCATCTTTAAAAACCAAAAGTTTAAAAAATGGAATCCACAGCAAGGTGCAAATCTGACTCCCTTGGCCCCCCAATCTTAAACCCTACCTACGTCTGGCTTTTTTACACCAAAAATGCCACCCAAATTTTTATAAATTAAAATTTATTAAAATATATAAAATTTTTATATATATAAAATAAAAAATATATAAATTTTATAAATATATAAAAATATTTTATAATATAATAAAATAAAATAAAAATAAAATAATATATTTAAAATATATATATATATAAATATATATATAAATATAATATAAAAAAAATATATATATATAAAGTAAAAATTTTATATCTAAAATAATATATAAAATAAAATAATATAATTTTAAAATATATAAAAAATATTAAAATATTTATATAAAAATATTTTAAATATAATATATATAAATATATAAATATATAAAATATATAAAATATAAATATTTATATATAAATATATTATTTATAAAATATAAAGCAAAACAACCATGGAAAAAAGTGGAAAAAAACCAAAACGTTTCGTACCCGGGTCACCTAAAAATGTGGAGTATTTACAAAAAACGCTTTTGGAAATTTCACTACTCTTTCACAGTGGTTGTTTTGCAAAATTTTTAAAAAACCTTTTTTAAAATGGGGATCTTAAATTGGGAATATATATATATATTTTAAAGGGGTTTGTGTGTGTGTATATAAAATTTTAATTATATTGTATGTATTATACAAAAGGCCCCAAACCATCAAAGGGAGACTGAACTTTATTAACAAAAACTGTGGGTTTAAAAATCTGTTTCAAACATTTTAATGTACGTGCATGTTTTGTATATTTACAAACATTTTTCGACCTTCCCAAAATTTTTTTATGAAACACGAAAAAAAGGGAATTTTTTTTTTAAAATTTGTTTGCAATTTTTTATGGAGGAATTTTTGAGATTTTTCACTTTCACACCAAAAAATTAAAACAATAACATGTACCGCCCTATTCATACTTTTATAACCATTCAAAACAAAATAAAAATTTCACCAAAACTATCAAACAAAACCCAAAATGTCACATGAACAATCACAACCAAAAAAACAACAAAGTAAACATAAAAAATCCCCTCAATATACCAAAAAGTAAACATGACAATCCCAAAACACAACATGTGGGGACCCTGGTTTAAAATACAACCCAAAACCCCCGTGTTTAATGTTTTAAAATAATTACAAATAAAAACTTACAATCCCTCAACTTTACAACATTTACACATGGCGACCAAACAAAAAACGTTTATTTTTAATTTTTTACATAACATGTACACATGACCCTCAACACACAACAAGTACACATGACAAAACATCAAAAAACACATGTACAAATTGGGCCCAAAACACACAATAGCACGTTAATTTAAAGTGGGGACATAACACTACACATGTCGATCAAACCCTACCTCATATAAACCCCTGAATTAAAAACATCAACTTTCGACATGGGACACAAGAAAAATCATCAACACACAAAAAGAAAACATGAAAAAATCAACAAAAACACAAAATGTAACACATGACAATCAACCAACACACAGTGCCCTATGGCACACATACACAACAAAGTGTATTTAATTTGTCATAATAACAAGTAAAACAAGACACACAGTCCTCCACAAATGCCTCATTCCCTGTCCCCATCTTTTTAAAAATTCACCAAATTAAAACCAAACAATGTTCTCAAATTTAAATGTAAAACCCAAAATTTTTTTGTCCCCCTTTTTCTGAATTTTTTTAAGAAAAAACCCCTATCTAAAAATTTCCCCAAAAATATTTTTCCCCCCTGCTACATTTTTTTAAAACATGTGGACGAGTACAAGTATTTTATTTAGAATGTTACACATGTATTTTCATAAGTGGGTTTGGGGGGATGGGCTTTGGGTGACATGTTTGTGTGTAAAGTTATTGGGGTGGTTCAACCTATTTTAGTTGGGGGAAAGAAATAACTGTGGGAAATTTTGTGGGGCTATTTGTAGTAAAAGGCCAAATTTTGTTGATTTTTTTTTCCCCTGCAAGTGTTTCGTATAAAGAAGTAAGAGTAAGGTGAATTTTTTTAAACTATAAATATTTTTGAAAATACTTATATATGTGTAAACAAAAATTTTTCCGTTTTTAGGCTTTTCCCGTGCCCAAAAGTAAAAGACGGGTAAATAAACAAAAAAAGAAAGCAGTGAAAAAATTTTTAAAAAAAGTTTTTGGGTGGTGGTGGGCAAATTAAAAAAACCCTTTGGGTATTCTCTGCCAAAAAATAAAAAACAAATCTCAAAACTTTTTAAAAAAACTAAAAAAGTAAAAAAAAAAAACTTTTTTTCTCATTTTATTTTCTTTGTGTTAAAAAATAAAAAACCAATTTTTCCCAAAAATTTATGTTAATTAGCCTCCCCCGGAGGTTTGGGGGAAAATGGGGAGGGAGCTTTGGGGGCGTCCCAAACTGACCCTACGGGCCGGCCCGTCTTGGGGGGTGTAATTACTGGACCCCTTTTCTTGGGGTTTTTGGGCACCTCCCCTTTAAAAATTTCCCCCCACCCTTTAAAAGTCCCCACCCCTAACCCAGCAAAACAAAAACCAAGTTTCCATGCAGCGAGGTCCCCTGAAGGGGGGAACCGCTGGGGCTCCGGGGAATTGGGGGAAGGGGGGGTTTTCCCCCCTGAGGGGACACTAGTGGGGCCCCCTGGAGACACTGTCCGGGAAAAGGGAAAACCGGGTGACCTCTGGGAAAGGGGGGGAAGGAAGTTCAAAATCAGGGACACAAGGGGGACTACTGGAACCTGATCCGGGGAAAAAGGGAAACCCCCCGCCTTTGGGAAAAATGGGGAAATGGAAAAATCCGGAGCGAGCGGGTGGGATTCCTGGATCAAAGAACTTAAAGGAAAATTTTTGGGTTAGGGGTACCTTGGGTAAGTGGGGAAGGGGGGACATCCGGAGCGAGCGGATTGGGGTTCCTGGGTAATGAACCCGAGCAAGGCCCAAAAATACAGCGTTGAGGCTGACCTTTGGGGAAGTAGGGAAAGGGGAAAAATATCCGGCGGTAGAGGGAAAGGGTTCCTGGATTCAAAGATCCGGGGGGAGGGAAGAATAAAAACCGCTGACCTTGGGGGAAATTTTTTGGGAAGGGGTTCACCGAGGTTACATAAGTGGATTCCCCGGGGAAAACTTTACCGGGGAAAAGGCCCCCGCCCACCCTTTTTGGGGAAAAGGGGAAGGGAAAAAACATTTCCGGGGGGCGGGGCGGGGGGATTTCCCGGGAAAATGAAAAAATTGGGGGAAGGGTTTTGTTGAGGCTACCTTAGGGAAGGGGGAAAAGGGGGGACCCCCCCCGGGGGCGAAACCCGGGTGGATTTCCGGGTACATTAAAACCCGAGGGAAGGCAAGAATACATGCAGGGGTTTAGGCTGACCTTGGGGAATTTGGGGAAGGGAAGATATCCGGCGGTAGACGGAAGGATTTTCCCGGATACATGCCTGGGAAAAGGCAAAAAAATACCGCTTTAAACCTTGGGGAAGTGGTGGAAAAGGGGTCCCCCCCGGGACCCTAATGGACCCTGGACACACGGGTCCGGGGAAGGCACCGCCCCCCTTTAAGGGGAAAAAGGGGAAAAAAAAAGACATTCCCGGGGGCGAAACGGATGGGTTTTTCCCGGGGAAAAATGAACTTGAGGAAGGTTGTTTTTTTTGAGGCCGGGCCCTTGGGTAATTGGGGAAGGGGAATCCGGGGCCCAGCGGGATGGATTCCCTTTGGGTACATGAACCTGAGCAAGGGAAAAAATACATGCAGTTGAGGCCGACCCCTTTGGGAAATTTGGGGGAAAGGGAAAAAAATCCGGGGGGGAGACGAAGGATTCCCCCGGGTACATGAAAACCTGGGAATGGCAAGAATAAAAAGCGACCTTTTGGGGGGGGGGGAAAAGGGGGTCCCCCTCAGGTTTTAACAAGTGGAGTCCCGGAGACAACTGATCCGGGGGGGGCCCCGCGACCCAGGGGAAAAGGGAAAGGGAAGACATCCGGAGCGAGCGGATTGGGTTCCTGGTACATAACTTGAGGAAAGGGTTTTTTTGTTTTTGGGCTGACCTTGGGTAATTTGGGGGAAGGGGGGACCCTCCCCCGGGGGTAGACCGGGAAAGGAAATTTCCCGGATACTGTCCTGGGGGACGGGAAAATAAACCGGGTGACCCTTTGGGGAAAATGGGGGAAGGGGGTTTCCCCGGAAGGGGACATAAATGGATTCCCCCCAACACTGACCGGGGGAAAAAAACCCCCCGACCCCTTGGTGGGGGAAAAAGGGGAAAAATCCCGGGGGGGAAAAGGATGGATTTCCCCGGATACATTAAAATTGGGGGAAAGGTTTTTCGTTTAAGGGTGACCTTGGGGTAAATGGGGGAAGGGGGGACCTTCCCGGGCGAACGGGTGGATTTCCCCCGGGTACATGAACCTGGGGATGGGAAAAAATACATGCAGTTGAGGCTTTAAACCTTTGGGGAAGTGGGGGAAGGGAAGAATCCCCCGGGGGTAAAAACCGGAAGGAAATTCCCCGGGTACCAAAAGAAAAACCCGGGGAAAAGCAAAAAAAGGTTTGGGAGGCTTTACCTTAGGGAAGTGAGGAAGGGAAAAAAATCCGGAGGGGGAGAAAAGATGGATTTTCCCGGAAAACATGGACCGGGGGAAAGGCCCGAGGCTGGAAAGGCAAAAGAGAGAAAGAGAGGGGAGGCGACCTTAGGGGAAAAGAGGAAGGGGAACATTTCCGGGGGGGCCCCCGGATGAATTCCTGGACACCCTGAACCTGGGGGAAAACGAGGGGGGGGGCCCAAAAAAACGAACCACTGGCCCCCCCACGTGGCAAGGTCTGGTAACTCAGAGATAACTCCCAAAGGGGACAGTGGGCCGCAAATATATTATAATTCATTATAAATATTTATTATTATTATTATTTTTAATTTTTAATTTTTATTATTAATTTTTTAAAGTTAAAATTATTACTGTTTTTTTATTCAAGATTTTTTTATTCAAAAGCGTCAACCAGCCTCCCTGACAGTAAGCATCGGTGGGGTTTTTCCCACCCCCAGCCCCCCCTGACAGTAAAACAAACGGGGGTGTTTTTCCCCCCTTTCCCGCCTCCCGACCCCGTAGCATTGGGGGTGTTTTTTTCCCACTCCAGCCCCCTGACAGTAGCATCGTTGGGGGTTTTTTCCCCCTCCCCCCCCTGACAGTAGCATCTGGGGGTTTTATTCCCCCCTCCAGCCCCCACCCGGCCGAGCTCGGTGTTTTATTTTTCCCCCTCCAGCCTCACTTTTACAAATAACCATTTGGGGTTTTTTTCCCCAAAATCCCCCCTCACTGACCCGAGCATCGGGGGTGTTTTTTCCCCCTCCAAGCCACCTGACAGTAACCCCGGGTTTGGGGTTATTCCCCCTCCCCGCCTCCCTGACATAACCCTTGTGGGGGTTATTTTCCCACTCCCCGCCCCCTGACAAAATAGCATCGGTGTGTTTTTTTCCCACTCCCCGCCTCAAGACAGTTTGCATCGGTTTGGGGTTAAATTCCCCCCTCCAACCCCCCCCTGGGCATTTAAACCCTTTTGGGTTTTTTTTCCCACCCCCAGCCCCCTGAAAAGTTTCCATGGTCCCGGTTTTTTTCCCACTTTCCCCCCTCCCTGTCAGAAAACATCGTTTGGGGTTTTTTTTTTCCCCCCAGCCTCCCTAAACCCTAGCAAAACTTTTGTGTTATTTCCCCCCCAGTCTCCCGACATTTCATCGGTAAACGTTTTTTCCCACTCCACCCTCACTGACCCTTACCGGGGGGTTATTTCCACTCCCAGCCCCCCCTTTACGTAACCATTTTTTGGTGTTAATTTTCCCCCTCCCCGGCCCCCCCTGACATTTGCCATGGTGGTTTATTTCCCCCCTCCCCGCCTCCCTGACGTACCCCTGGGCGTGTTTTAAATTTCCCCAAATTTAACCTCCCTGACAGTACATCGGGGGGGGGGGGGGTTTTCCCACCCAGCCTCCCTAAAACCCTAGCATCTTTGGTTTTTAATTTCCCCCTCCACCCCCCTGAAAAGTGCAAACCCGGTTTGGGGTTTTTTCCCCCTCCCCGCCCCCCCTGGGGCAGTAAACCATGGGGTTTTTTTTTCCCACTCCGCCTCACGACAGTAAAAACCCTGGGGTTTTATTTTCCCCCCCACCCCTGAAAAATAACCAAAGGTGGTGTTTAATTTTCCCCCCCCAGCCCCCCCCTGACAGTAGCCAGGGGGGTGTTATTTTCCCCCTCCAGCCCCCCTACAGTTAAAACCCTGGTGGGGGGTTAAAAACCCACTCGGGAAAAACACCCAGTGGCAAACTCGCTGGTGCCCCCCACGTTTTCATAATATAAAAAAAATCCCCAAAAAAGGAAATACATTCAACCAAACATTCAACCTTTCACCTTCCCCTCACACATAATCACTGTCTTTGGGAGAGGCCCCTCAGACCCCAACAGTTTTTTGAAGCATTAAAAAAAATAATATTAGATACCCTTTTTCCAAACTGCCCCAAATCCCCCAAAAATCCGAATTGGGGGGGAAACTGGTTTTTTAAAAAAAACCCATGTAAAATTTGGGGTCCCCCTTTCCTTTTATTTTTCTCTTTTTGCGTTTAAATTAAAATTTTTTTTTTTTTTATGTTTTTAAAATTAAAAAAAATAAAATATGTTTTTAAAAGAAACCCTTAAAAAAAACTTACCCCAAACCCTTTTAAATTTTTAATTTTTAAATTTTATTTTTGCCCAATTTTTTAAATAAAAAAAGTTTTTTTGATAAGTTTTAAAAATAATTTTAAAAAATAAAAAAAACACAATGGGAAAAACCTTTGGGAAAGGGGGGGAAAAAGGGGAAAATATCCGGGTAGACGGGGAAGGGGGTTCCCCGGATACATGAACCTTGGGGTGGGAAAAATAACCCCTTTACCTTGGGGAAGTGGGAAAGGGAGTTTCCCCCCCCAGGGGACATAAGTGGACTCCTGGGCACACTGATCCGGGGAAGGCACCGCCGACCTTAGGGAAATGGGGAAGGGAAGACATCCGGAGCGAGCGAACGGATTCCTGGATACATGAACTTGAGGAAGGTTGTTGTTGAGGCCGACCTTGGGTAATTGGGGAAGGGGAGACATCCGGAGCGAGCGGATTGATTCCTGGATACATGAACCTGAGCAAGGCAAGAATACATGCAGTTGAGGCCGACCTTGGGTAAGTGGGGAAGGGAAGATATCCGGCGGTAGACGGAAGGATTCCTGGATACATGATCCTGGGAATGGCAAGAATACCGCTGACCTTGGGGAAGTGGGGAAGGGAGTCCACTCAGGTGACATAAGTGGAGTCCTGGAGACACTGATCCGGGGAAGGCACCGCCGACCTTAGGGAAATGGGGAAGGGAAGACATCCGGAGCGAGCGGATGGATTCCTGGATACATGAACTTGAGGAAGGTTGTTGTTGAGGCTGACCTTGGGTAAGTGGGGAAGGGGAGACATCCGGAGCGAGCGGATGGATTCCTGGATACATGAACCTGAGCAAGGCAAGAATACATGCAGTTGAGGCTGACCTTGGGTAAGTGGGGAAGGGAAGATATCCGGCGGTAGACGGAAGGATTCCTGGATACATGATCCTGCGGACGGCAAGAATACCGCTGACCTTGGGGAAGTGGGGAAGGGAGTTCACCTGAGGTGACATAAGTGGATTCCTGGAGACACTGATCCGGGGAAGGCACCGCCGACCTTAGGGAAATGGGGAAGGGAAGATACCCGGGAGCGAACGGATGGATTCCTGGATACATGAACTTGGGGAAGGTTGTCGTTGAGGCTGACCTTGGGTAAGTGGGGAAGGGGAGACATCCGGGAGCGAACGGATGGATTCCTGGATACATGAACCTGGGGATGGCAAGAATACATGCAGTTGAGGCTGACCTTGGGTAAGTGGGGAAGGGGAGACATCTGGGAGCGAACGGATGGATCCCTGGATACATGAACCTTGGCAAGGCAAGAATACATGCAGTTGAGGCTGACCTTGGGTAAGTAGGGAAGGGAAGATATCCGGCGGTAGACGGAAGGATTCCTGGATACATGAACCTGGGGACAGCAAGAAAACAGGTTGGTGAGGCTGACCTTAATGGAAGTTGAGAATGGGAAAACATGTAGGCAACAGATGGATTCTGGATACATGAAAACCTGGGGAAGGCTTGAGGCTGGAATGGCATAGAGAGAAAGAGAGGCGAGGCTGACCTAGGGATATGAAGGAAGGGGAGACATCCGGGGGCCCACGGAATGAATTCCTGGACACAGACCTGGGAAGGCGAGGGGGGGGACCATAAAGATAACGAACCCTGCCTCCACGTGGCCAATGGTCGGGTAACACGGCCTCCACCGTGGGGCCAAGGGACCTGGTAACACTGGCCTCCACGTGGGGCAAGTCTGGTAACTCAAGCGATAACTCTGTGGCAGACAGGTGGTCCCGCAAATATATTATAATCTCATTATTATTAAATATTATGTTATATTTATTATTATGTTATTATTTAATATTATTTGTTTATAATTATTATGTTTTTTTATTATTATTATTATGTTTATATTATTATTTATTGTTATTATACTCATGACGGTGGAATCAAAAAGCGTCCAACCAGCCTCCCCTGACCGTAGCATTGGTGGTGTTTTATTCCCACTTCCAGCACCCTCCCTGACATAGCACGGTATGTTATTTCCCACTATCCATCCTCCCTGGCAGTAGCATCGGGTGATGTTATTCCCCACTCCAAGCCGTCCCTGCAGTAGCAATCGTGAATGTTTTATCCCCACTCCAGGCCTCCCTGACATGTTACATCCGGTGGATGTTACACCTCCCCACTCCAGCCTCCCTGACAGTAAAAGCCAAATCGGGGTGATGTTATTCCCCACTTCCAGCCTCCCTGAAGTAGCAAATCGTGATGTTTATTCCCACTCCAGCCTCCCTGACAGTAGCATCGGTGATGTTATTCCCCACTTCCAGGCCTCCTTGACAAGTACAATTGGTGGTGTTTTATTCCCCACTCCACCTCCTGAAACATATTAGCATCGGTGATGTATTTCCCCACTTCCAGCCTCCCAGACAGTAGCCATTCGGTTGATGTTATTCCTCTCCCGCCTCCCTGACAGTAGCAATCGGTGAAGTTTATACCCCACTCCCAGTCCCCCTGCAGTAGCAATCGGTGATGTTATTCCCACTCAAGCCTGCCTGCAGTTAGCATCCGGGTTGATGTTTATTACTTCCCTCCCGACAAGCCTCCCGGACAGTAAAGCAATTGGTTGGTTGTTATTTCCCAACTCCACCACCCTTGAACAGTAGCATCGGTATGTTTATTTTCCCCCACTCCAGCCTCCCTGGCAGTAAGCATCCGGTGGGATGTTGATTCCCACTCCAGCCCCTGACAGTAAGCATCGTGATGTTATCCCCACCCAGCCTCCCTGACAGTAGCATCGTGGATTGTTATTTCCATTCCCACTCCACCTCCCTGAAGTAGCATCGGTGATGTTATTCCTACTCCCACTCCCTGGGAGTAGCTATCGGTGGGATGTTATATTTCCCACTGCCAGCCTCCCTGACAGTAAGCAATCGGTGATGATTATTCCCACTCCAGCCTCCTGACAGTAGCCTTGGTGGGTTTTATTCCCACTCCAAGCCCTCCCTGAACAAGTAGCTATCGGTGATGTTATTCCCACTCCAGGCCTCCTGACATAGCAACGGTGATGTTTATTTCCCTCCCCCACGCTCCCCCTTGACCAAGTAGCACGGTGATGGTTTTTATTCCCACTCCAAGCTCCCGGCGAGTAGCCAACGGTGATGTTAATATTTCCCACTCCAGCCCCCCCTGTCAGTAGCATCGGTAGATGTGTATTCCTCCCAGCCTCCCTGACAGTAACGACGGTGGTGTTTTTATTCCCTCCTCCAGCCCTTATTCCCCCCCCCCCCCCCCTGACAGTATCATTGTGGTGTTATTCCTCCACTTCCAGCCTCGCCAGAACAGTAGTCATTTTGGTGTGTTATTCCCACTCCAGCCTCCCTGACAGTAGCAATCGGTGGTGTTAATAATTTCCCACTCCAGCCCTCCCTGACAGTAACATTTGGTGGTGTATTATCCCCACTCCAGCCCTCCCTGAACAAGTAGCATTGGTGGTGTTATTATTCCCACTCCAGCCTCCCTGACAGTACATCGGAGGTGTTTTATTTTCCCCCTCCAGCCTCCCTGACAGTAGCAATTGATGGATGTTATCCCACTCCAGCCTCCCTGACAAAAGCATCGTGGGATGTTATTCCCACTCCAGCCTCCCGTACAGTAGCATTGGAGTGGTGTTTATCCCACTCCAGCCTCCCTGACAGTAGCATCGGTGATGTTATTCCCACTCCCTCCTCCCTGCAAAGTAGCATCGGTGGATGTTAGTTCCCACTCCAGCCGACCCTGGCAGTAAGCATCGGTGATGCGTTATTCCCTCCCTCCAGCCTCCTGACAGTAAGCATTGGTGGTGTTATTCGATTCCCACTCCAGCCTCCCCCTGACAGTAGCATCGGCGGATGTATTCCCACTCCAGCCTCCCTGTGCAAGTACATCGGATGATGTTATTCCCACTCCAGCCTCCTGGGACTGTAGCAATCGTGGTTTTATCCACTCCAAGCCTCGCCTACATGTACATTGTGAATGTTATACCCACTCCAGCCCTCCCTGACAGTAGCATCGTGGTGTTATTTTCCCACTCCAGCCATCCCTGACAGTAGCATTGGTGATGTTTATTCCCCCTCCAGCCTCCTCTGAACATTAGCATCGTGATGTTTATTTACCACTCCAGCCCTCCCTGACTGTAGAATTGTGGTTTGTTTCTTCCCCACTCCAGCTCCTGACAGTACAACGGTGATGTTATTCCCCCTCCACCTCCCTGGCAGTACAATCGGTGATTTTTATTACCCACTCCATCCTCCCTTGGCAGAAGCATCGTGGAATTTATTCCCCTCCAACCTCCCCTGACAGTAGCATTGGTGGTGTTAACCACTCCCACCTCCCCTGACAGTAGCATCGGTGGATTGTTATTCCCCCTCCAGCCTCCCTGGCAGTAGCCATCGGTGACGTTTATCCCACTCCAGCCACTCCCTGAAACAGTTAAGCCATCGGTGATGTTTTAATCCCACTCCAGCCTCCCTGGACAGTAAAGCAGAATCGGTGATGTTATTCCCACTCCATCCACCCGACAGTACAATCGTGATGATTATTTCCCACTCCATGCCTCCCTGGCAGTAAAGCATCGGTGAAGTTCATTCCCACTGACCAGCCTCCCTGACAGTAGCACGGTGATGTTAATTTCCCCCACTCCAGCCTCCCTGACAGTAGCATTGGCGGTGTTTATTCCCACTCCAGCCCTCCCTGAAACAGTAGCCACGTGGAAATGTTTTATTCCCACGTCCAGCCTCCCTGCTGTAGCCAATCGGTGATGTTATTCCCTCTCCCAGCCCTCCTGAACAGTAAGCAACCGGTGATGTTAATTCCCACTCCACCTCCCCTGGCAGTAAAGCATCGGAGATGTTTAATTCCCACACCACCTCCCTGGCAGTAGCAATCGGTGATGTTTATTTCCCTCTCCAGCCTCCCTGACAGAAAAGCACGGTGGTGTTATTCTTAGTCCCTCACCAGCCCTCACCTTACAGTAGAATTGGGTGGGTGTTTTTATTCCCACCCAGGCCTCCCTGAGAGTAGCATTGTGGTGTTACATCCCCACTCCAGCCCCCCTGACAGTAACAATCGGTGGTGGTTTATTCCCCACTCCAGCCTCCCTGACAGTAGCATTGGGTGGTGTTTTTATTCCCCAACCTCCAGCCCTCCCAGACAGTAGCATCGGTGTTGTTATTCCACTCCAGCACTCCCTGACAGTAGCATTGTTGTTGGTATTATTTCCCACTCCCCAAGGCCTCCATGACAGTAAGCATCGTGGTGTTTGTTTCCCTCTACCACCCTCCCTGTACAGTAAAGCATCGGTGGTGTTTTTATTTTCCCCAACTCCCAGCCCTCCCTGGACATTAGCAAATCGTGTGGTGTTATTCCCACTCCAGCCCTCTCCCTGACAGTAAAGCATCGTGGGTGTTATCCACTCCAGCCTCCTGACAGTAGCCAAATCGGTGGTGTTAATTTCCCTCACTCCAGCCTCCCTGACAGTTGCATCGTTGGGGTGTTTATTCCACTCCAGCCTCCCATGACAGTAGCAATCGGTGGTGTTATTCCCACTCCAGCCCTCCCAGAGCCAGTAGCACTGGTGTGTTATTCCCCACTCCAGCCTCCCCTGACAGTAGCATTGGTGGTGTGTTATTATTTCCCACTCCAGCTCCCTGACAGAGATTGGTGGGAGTTTTTAATTCCCAACTCCCAGCCCTCCCGGACAAGTAGCATTGGTGGTTGTTATTCCCACCCATCCTCCTGACCAGTAGCATGGAGGTGTTTATATTGCTCCCACTCCAGCCTCCCTGAACAGTAAGCATTGGTGGGTGTTATTTTCCCACTCCAGCCTCCCTGGACAGTAGTATGGTTGGTGTTATTCCCACTCCAGCCTCCCTGGACAGTAAAGCCATTGGTTGTGGTTTAATAATTCCCACTCCATCCTCCCTGACAGTAGCCATGGTGGAGTATTTTATTCCCCCACTCCATCCTCCCTGACAGTAGCATTGGTGGGTGTTATTCCCCTCAGCCTCCCTACAGTAAGCATCGGTGTGTTATCCCACTCCCGCCTCCCAGACAGTAAGCATTGGTGGTGTGTATTACCACTCCAGCCCACTGACAGTAGCATTGGTGGGTGTTATTCCCACTCCAGCCTCCCTACATAGCATCCGTGGCGTTATTCCCACTCCAGCCTCCCAGACAGTAGCATTGGTGGTGTTATTTTCCACTCCAAGCCCTCACTGACAGTAAAGCATCGGTTTTGTTATTCCCCCACTCTCCCAGCCCCATGACCCAAAGTAAGCAATGGGTGTGTTTATTCCCACTCCACCCTCCCTGACAGTAGACATCGTGGGTGTTATCCCACTCCATCCTCCTGACAGAACCCATTGGTCCCGGTTATTCCCGACTCCAGCCTCCCACCGTAGCATCGGTGTTGTTTATTTCCCACTCGACCCTCATTGACAGAAGCCATGGTTTGGTGTTATTCACCCACTTGTCCATCCTGCGCCTGACAGTTAAGCCAAGGTGGTGTTTTTTTCCCACTCAGCCTCCCTTAACCAGTAGCCATGGTGGTGTTTTATTCCCCCACTCCACTCCACCCTTGACAGTAGCCATTGTGGGGTGGTTATTCCCACTCCATCCTCCCCGACAGTAACCAATGGTGGTGGTTATTCCCCTACCTCCAAGCCCTCCCTAACAGTAGCCTCAGGTGGGGTTTATTCCCACTTCCAGCCTCCCTAACAGTAGCATCGGTGGTTTATTCCCCACTCATCCTCCCTAAACAGTTAGCATCGACGGTGATATGTTCAGGTATTTCCCACTTCCACCTCCCTGACAGTAGCCATGGTGGTGATATACCCACGATCCACTCCAGCCTCCTGACAGTAGCATCGGTGGTGGTTTATTCCCCACTCAGCCTCCCTAACCGTAGCATTCATTGGTGTTTTATTCCCCCACTCCAGCCTCCCAACAGTAGCACATCGGTGGTGTTATTCCCACTCCAGCCTCCCCCTGACAGTCAGCCATGGTGGTTGTTTATCCCACTACCAGCTCCCTGTACAGTAACCATTGGGTGGAGTTTATCCCACTCCAGCCCATCCCTGACAGTAACCATGGTGAGTGTTATTCCCACCCCACCTCCCTGACAGTAAGCCATGGTGGGGTGTTTATTCCCACTCCAGCCTCCCTGACAGCAACCATGGTGGTGTTTTATTCCCCACCTCCAGCCTCCCTGACAGAGCCATGGGGTGTTATTCCCCACCTCCAGCCCTCCCTGACCAGAAACCATGTGGGGTTAATTCCACTTCAATCCTCCTGACAGTAACCATGGTGGGTGTTATTCCCACTCCAGCCTTCCCTGACAGCAACCATTGGTGGTGTTATTCCCAACTATACCACCAGCCCTACCTTGACAGTAGCCATGGGTGGTGTTATTCCCACTCCAGCCCTCCCTGACAGTAGCCATGGTGGTGTTATTCCACTCCACAGCCTCCCTGACCAGCAAACCATGGTGGTGTTATTTCAAAGAATCCTCCCTGAATAGCTCATGGTGTGTTATTCCCACTCCAGCCCTCCCGAAACAGAAACCCATGGTGGGGTTTAATCCCACTTCAAGCCTCCCTGACAGTAGCCATGGTGGAGTTATTCCACTCCAGCCTCCCCTAACAGTAACCAATGGTGGGGGGTTTTTTCCCCACTCCAGGCCTCCTGAACAAGGAAACCATGGTGGGGTTATTTCCCACTTCAAGGCCTCCCTGACAGTATCCATGGAGGGTTTTATTCCCACTCCAGCCTCCCTGACAGTAACCATGGGTCGTGTTTATTATTCCCACTCCAGCACGTCCCCTACCAGAAACCATGGGTGGTGGTTTTAATTCCCTTCAGGCCCTCCCTGACAGTAACCCGCATGGTGGTGTTATTCCCACTCTCCAAGCCCTGCCTGACAGGCAACATGGTGGTGTTATTCCCCACTCCAGCCTCCCTGACAGTAGCCATGGTGGTGTTTTATTCCCACCCCAGCCTCCCTGACAGAAACCATGGGTGGGGTTATATCCCCCCAACTTCAGCCTTCCCCTGACAGTAACCATGGTGGTGATATTCCCACTCCAGCTTAAACCCTGAACAAGTAAACTGGGTGGGTTATTTCCCCACTCAGCCTCCCTGACAGTAACCCATGGGTGGGGTTAATTCCTACTTCGGGAATAACACGTCCAGTGAATCTCGCTTGGTGCCAACCCACTTTATCCATAATAAATGAAAAAAATTCCCCAAATTAAGGAAATACTTTCATCATCATTCAACACTTTCACCTACTCACACTATAATCAACTGTCTTTTGCAGAGGCGCCTCAGACAACAAACAGTTAAAAGAGCATATATGAAAAATATAAGATACACTTCCAAACTGCCAATATCCCACAATAATCCCGAATGGGGTGTGAAAAACTGGTCTGTTAACAGACCTCAAGTAAAATTGAGTCCCCCTTTCTTAATTTTTTCTCTGTGCGTTTTTAAAGATATAATTTTTAATTTTTCATTTATGTTAAATGGTAAAAACTAAAACTTTGTTTCTAAAATAACCTAGAAAAAACTTACCCAACATTCTAATTTAATTTTAATTTGATTTAGTAGCCCTAAATTTTAACAATAAAACCTGTTTTAGAATTAAAGTTTTTACAATAATTTAAATAATAAACAAACACAATGAAAAACTATTTTTTTTCCGTTAGGTTTTCAAGAAATGATTTTTTGCGAAATTAGTTGCATACACAAACTTTCCACTTGTGTATGTGTTTAGTATTCTGTAATGTAGTACTGTACTTTTCTTTTAGTTTTACCTATTACAACCCAGAGTCCCAAAGGCCCTGTTTTATCCTGTGTGTAAAAGGGAGCGAAATAAACACAACAGAAAAGCTTTTGACTTGCATTATCCTTCGCCAGTTTAGAACAGAAGTATGTACACTATATACACTATGTACAACAATATGTATTAGTGCACTCCACGGTAAGCAAGTCAAAATAGAAGCCACTAGAGAGCAGAAAGTGCTTCAACCAGCTCTGGAATGGGGCTGACAAGGGCAGACAGGTGAGTGGTACCCACATCACCTCTGCGATTGCCAAAACCATCTTCTCATCGGCTGGAACCTGGGTACTGATTGAACGACTTGCCCCATCGTCAACATTTAGTACCTGGTTCGCTGGTTGTGGGAGATAGCCCTTAAGTGAGGGTGTGTACATGCGACGAATAAAGGTTACGTGCTCTTTGCATGCCACATTACTGCACTTGTAAGTTATTCAGCTGTTGTTGCGTGGTGTTGCTCCGTTTTTGCGTAATACTTTTTCGCTCTTTCACGGTGACGTGCTTGCTGTGTTGACGTGCTTGCTGTGTTGACGTGCTTGCTGTGTTGACGTGCTTGCTGTGTTGACGTGCTTGCTGTGTTGACGTGCTTGCTGTGTTGACGTGCTTGTTGTGCTGACGTGCCTGCTGTGTTGACGTGCTTGCTGTGTTGACGTGCTTGCTTGCTTGCAGTAACCCGCTAACGCGGGTTCAATCGCGTACGTAGGAGAAACTTGAAGAACAGGAGGAGAATGAGGTAATCAGTCCCTCAACCTTGAGTCGATGTGTTAAGTCCATCAATCTTGAATAGAATACGGCATATGAGCGGAGAAGCAGCTTATAAACTGTATGGCAGGAGAGGTGCAGCAGTCATAGGTGGTGTCACATTTGTTCAATGTGGAAGTAGGTCGTGCCCAAGAATTAGGCAAGCGAAGAATTCCTAAGTATTAAGATCCCAAGAAGTGTCTGACAGGTTTGTAGATGAATGGTTCAGAGAACCGACATGTTGACATGTTCTTCAAGTTTCTCCTACGTATGGACTGATGAAGCCACTGTGTGGCGAAACGTTTCCTCAATAAAGATACCCAAGAGTTGCACATGTGTCTAATTTATCAACATGTCGGTTCTCTGAACCATTCATCTACAAGCACTGAGAATGTATTAGATGTTTCCACAACAGTTTCCACGGCATTCCCTTTCTTCTTCATCGTTTCTACCTTTCCATTCGTCTTCTTGATCGTCAACTTCGTTCCCTGCTGTCCAGCCACTGACCAGTTTCCTTTCTTGACCTGAGGACTCAAAACAGGAGTACTACTACGAATCTTCTTGTTTTCCTCGGTCAGTCTCCGAATCTCTATCTTCGCCATCCTCAATTGTTCCTTAAGCTGTTGGTAAAGTTGCTCGATGGAGGGCATCTTGCTTCAATTCGTAGAGAGCGAGCGCGCAAACAGGTCTTCACACAGAAGGCCTGTTTCAGTGTTCTTTTCTCTGTAATGCGCTTTGTGTAGTATTAACCTTCACTGAGTTACATTTTCCTTCCTTTTTCATCAAAGACTGCAAGAAAAGAGCTCTTCAGATCATTAATTCTCCACGCACCAACACCACTCCTAACGAAGTTATAAGTCTTCCAAACAGCCAGGTTGCACTGAACGTTTCTAAAGTACTTTCACAAGCTAACACCAGAGTCGCCATCGCTTCCAGCACTTCAGTAAAGGATCTGACCAGGACAAAATCAAAGCACCACGAACCAGTCAATGCAGGGGTTTACACTATACCCTGTGGAGGCTGCGACAAGATTTATGTAGGTGAAACAGAAAGAAATCTCGACACCCGCCTCAATGAACACATTTACGCATGTATGAACTATAACTTGAACAACGCCTGTGTACAACACCGAAATTCCACCAATCATCTCATGAAATTCAGGGACGCCCAATTAGTGATCAAAGAAACAAATTTCCGCAGACGCAAGTGCCTCGAATCAACACTAATCGTTGTTTCGAATACAATTAAACAAAACAAAGGCAGCTTCACCTTCTCTGAAGTCTTAGCAAGAATCCTCCTAAAAACAGTAAACCCCGCCATCACATGTCTCTCCTGTTATACTACACAAAGTACATTACAGAGAGTGAACACTGAACAGGCTGCCTCTATCCAGTCTATATTTGTCTAACCTATTTTTATGTTACCCAAGTAATAGCTTTTATATCCTTTTACTCATGTACGAATTAATTGCTCTACCATATTGTATTACTACTACTACTACAACTTATTTCACTACTACTACTACTACCACCACTAGTATTGCACCTCACTCTGAGCCTATATATACCCTCTGTGTCCATGTACTGTTTGTAACGGCTTGACAAAGCTCCTGGAGAGCGAAACGTTGCTACAATAAAATGTCACATTAGTTACACTTGTGTCCTTCTACTTTACAAAATCAAGTGATTAGAAAGGAATGACATCCTTCACATAAAGCCAGAGAGGTGATCACACCCCAAAGTTGGATGTAAACAATTATGAAATATTCCATATATAGTAAAACCAAAAGTTCAAGAATGAAATTTACATTGGAAGTAAAATGAATATTAATTCACCCAAAGGAGAATAAGATAAGTAAAGACACTAGTAGGAACGGGGAGATAAAGCAAACCTTCATAATCCTTCAATTTGCATAAGGAGAGTGAAAATATAATCAAATGAAACATCAAGACTTAGTCTTAGAGGTAGGATGTGACAATAAACGTTTAATGAAGTCTTGACAATGATGAAGGAAAGGATGGGAAAGACTTAAGAAATGGGGAGAGGAAATGATAGAGAGAGAGGAAC
>NC_069476.1:29744025-29771028 GCF_026875155.1 Cherax quadricarinatus | reverse complement strand
TAACCTTCTTCCGAAGCAACAGTTGAGTTGGAGCAAATACATTTGAGAATGTCTTTCATGGACATTTGATTTCATCAATGCCGTAATTTACACGAATCCTCGCCATGATGCCTGGGGATGAGCATCTGGCAGAGGAGTTGCTTAACAAAAAGGTATCTTTCCTTAATGTTAGCCTAACATCCTATTTCAGCTGACTTATGAAGGTCAGCCCTAAGATAGCCTACCCTCGAGTAGTGAGGGGAAAGGGCCCAAGGCAAAGATCGGCTGGATTTTAAAAAACCACACGGGCTACCAGATGGTCAAAATGCCTTGTGTTAACTCGCCAAAGCGAAGTTGCCGAAAAGAAGAAGATAGGACAGTCAGAAGGATAGCAATGTATGTAGTGTGTTAAGTGTGTGGGCCAGTGTTGATGTATGGGTGAGGGGAGGATGGGGAAGGATGGGGGGATGGGGATGAGAGGGGTGAACAAGCAAGCAAGTCACCGCCTTACCCTCTTGATGGGATGGGGCTCGAAGTGACTGCAAGCAAGTCTCCTCTCAGCTCTGGTGAAGAACTACTCAGGATAACCCAAGTAAATTCTCGAGCAACAGTGTTCAGAGTTGCTCAGCTGAAGAGCAGGAACGACGACGTCTTCTCTCCACGGTGGCTGGGCTGCAACTCTTTGTCTTTGTCTCGAGAAGACCCTCAAGCTAGAACCTAACCACCATCAAGGAAGCTTCCTTGAGAGGACCCTAGAGCTAAAAGCTAACCATTTTCAAGGAATCCTCCTTGAGGACCCTAGAGCTAGAGCCTAACTATCATCAAGGGACCTTCCTTGAGAGGACCTTAGAGCTAGAGCCTAACCATCATCAAGGAACCTTCCTTGAGAAGACCCTAGAGGTAGAACCTAACCATCATCAAGGAACCTTCCTTGAGGACCCTAGAGCTTGAGCCTATCATCAAGGAACCTTCCTTGAGAAGACCCTAGAGCTAGAGCCTAACCATCATCAAAGATCCTTCCTTGAGGACCCAAGAGCCTAACCATCATCAAGGCACCTTGAGAGGACCCTAGAGCTAGAACCTAACCATCATCAATGAAGCTTCCTTGAGAGGAGCCTAGAGCTAGAGCCTAGCCATCATCAAGGAAGCTTCCTTGAGAGAACCCTTGAGCTAGAACCTAACCATCACCAAGGAACCTTCCTTGAGAGGACCCTAGAGCTAGAGCCTAACCATCATCAAGGAACCTTCCTTGAGAGGACCTTAGAGCTAGAACCTAACCATCATCAAGGAACCTTCCTTGAGAGGACCCTAGAGCTAGAGCCTAACCATCATCAAGGAATCTTGAGACGACCCTGCACTACACAACACTACATTATCACTATATAACACAGTACATTGTCACTATCTATATAACATACTACACTGTCACTATATAATTCACAACATTATAACTGTCACTATGAGGTAACTATGGAAACATTCTTGTGGGGTATAAATATGTTTAGTTGCATATATTTGACTGTACCCCCGGTGGTCCAGTGGTTAGCGTATCCGACTGAGACTCAAGCGTCGCGGGTTCGAGCCCCGCTAGTTCCCAGCTTTCTTTGCAGGTTGGTAAGTTAAGGGAAGAGGATGGACGTCCAATATGTTGGCATCTATCACCCTCTCCTGGAGGCCACGAGACCATTGGATGCAGTTGATATCACAACCATTGTTAGTAACACTCCTCGACTATTCGGTAATGTGTGTAAAGTCTGCTTCAGCGATGAGCTGCTTCTCCAGCCTCCTGTACAGAGAGGCCATGGTCGTGTTGTAGCAATAAGAAAGGAACCACACTGTGTTGCAGTGTATGCCTGTGTGGATGGCACCTTACTGTTCTATGATGGTGACAGTTCTCAGATCGCCCTCGAAGTGATGAAAGAATACTGCAAAATGAACCGTTGCTTCACAAGGCTTCGGGTTATCCGCTGTGTACAACAGCACAGTGGAACCTGCACATACCAGGCTCTGGCCTTCATGGATATAGTTGTCAGCTCCGGGCTCACCGACTCCATGGATATCATCAGGTGGTTCCGCATTAGAATGGAGTATTTCTCTGATGTTAAGGCAATCAACATGGTCAGGTCAATGCTGACTGAATTCAAGAATGATATAGATACTTCCTGCCACAATTTCCAAGATAGTGTGTTGAGGGAAGTGATTAAAAGTCATCTGGTTGAAATAAGGAAGACTGATCCATCTGTGAAACGTCAACTGGACAGTGAGACGCCCTCAGCCCCACCCCAGAAAATGATGAAGGTCTGAATTATCAGATAAAGAGAACGTCATGACGTTGGTTAAGTAAGTTAAAGGAAGTGAGTTTATTCAGGTATACACAAATACAGTTACATAGAATTATCATACATAGCAGCATATGTGTAGAGAACCTAGGATAACCCAAAAAGTCGGACAGAATGACTTATTTCCATTGGGGTCCTTCATCAAAAATGATGTGCTGATTCCAGTATAGCAGATAACACTGAAGGTAACACAACGGATAACACAGCTGTATTGTGCACCGTTGTGGTGTACTGTAATACACTTACAATTACTTCTGAATTCTTCTAATAAATTTTCTTGGTTAGCTCAGTCGGTAGAGAATCGGACAGTAAATGTGAGGACGGTGGCTCGATCCCCGCCTGAACCTTTCTGTTTATTAATGGACAGTTGTTAATTAAACCTAATTTTAGATAATATACATAAGTATGAGAGTGAGAGGCAGGATGACTTGGTCATCATTGTTTGTGTGTAAGATCATCCCTGGAGATCAGAGTAAAGTGAACTAATGAAATCCTCCATAACATTCAGTAGCAAGATCATCATCTTGCAACACGAGTTACTTAAAAACTGAACAAAATATTTAAGGACACAATCCCAGCAGCCACCATGGCATTAAAAACCTTGGTGAATGAATGGAGCGTGAATGTTGACACGATTCCCTCTTTAATTGTATTTAAAGGGTTACCTTTTAAATTTAATTTCCCTCTGAAAACTCATACTCCAATTTTGTTATTTTAGTGGTAAGCCCGGATCGGGCTAATTTTTATCTTGCATAGAATATATGTACCCCTCTATTTCCTGTTAGAAAAAAAAATTCAAGCCCTTTGAGTCTCTAAATTTTTTAATATTTTTTTTAATTTAAATATTATTTCTACCTACATGAAAAGTAACGACCATGCTGACATCAAGACATACTATTGTATAAAAACCCATTTTATGCTGAGCATTTCCCGCAAAAAATTAGTTTTGTCCCAAATCACCCACACCATCCATACCCCCAGGATGTGACCCACACCACCCACAAACCCCCCAAAGGGCCCCCCAACCATCCCTAACACCCCAGGATGTGCCCCCACACCCGTCCACAACACCAATACCCACCCAGTCCCTAACTCCCAGGATGGACCCACACCAGTCCACAACCCCAGGAGTGACCCCCAACTCCACAAACCCGGATGTGACCCCACCCCCCCACTAACCCCGGATGTGACCCACACCATCCACTAACACCCGGGTACCCATTTTAAAAACTGATGGGTGAATGGGGACGGGGATTTTCAGGGTCTTAGGAAACAGGGCCCAATTTGACCAAATGCCAGCATAACAAGCAGCTTTTTCTGATATATTTTGGCCTAGCAACAGGTCTGTATGCTATTACATGACTTGACTAGATAAGATTTTTATTATTAAAATTTGGGGAAATTTTATTGGGGGCCCAAAAAGTTCCCAGACAGATACGTGTACAAAGAGCCATCAGGCGCGTGATGGGCTGGGTTGGGGGCGGTAAAAAAATTGTAGCTCTTTTTTTTTACCGTCCCTTTTCCCTCCATTTTGGGGGCCCAAACAAAGTTTTTTCATTCTTTTTGAAAATATTTTTAAAAATATAACCTCAAAAAAAATGGAAGACTAAAAAGGATGTTTACTAAAAAACCCCTTTGGGCGGGTTTTGCTTGCCATAGGGGGAACGTAAGGTTGTTTGGTGCCGAGAGAAAATGCTTAAAATTATAAAAGCTACTGTCCTCAAAAAAATTATCTTTATTTCACAAAAAAATAAATTTTATTAGTTTTTGGAATTTTTGCAAAAATCTGCCCTTTACTCCCACTTTTTTGGAATTTTTCCAAAAATTGAGCTTTTTAAATTAGAGAAATCATTTTTCTACAATTTCGTAATATTTTTCCATTTAATTTAATTTAAAAAAGGCGAACGATGTACCATAATGAATAAGTTACTTCCGGATATTGGCCTGGAACGCCGGCCGCCCACCGTCTCAAAATTTTTTTTTTCGCGAAAATCGCGTTTGTTTGGGTGTATTTCCTAGAAAAATTGATGTTCTAGGGGCTTTAGCCCCCTTAAAAACCGGCATGAAAGGAAAAAAAACACTTTTAATCCAAATATTTCCGATGGTCTCTTGCCATATTAGGGCTTATTTTTTCAGTCTAGAGATATAACAGTCTCTATTTTTTTATAGTGATTATTATATCAATTGATCAATTCTGAAATAAATAACCGTAAAGTTGATAAAAGGTATAAACGTAATAATGAATGTTTCTACTGCACTTCGGGAGCCGAGCGTTCCCATATGGGGGGCCTTTTTGGCTCTAAGTCACGAAAGCCCCGCCTTCTTTTTATGATGCCAAATAGCAGTTATAATTTTAAAAAGAAAATGAAAAAAAGAGAAAAAAAAACAAGAAAAAATTTAAAAAATTAAACTTGACCAACCCTCCCCACATCCCCGTCACCATACCTATTAAATCTATAATTTCTTGTAGAAACGTCGTAAAATTCATTCTGGACCAGGGGTTCCAAAGATTTTAAGCTTTTTTTTCGGTTAATAACTCAATTTCCATAATTTTTTCTTTTTTTTTTTTGAGAGCGCCGGAAACAGATCAACCCCCCTTTTACAGCTTGAAAAAGTTTCTGGGAGAAAACATTGCCACAATAAAGCACATCAGTTACCCTTGTCCTTTTATTAACAATATCGGTAATTCTACCATTATTCCAAAGACAAATTTAAGGATTCTATTAAAATATGAGTAAAAAATAGAAAATAAAAGGGCGCCTGACATATTCTTAAATATATTTTTCAATGTAATAAATGTAAAATGGCTGAGTAAATGATAATTTTTTCAAAAAAAAATCAGAAAAATTTTTTTTTTTTTTAAGCCCCCCCTGGTCATCCCCACCAAGGATTTTCCCATCATTTACACTGCACGTCTTGAAAGGGCACAGATACAAATGGCACAAACCCTTTGTGGGTTTTTAGCACCTAAGGAAGGGGAAGCTTTCAATTTTGACCCATGGGGGAAAATGATAAAAAAATCAAATTAACACTAAACCCCAAAGGGAAGTACTTCCCTTTGGGTAAAAAACCCCTTTTCACTGGTTAAAAGGCAATTATATTTTAATCAAAGAAAGTGCTAAACCCAAATGATTTACTTAGCATTTCCCCTTTTTCCTGATGATTTTACCAAAGCTAAGAATAAAAAAATGGGTAAAGAGGTGTTGGTTGGGGGAAGGGATATCAGGTGAGGGGAGGGCCGGGGATACAGTTGATGCAAAAAACTATGTCAGTCAGGAAATCATTAATGCACTGTTTTTTTCCATTTTGGTTCTATTAGTGTTCAATTGATCATTTTTGGCTTTATGGTGTTGTTATGGTTTCCATTTTTTTTTTTCTTTTGTAATACCATCACTAGTCTGTGTGGGAGGTGCTACGTCAGAAGATCCATTTCAAAGTACACTTTCTGGAGTTCTTTACCCCCCCTTCTGAACCTCTGTTTTCTAGAGTTTCTAAAGCTTGGTTTTGGAGCTTCTGATATAGCAAATCAAAAGCTTCAAAAGCACAATGCCAAGGTAGGGAATTAGCCTAAAATGCAGCTGCATAATCTAATTTTAAACTGCCTATGTAAATCATAAAAAGGCACCCCAACACTTAACAAAAAAACAAAATAACCAATTACAAAAAAACCCAGTGAACGGGGGGAGCTTGAACCCATGGTAGTGAGACAAAAAACTCCAGGCCAGTGCATTAACGACTAGGCCAGGGTTTATGTATTTTTCCAGTCTGGTATTTGCTTTTTGTCTTGAAAAACTTTATTTACAAGACAAAAAAAAAAAAAAAATTTTAAATAAAACTCTAAGAAAACATTTTACCCTGCAAATTACTGATAGTGCCCCACGGGAAGTGCCCTTTGGGCCCTTTTCTCTTTCTCAAACATAAAGCCTACCAAATGCATCGCAACTACTCAAACCACGCTATTTGCAGATGCACTACATACTTCTTCTCTCACCCAAACCCCAGTCACGCTACCCCAATACGGTAAATACTCAAACTTGACAAAAACCAAATTCATTCTTTTTGGAAACAGAGCTACAATGTCCCTTAACATAATGATAAAGGGATCACCTATCACAAAGTAAAAAGAGGGAAAATTTTTAGAAATCCACCTTGAAAAAACTAAAATTTCAAACACATTTTTGAAGAAAAACGGGCCTTATCTCTAGGCTTTTTTATTGAACTAGAATCTTCATAGACTTCTGAAACAAAAAAAATATAATGACATAATCTAATAAGGTTTCCCACAGGGTGGTGTGTTTGATATTCAAAGAAAATTATAAACTCGGGCCCACATATTTAAACTCCCATGTAATCTGCACACTAATTAGGATAGAAAGAAGGAATCACACACCGTTTGGCGCCCAGACACACACCAAACTGTTTTTTTGTTTTTAAAGGGGGGCCCCGAGAGGTGGTGCGTTTTTATCCTGCTTGCTCCCCACAGGAGGAGACACAAAATCCCCCCTTCTAAAAAATCAGAGACAGTAATCTCCCAAAACTTTTAGGTGGCGACGTACACTCCCGACCTTCGTACCCCTTTAAAGCCTCTTCCCAGGTTCAATATTTTCCAGCGGGGTTTGTCTAACTGCGGAGCAAATCCTTATTTCTGTAGGATAGTTCAAGGGGCTTTCCAGGAGAAAACGAAGATCTTTCACTCTATTGGTGTATCTTGAGTTTCCACCAAAAGGGGTTTTCAACGGGGGCTAAAGTCTTGAAAAACTGTACCCTCTTCACCATTTTGGTAGCGAATGGGGGGCGAATGGGATTAGCTTGCAGGAGCCTACCTCTTCCACTACGGAAATCCGTCTTGTTCACCAGGTGACTCTTCAGGAGAAGGGGTTTTCAGGATGCATAACCCAAGTGGGCACGGGGGCCCCCGTGAGGAACAAGGAATAGTTGAGGCTTTTTCATGAGAGGTTGCATTAGTCGGCCAAAAGCAATGATCTAATAGAGTGAAGAGCATCGGGTGGGACATTTTGCCATGTTGAACAGGTAGATTGCGCAAATTTCATGTCTTGGGAAGCCTTCCATATATACCATTAACCCGCTCCACGGACCTTCCCTTTGGGGGTTGTAGCTTTTTTGTTCTGCGCAGGCAATACCTTTGCAGCCAAAAACTCATGAAGTTCGTTATCATGAACGAGGATCCCCTTCTGATTGATTAACGGCATACCAAAAATGAGAACAATGGAAAGAAACTAAAAACCATTAAACAGTCATATTTGAGGGGGAAAACAAAGGGAAAACCCTTGAATATTCTTTACTATTTTAAAGGGAAATCCCTATTCTGTTTTGGGTTTTGGGTAGAGGTCCTTTGTATCAAATTTAGTCTCTCAAAAGCTGGGGGGATTTTATGAATGAGTCTTCTTGGCTGATAAAAGTTTGGTTTGACTTTTGGCACTCTCTGCATGCTCTGATCATTGTCGCACACTTCCACTGAATAGGGCATGTTCTTTGATTTGAAAAAATTTAAACAGGCGTGAACTCCGGGGTGAACAAGCCTTGTGGGCGCTGGAGTGATTGAAAATCATGACATGCTGCTCACGGGGGGACCTAGAGAATGCACGGTGAATGTTTCTTGCCCCGGTCGTACAGAAATAAAATCATAAAAGATAGTTCCACCCTCCAGCGAAATATCTTGTCATTTTTTATCCTATTTTTTTTTTTGTTTCTTGTCGAACTATCATACGGACGTTGGTCAGCCCCTTAGGGGAAAATGTCACCATTTAAAATAATGCCTCCAGGGGCGAACTGCTTCTATATGCCGGGCTTCCTTTTCTACAGCACAAACACTTTCTGACCTTGAAAGGTTCTCAAAAAAAAGGCTACTGGCCCCGCCTAGATAAGCTGCCGAAATGGAAAATGTCAGATGCATCCTTTTCCCACTTCGAAGGGTAGGGATCTCAATGGTTTGAACACGTTTTTTTTCAATTCCTTTTGGGATGGAAAGGGGCTTCTGCTTCCTTTTGTCACGGGAAAAAGTGGTAGCACCATGGGCGGATTTTACTTTTTAAATAGTTGTAGATCCATTGTGAGTAATAAGCAAAGAGACCAAATTCTTTTGAGTGACTTTTTGTTTTTGGGGGCATTGGAAGTTCCCGTAGAGGCGTGTCTTCGGGGTTGGGAATATTGAACCCCCTTCCACTACAAAACCCAAAAGGATGCTAAGCCTTTTTATTAAAAAAGTCCCTTTTCCCCTCATTGTAACTGTATTTTTTTTTTGGGCGGTTCCAAAAAACTTATCAAAGGTTTTCATCATTTTCCTCCTGGGTCTTGCCACAAATGGAACATTACTAAAACGTAAGTTCCCATAGTTGCCCTTTCCTGAGGTAATCCATTTCGTTTTGGGAAGCAGGGTACCCCCTTGGTGACTCCAAAGGGACTTGGTAAACTGTACGGGCCCCATACCGAACCTTGTTGGGTTTTTTTTCATTCCTTATAGGGACTTGATGATAGGGATCTGTAGATCAATTGTCAAAAAACATATTTTTGAGCAATTTTTTTTCACTGTATATCAATTCGAGGTAGGGGACCCCAAGGAGGGATTATAGAACCCAGTAATTCCCCTTGGCGTTCACAGGGTTTTTGTTGTTAAAAATGATTATAGAAAAGGGGACTGGGTTCGATTACTCTGTTGTTCGAGTAATCGATGCCAGTCTCCCTTTCCCTTATCATCTTTAACAACAAAAACCGTGACACCCAAGGGGAAAATTTCTCGGGTTTTATAATACCCTCCTTCACAGCCCCCTGAGTTTCTTTTTCAATGAACATCCGACCTCATAAAAATGCTGATATAGGATGGCAAAACCGCGGGAAAATTTTCAAACAGCTTTTGGTGGGGCTACCCTTAAAAGGGTTAAAACCACAGACAACAAGAGGGGGCAGTTCACCCCCATATGTTAAGGGGACACTACCAGCGCTTCTGAAAGTCCCACCAAGGGGAACATCGAGCACAGTTTGTGGCAAAATAGTAAATGTAATCTTGGAATCCTTTCCTTTTAAATCTGAAATTTTCCTTACAAAACCCCAAAGGTCGAAAAAGAGAATATTGATCCATGGAAACGTACTTTTAGTGATGACATCAAGGAGTGCGTTTTAACTAAACAAGGTTGATGAAACTCTCGAGCTGCCACTTCAGTAAACCATCTACTTTTGTTCCTTGATGAATACTTCACAATGCAATTGACAGTGATTTTGGGGGTTGCTGCAGAAACACTGTTTCAGAGTGCTGATCACGGGTGGTGGGGGGAAATACTCTTGTTTATGCTTGCACGCATACTTTAGCAAAGTGACCTTTCTTGTGGCATTTAGGCACATTGCTTTACGAGCGGGGCACTTTGGCTGATGTTTGAAAAAAAACCCCAAAAGAAAACACCGTCCCGTGCGTGCCCCGAGGGAGGTTTTTTTTTTCCCTAATTCTTGCAAAAGGGCTTGGTCAGGAATTGCAGCATACCACTCGAGAAGGCTGAGTGGTACTGTATATTCAATTCTTCTGGGGTGAATTAGGTCTTTTCCTGGTCAAAAACAGCGGCAAGTCAAGTTTTATTCTCCAATAAACCGCCTTATTATTGGTGATTGGGCCACTGATAAAAGCACCCCGATGGGCTCTTAAAAAATAGAGAGCTGTCACTGCTTTGGGATGACAGTCTTTCCTAAAATTTTCAGTGCTTGAAATATTTCCCCTAAGGGTTCTCAAACTGCTGGCGGCGATTGCAACTTTACGGCAAAGATTTTATTTTTAGGTTTAATATACTAGACTTGGGGGTTTGAAGCACTTCGTAGGGGTTTCACTCAAAAATAGCCCCATATATCTTAGGAACAAATTGATGACAATTTGTTTTTCCAATTTTTTAGGAAAGGGGTCCCAGAAGTTTTTTGAAAGTCTTAAACCCTGCTTCCATTCCCGAGCAGCCCTTGATAATTGGGGGCACAGTCTAGCCCTCAGGTTTTATCAACGCTCCATGTTGTGATGTAGTCTATGCAGGATCACCCCCAGTAGCCCCGGATTCTTTTCAAAAAATTGTTTTTGATAGAAACACAGGGCCCTTTTCTTTAAATTTATTTAACATGAACTTCATAGATTCTCAAAAACAAAATAAACGACAGTACATCAAAAAACGGGTCCACAGGGGTGGTGATGTTTGCATTGAAGGATAATTATAACTACAGGCCCCCAAAATTTAAACTCCCATGTAATCGCATATAAAATTATGGGTAAAGAGAAGGAACCACACCATTTTTTGGCGCTCATACACAACCAAAAATTGTTGTTGTTAAGAAAACCCCCAGATGTGCAGTAAACCTGCTGCTGCTCCCCACAGGAGCATGTCACTAACACCCTGTACAACAAATTTCAAAAAAATTTCCCAAAACCGTAGAAAAACTATGAAGATACAGTACTATGTTCCACAGTCAGCCCTCCTGGCCCCATATCCCCTCTATTTACCCCCCTTTTTCACCTAGGAATTTTTTGCTTGGGGGTAAAAACAAAAAACCTCTCAGCCATTATTACCCCCAACAAAAGGTTAGTCAAAAGATAACAAAATTCCCCCCTACAGACAGCACACTCCACCAGTATTCAAAACTCAAACCCACTACCAACAAAACATCCATACTTATTACGCACCTATTACATACATAAACACTTTTAAAACGAAAAAAACCTTCCCCTCAAAAATCTCCTTACAACCTAACAGAAAAAACATGACCAAACACAAGGGACAGATCACTCTTTGATTTCCTCGTGTCCCCCTCACGATATGCAAAAACTAATGCCATAAAAGGCCCAAAAATCTGGAATTCATTACTGTAAATATAAAAGAAACACTGTCTGTTTAAAAATTCAAGTTTCTTCCCCCAAAAAACACTTTTCTACCCACAACCAAATAAATACTGAAAATTGTTCTTATAAATGTACATCTTAAAACTTTCTCATAATTGTATCAATATACAAAAATGTTTAACCTGAGACCCAATCAAACGTGTTTTTTTTAACTACTTTTCCCAAAAGAAACTCCATTCTACTAATCTTCAGTAATACAGAAACTTAGTAAACCTTTGTGCTTAATTGTTATTGTTTACAAAAAGTTTACCACGAAAATATCATTCTTAATTAACTTAAATTAATTTAAGCCTCCCCTAATGCTCTGCATACAAGGGGCTTTTTCATGTTGCACTTAAAGTATTTCCTTTTTACTTCTCTGTACAGTTCAGTAAATAAAAAAATAAATAAATAAATACAAAATTTTAAAGAATTTTTAATATAAAAATTCTATCTTAAGTGCAAAAAAATTAGTACATTAAAACTTTTTAACACAGCGATGAAACGTTTTAAAAAAAACTTTAATTACAGGGGATACAAAGCGCACCCAGTAAGGAACCACCCGGGCTTGATAGGAAGGTTTTTTTGAGTTACCCGACTGAACTGCCATTAAAAAAGCTCTTGTCTTGATGCATGCCTCGGGGGGTAAAACTTTTGGGGGCCCCAAAGAAGGGTTTTCTTCAGATCCCCTAAAGCTTCAACTGGAGACTGTAACCTACGACAAAACCTCTGTTCTGTATTTTCCCGTCTGACATGCGTCCCCCACCCCAAGTGTCAAAATATTGCACTTTTCCCCAAAATTTGGGGAGCAATCAAAGTGAGCAAAGGCAAGGAAAGATAAGGTTGGTAATACCACAGTCCTTTGGCATTGGAATGTCCCAACTTGGGCGCTGAACTCGAACAGGTGATGTTTTACCTGCCTTTCCTTTTTGTAACGTCTCGAAGAACAACTTTGCAAGTTTTTGTGTAACAGCCGGGAGGCTCCAGCAAATCCACTAGCCCCCAAGGGAAACCATAGCCTGGTGAGAAAATAAAATATCATAAATAAATTATTTTTCTAAAGTATAAAGAAAAAAATTATGAATGTCTCTCTTTTTTTTCAGGGCCCCTGCCATGGGGGGAATGGGGGGCATGTTAAAAAAATTTTTAGCTGTCAAATGAATTTTTTAGGAAAAGTCCAGCCATAAAAGCTTTGTCACTGTGGAAATGTTAGCCTAAAAATTTTTTGCAAATCAATTCTTTTTTTTTTTACCCACAAGTCCTCTTTTCTAACTGAAGCAGTGATAAAGACAACTGTCCTTTTTTCCCTTGGGTGCATTTTCAGCAGGTCTTATTTATACGTTTTTACTGCGTTTTTTCCATTTAAAATTTTAAGGGTTCGAACCCCTCTTATACAAATTTATATTTTATTCTTTACTCGTTAATATTTCTACTTTTAATCCACAAAGCTTTTTTTCTGCTTTGGGGCCCTTTTTTTTATGCAAAAACTTGGAATATTCAATAAAGAAATTTTTTAATATTTACAATTATTATATTTGTCAAGACTTGCAGGGTACTTTTACTATAGAATTCCATATTTAAAAATATTTACGACTATACTAAAAATTTTATTTAATCCCTTTTTACTGGGGGGATGTTATCAAAAAATTTTTGAAAATAAAAAAAAGTTTTTGGGGTGAGATAACAATTAAAACCTGAGAACAAATGGATTTTCATTAAAAAAAGGGAGGAGAGTTTTTTTAATGGAGGTTAGAGGGATTGGGAAATGAAGGGAATATTTTGGGAATTTTAAATGTTGATTTTAAATAGGGAAGCTGATTTAGTATAGGGAAGGAGGAATAACATCTTGTAGGAGTGAGGGAAAGCCAGTTTGAGTGTGGGGGGGGTTTTTATGAGACAGTAGGTGAAATTAAAGGGGGGAAGGGGAGCCCCGGGGTTGATGGGATAAAGATAGAAATGTTAAAGAGGTTGGGGGATATATTTGGAGTGGTTTGGTGCAATTATTTTAAAAAAATGTAGGGAAAAGGTAAGGTACCTAGGGATTGGCAGAGAGCATGCATATTCCTTTTTTTAAAAAGGCAAAGGGGATAAAAAAAGTCAAAAATTTTAAGGGGGGTAAGTCTGTTGATATACCTGGTAAAGTGATAGTAGAGTTTTTTATTGAAAAAAAATTTTAAAAGTAAGACGGAAAAGGATCCAAGACAAGGGAGGCTTTTGGAAAGGTAGGGGGTGTGTGGACCCCGGTGTTTTCAGGAAACATAAATGAAAAGTATTTAGATAAGGGTAAAAAAGGTTTTTGGCATTTATGGATTTGGAAAAGGCCCCTAGAGCGAAAAAAACCAAAGTCAAAAACCTGGGGGTGATCATGTCAAGGATCTCACCTTCAAGGACCATAAATTGTTCAACGCATCTGCTAGAAAAATGCAGGATGGGTAATGAAACCTTCAAACTGGGGGGCCAAAGCCATGATAACTCTTCGGGCCTTGTTTTTATCAGGTGGAATATTGCTGCACACTAACAGCACCTTTTAAGGGAGGTGAAATTTCTGACCTAGAAATTTTACAGAGAACCTTAAACGGCGCGCAAAGGGAGATAAAACACCTCAATTACTGGGAGCGCTTGAGGTTCCTGAACCTGTATTCCCTGGAACGCAGGCGGGAAATTTACAGGGTTATAACACCTGGAAAATCCTAGAGGGACTAGTACCGAACTTGCACCGAAAATCACTCACTACGAAAGCAAAAGACTTGGCAACGATGCAACATCCCCCCAAAATGAAAAGCAGGGGGTCCTAGCCGTTAAAACCATACAATAAGTGTCAGGGGCCCGAGACTGTTCACTGCCTCCCACATACAAAGGGATTACCAACAGCCCCTGGCAGTCTAAAGCTGGCACGGGACAAGCACTAAAGTCGGTTCCTGACCAGCCGGGCTGTGGCTCGTACGTTGGTTTGCGTGCAGCCAGCAGCAACAGCCTGGTTGATCAGGCTATGATCCACCAGGAGGCCTGGTCACAGACCGGGCCGCGGGGGCGTTGACCCCCGGAACTCTCTCCAGGTAAACTCCAGGTATATGACAGGGTGGATAGGGGGGCAATTTTGCAGATGTTGCAGGGGTATGGTGTAGGAGGTAGGTTACTGAAAGCAGTGAAGAGTTTTTACGAGGATAGTGAGGCTCAAGTTAGAGTATGTAGGAAAGAGGGAAATTATTTCCCATAAAAGTAGGCCTTGACAAGGGTGTGTGATGTCACCGTGGTTTTTAATATATTTATAAGGTGTTGTAAGAGAACACAACGCAAAGCAAAAAATACACAAAAAAACCAAAACAAACACAAACACACACAAAACAACACACACACCACACCCCAAAACACACACACACACACACACACACACACACACACACACACACACACACACACACCACACACAACACACCACACACACAACACACACACACACACACACACACACACACACACACACACACACGTGGTAATGCTTTATTTACAGAGTGCATATCAGAGTATTTTTCCAGAATGGTCTGTAATATACCACTGTGGATAAAATATTTTGACATATCTTGAACATTTCTGAGCGAGTTGTCTCTGAATTCATTAATTTAATCACACTCCAGTACATAATGACGCAGGGTGAGATATTTCGTTTGGTCTACATCTGGTGGTAGTGATTTAACCTGCCAAAGATACTTGTAACCCAGCCGGGGCCGGACGGTAGTGACATCCAAGAGTCTGCTTATTTTGTTGGATGCACCATAGACATGTGGCTCCTCCTGCATGATAGAATGATGATAGATGGACTGACTTGTGTCAATCTCCCAGAGTCTTAAGTCAATAAAATTCAGTTGAAGTTCTTTTCGTATTATTGTTCTCAAACTGCTAACTGACAAGCCAAGATTGTAATCTACCCACTCTTTGAAAGCATACAGCTTAGCCAGTTTATCAGTTCTGTCATACATCTGAAGACCAATGTGAGATGGAATCCACAGCATGTGCACTCTGACTCCACTGTCCACAATCCTACCATGCCTGTGTCTGGCTTCTGACACAAGCATACCACAATTTATACTTAATGAGTTGATAGCATTTATGGATGACAGAGAATCAGTTACAATTAAAGTGTCAAGCTTAGATACATGGACGCATTTCAGTGCAAGGAGTATGGCAAATAGTTCTGTTTGAAAGGTAGAGGCCCAGTTATTGATGGGTGCTCCAATTTCTTTATGAGAGCCATCACTCTGTACGACAACAGCAGCACTACCAGCTGCACCAGTGGATTGGTGAACAGAACCATCAACGAATATAATTTGTGTAAGAGTGTGCTGTATGACTAAGTTATCAATACACCTTAAGGCATCATGTTTGGCTTCAAGGCGAAGCTTTGGTTGTGATTGAAGAAGTATTTTGGGGGAAATGGAGGAATGGTAGTTTGGAATGGGGTAATATCCCATGGAGCGGAGAGGTGCCGCTGTTGCCTTACTTAACACAGATCATGTATCTGGTTCATGTGGATGTCGGTTCCAATTTGTTCGATCCATCTGGAGGGTTGTTCACGAGTGCTGAGGAAAGTTTGGAAGGGCTTCTGTCATTTCCTGAACATTTTAGCACAATTTAGGTTATTTCTTTCAAGTATCACGATCTCTGATGCTTGGAATATCCCAGCTCGTTTCCGCATATTTAAATGGGGGGGGGGGGGGGGGGCATTACGAGAGCGTCCGGTATGATCTCCTCATTGCTTTGTTTCTGGCAGTTTTTCCAGCCCTCCATCAAGCTTCCAGTAGACACAAGAGCAACGTAGTGGCGCAGCCTAATTAACCAATCATCAATATAAGCAAGAAAAGCTATTTTTTGATCACTGTCCCAGTCTTTTTACTTTTTCCTCCTCTCCTCAACCTGTCGTCCTGTGTTCTTTCCTATTCCACGTGGCATGATTAATTTCAGTAATACCGAAATTTCTAAGAGGTTTCCCCTAAGTTAAATACAAATAGGAAACTTGAGTGTCACAACTAAAAGAAGCTAAATAGACAGTGATTGTACCTTCAACACAATGTGGAGCTGCATGACTCCCATGGGTTTAGCGGCTTCATGTGCAGAAATTATATTAAATCTGGTATGTTTTTTGACTACTACGTGAATTAAGTTGTCAGTTTATTTGTCCTGAACAACTGAAATAATATTGCATCTGTTTATGTATGTTAATTAATTAGAAAAGTAATTATATATAACCTTGTGTAGTAGGATATATATAGTAGGTTTAAGATGTAGTGGAAGGAAAGTTGCAAGGTATATATTTAAGTTTACTACCTATACTCACATTAACTTGACAATATTTTAGTCGTGATTGGTAAAATTTTATAGAGGCTAATTCTTGCTTTTATTTTTTTTTGTTAAAGTTTGTTTTCTAAAAACATTAACATTCCATCTTGTAGATACACAACATTCAGAACAAGTGTTTAGTGGCGCTACTTTAGTGGCACAGAGTTTAGTGGACACGAGTTAGTGGGCTACGATTAGTGGCGCTACGTTTCGTTAAGGATTTAAGTACATTAACTCAATAATAGACAGCTGATAATTTATCAGTGACAGCTACTGTGCTGACTATGACCCAACTCTAAACATGTAATATTCGTCTCTTATTATTATTATGGCAGTGATTTTCATAAATTTTAAGAATTTCAATAACAAGGGAGCAATCTATCAAGCAGTTTTAACATATTGTTTGACAAATATTTGAGAGAGAATGTGGGAAACATCTATGAGCACAGAAGAAAAATCTTGCTGAAATGCTATATAATTTCCAACGCTCTATTACTGTGTTGATGTCGTGGACGATCTAGCGCGCTTATGACATAACAAATTCAGAAGTGAATAATCACAAGTCTTCAACAAACCCTTGATAACTATAGAGATAAAAATCTTTAAAACAATATTACGAAGTCATTTACAAAGGGAAACACATATTTGTTCTTCTAAAAAACTATGAAAATCAATTTTTTCAGCCAATTGTTACAGTTGCGTATGGAAATATAATAAAAAAAAAAAAGGTATGCGTGTTATGTACTTCCAGTTACTGTAGCCTAAAACAATAGTAAGATCGTTATTCAGTTTTGTAAAAACATATACATCACGTATATACATAGATATGAAAATAAAACACATTACACTTATTTTTTTTTTTCACATATCGTCCCCTCTCCCACCGAGCAGGGCGACGCCAAAAGAATGATAATCCCCATAAAGAAAAATAACTTTTCATCAATCATTCAACACTTTTAACCTCACTCATACATAATCACTTTGTTTGCAGAGGTGCTCAATAGAACAGTTTAGATGTCCCTCCAAACTGCCAATACCCAAACCTCTCCTTTAAATGCAGGCATTGTACATTCCATTTCCAGACTCAAGTCCGGCTATATAAAAATAACCGTTTTTCCCTGAATCCCTTCACAAAATATTAACCTGCTCACACTCCAACAGCTCGCCAGGCCCCAAAAATCATTCGTCTCATTTCACTCCCTATCTAACACGCTCACACTAGAGCTGGAAGTCCATAGCCGCCCCTCGCCACAAAAACCTCCATTACTCCCTCCCGCCAACCTCTTCGAGGACGACCCCTACGCGGCCCACTATCCTTCCCCTCCAGATTTATAACGCTCTCCCAGTTATTCTACTTTGATTCCATTCTCTCTAAAATGACCAAACCACATCATAACCCCTCTTCATCATCCCTCTGAATAATACTTTTAGAAACACCGACACCTTCTCCTAATTTCACTCTGTATAGTCCTTGTGGCTTACGCTCTTTTTTGATTTTAAATAATAATAATAATAATAATATATATAATTTTCCACACTCAGAATTCCTCTGCATAATATTTACACCACACCTCAGGCAAGACACTTCACTGCCTCCAGACGCCTCTCGCCGCAGCGTTTGCAAAACCAAGCTTCACAGTCCATATAAGCGAGAGAATTGGTACCATCTATTCTATCGTACATTCCCTTCTTTGCCTCCATGGATAACGTTTCTTTTTTGTCTCCATCAGATACCTCAAAGAATCACCACCGTTTTTCCTTCATCAATTCCATGGATAACGTCAAATCCATTCATAAACCATGCCACTGACAAGTCAACTGCACAAATATCTGAAATACATTTACTTCTTCAAATACCTCCCTCTCTCCAATGTGAAAACTAATTTTTCTTTATTCAAAATCGTTGATACCCTCAGCACCCTTATTCTAATCTAGTTCGAATTTCAACTTTCTACCTTTGGCATTACCCTCCACTAACCTTGCAACTTTCTTTAGAATATCCCATACGCACAGTATCCATCAGCTAAAAGTAAACCTGTGCCAAACCCCATTTCGTATTTGATTCCCTATAAGTTATTCCCCCCCCTCTCCCCAACACCCTACCATTACTTCTTTTACAACGCCATCTATAAATATATTTAGACAACCATGGTGACATACACATCCCTGTCTAAGACCTACTTTTACCGGAATTAGTCTCCCCTCTCTCTACATACCCAAACCTGAGGCCTCACTATCCTCATTAAAACCTCTTTTTCAGATTTAGTAACTTACTACCTTTTCATAGCATTTGCAACATATTGCCACATCGCTCCCCTATCCACTGTATCACATGTTTCCATCTAAATCTATAAATGCAATGAAAACTCCCTACTTTTATCTATATACTGTTCACATATATGCTCTATGTAACACTTGATCTACACATCCCTACCCACTCTAAAGCCTCCTTGCTAGTCTGCAATCCGACTCTCCGTATTACCTATAATTCTTTCAGTTTTTTACCCCTACCGAACACTTTACCTTGTATACTCATTAAACTTATTTCCCCAATAATATTTACAATCTCCCTTGTCCCCCTTCCCTTTATGTAAAGGAACTATACACGTTTTTGCCAATCCTGGGTTCCCTTTCCCCTCTTCAACATTTAATTATACAAAAAATACCAACAACTCCAACCTGCTTTAACATTTCTGTCATGATCCCATCAGCTGTCATGATCGCCAGCTGCTTTACCCCCTTTTCTTCTACATAATGGCTCACGCACCTCCCCCACACTCCCATCCTGCTCTCTTCACTTCCTAAAAGATGGTATGCCTCCCTGGCCGTGCATGTAAAATACTGCCCTTCTTTCTCCATCGACATTAAAAGTTCCCCAAAGATATTCCCGCCATCTAACCCAATACCCCTCCAGTAACCCATCAACTAAACTCCCCTAATCCGTTATTAACTGACAAATCCAGTCGTTCCCTAGACTATTTCTTAACTTGTTTATCTCACTCCAAGAGTTTTTTCTTATTTACATCAAAATTTCTTGACAGTGCCTCTGCCCTCTCACATCTGCTCCTCCTTTTGCACTCTCTCACCACTCTCTTCACCTTTCTTACACTCCATGATACTCTGCTCTTCTCATGACACTTCTGCTTTGTAAAAATCCACATATGCTACCTTTTCTCTTTTACCACAACCCCTTTACTTCATCATTTCACCAATCACTCCCTCTTTCCCCCTCCTCCCCCAGCACCCCCTATATCCACAAACTTCTGCCCCACATTCAAATACTGCATTTTTTAAAACTATCCCAACCCTCTCAACCCTCCCCCGCACTGACTGATACTTACCTTCTGCCAATAGTTTGCTTATATCTCACCCTAACTTCCTCCTTCAGTTTATACACTTTCGCCTCTCTCTTACTTGCTGTTGCCGCTTTCCCCTTTGTCCCATATCCCTTTTACTTTAACTGTAAGCTATAACTAAATAATGATCGACGTATCAGCTGCCTCCTCTATAAACATGTACCATCCTGAACCTACCCATCAACCTTTTATCCACCAAACGACATAATCTAACAAAGTACTTTCATTACCTGCTGTATCATATCTTGTATACTTATTTATCCTCTTTTTTTTCATAAAATATGTATTACTTATTACCAAACCCTTTCTACACATAGTTCAATTAAAAGGCTGCCCTCACCCAATTTCGTTTACCCCTGGCACCCCAGATTTACCTATTACTCCCTCTACAACATTTTTACCCACTTTAGTATTGAGATCACCAACCACAAACACTCCTTGCCCTTGTTCAAAACGTCCTCACGCACTCATCAAACATTTCCCAAAATCTCTCTCTCTTCTACACTTCTTTCTATCAAGTGTATAAACACTTACTATAACCCTTATTTTACACTAATAATTCCTAGAATTAGACATTTAATAGTCCCTCTTTTCCTGCCATAACATCCTTCACATTATTAGTACTTCCTTCTTCAGCTCTAAACCCTGTTTGAAACCCGCTGACCTAATCCCATTTATTTCTCGCCCACGAAACTTTCCCACGCCCTGTCAGCTTTGTTTCACTAAGAGACCAGAACATCCAGCTGTCTCACATTTAATAACATCCACATCATCTCTTTTCATTTGCACAACATCCACGCACATCAAACATCCCACTTAAACGTTTTTCTTCTCTTCTCTTTTCCATTTCAGTAACCTATACGATGATAAGAATTACTACCGGCCATTGTGTCCCGGCATTTTAGTTGACTTAGTACAACAAACCTTGGCTTTACGGAGGAAGATTCTTTATTCCATTTTCCTAATGGATATGAAAAAGTTAGGAAAAGCAATAAGAACACGACTATTAAAATAAAATCAAAGAAAACCTCAGATGAGTGTGTAACATACATGTATGCGTAGTGTGACACCTTAAATACATTATATTAATATAATAATGAGGTGAAAGATGTTGAATGTTCGTGAAAGTACGAAAAGATGGTGAAAAGTTTTTCTTGTTTTTTGGGCCACCTGCCTCGGTGGAAATGAACGACGTGTTTTAATATATATATATATAATATAATATATATATATATATATATAAATATACATATATATAGTATATATATATATATATATAATATATATATATATATAGTATATATAAAAATATATATGTAAGAATATAATTTAATATATATATATATATATATATATAAATATATATATATAAATATATATATATATAATATAATAATATGGATAAGAATATATTTATAATATAGTATATATACCTTCAACGCGACTTATATCTATATATATATATATATATATATATATATATATAAAAATATATATATACTATATATATATATATATATATATAATATATATATATATATATATATATATATATAAATATATAATTATATATATATATATCATTTCCACAGGGCTCAGCAGGAGTTTCAACCGTTTTAAGGCCATAACACTTAAAAACAAATGCTCAGTCCAGACTAGGTGATGTTTCTAGAGAGGTTGGTGTCTGAACGCACCAAATTTTCCAACCTGTGCCTGGCAGTCAGCGTCCCAGAGTCCATGAGACCCCTTTTCTTTGGTGCCCTCATTGTGGCCCTCCGAAAAAGGATGAGGAATGAGGCCCATTGCAGTGAGCAACAGCCTTCGGCGTCTAGCCGCCAAGGCTGCAGTAAGAAACAACTCAGATCGGTTTTGGTGTCAACAAGCTGTGAAGCAGCTGCCCACGCAGCACGATAATATATCAACCAACAACGTTGCCGATGAAAGAGCCTTGATAAAATTGGACTTTGCTAGTGCTTTTCATCTTAGAAATGGATGCTGCCTCCCAAGCAGTTTCTCTAGACATTTCCCTTCCATCTATCCCTTCATTGAGGTCGTGTTGAGTGTGACTTCTAAACTATTGTTTGGGGGAACCATGAAATTGCGTCGTGTGACGGTATACAACAGGGAAACCCTCTCGCCCCCTTTCTAGTCTGTCAGGTCAGCGGGGGGGGGGTGGGGGGGGGGGGGGGGGGGGGGGCTAAGGGTGGGAAGTCCAAAGAAGCACCTCCAATGTGCTCAATATCTGGTTTCTTTTCTTTGATGATGGTTCCCTAGCTGGCACTACAGCATCTCTCTAGAGGCCATCAGAAAAATTAAAGCATGGAGATGAGCTGGCCTATCTTTAAACCCCGAATATTACTGCTGTTTTAGCAGGAGCACGAGCCATTGATCCAGCCACCAGCACCCTCCTTGCTGCTCCTCTTTGGCCCAATGCCATCGATCTGATCTTAGAAAAATAATCTCAGACCTCAGGACGATGGAAGGCAGGATGAAAGACATCGATACATGTGATGCTTTTTACCTACTCACCAGGTGCCTGTCAATTCCAAAACTTACCTACTTCCTGAGATGCTCCTCAGCCTTCAGCAGTCCGAAACTCAAGGAATATAACTCTCTCCTTTAGACCATACTAGAGAGAGTATTGAACCTTTCCCTCGAAGATGGATAGTAGTTGAAGATTGAGACACTTATGCAGCATATGGGAATCTTTATTCAGGAAACGTTTCGCCACACAGTGGCTTCATCAGTCCAATACAAAGAGGAAGGCGTAAGGAGAGGAGGAGTATGAGGTAATCAGTATGAGGTAATCAGTCCCTAACCTCATACTCCTCCTCTCCCTACGCCTTCCTCTTGTATTGGACTGAGAAGCCACTGTGTGGCGAAACTTTCCCTGAATAAAGATCCCCAAAATGCTGCATAAGTGTCTCTATCTTCACATTGTCGGCTTTTCAAACCATTCATCACATGGATAGTATTTTGGCAAGTCTCACTACTTCCATTCAAGCTTGGGGGGGCGGGGAGTACCGCAAATCCTCCCAAACTGCTCCAACAGCCTTGTCCTATTCTTTTCCATAGCATCAATGAGTTAATAAAACAAATTCTTTCGACAACCTCAGTGACCCAGCAGGAATACAGGACCCCCCATGTTAGCCATGCCCATCACTGAATGGGAGACTCTACTGCTGCAAGCTCCCAAACCTAGTGCAGCACTGGGATGGCCCCATCCTGAAAAGGTCTTGACAACATGTTTAGGGCTGTAACATCGGACGGAGACTGCACATCTCCCAACTGTGAGTGTACTTTTTTAAAGTGCAGTTTTGTGCACTTAAAAAAGAAGGAGAGAAATTAACCCAAAGCAATAGGCAACACTTTTGCCGCCTCGTTCCAAGCTACTGTCCAAAACATTCGCGCAGAGGCAGCATGATGCTTCAAACAAACCACTTGGCTTCGGGTCCTCTCAAGTAAGTGAAGGCAGCGGTTTCATTGCAACAAGGCGCATATCAACAACCTGCCTGAGGACAATGCAGGTGGTAAATTAGACTCAAGCAATGCCATTTAATCTCCTGAAAAAAGATGTGTTTAGCAGCGGTACAAGAACATTTCCCTGGTCTCTTTCCCTTTGATTCATCTGGATTATTGCAAGAATCATGCTCCTGTTCGGAGAACAACGAAATCACAACATCAGAGGTTCCAGCAAAGGGGATTCTCACGCACCATTTTCTGTATAGCAGTTTAGGAAACACAAGCATACTGACCAGTGAGCTAAACAATCTGGTTCCTGGATGTGGCACACTAGCAGTACAAAGGAGTCCCTCTTAAGTGATCTTCACTATGATGAAACGGGGGACAGAAAATGGGTCTCATCCTGGAATTCCATCCGCAATGTGAAATATCTCTGTCCATTCAAATCAAGTGACAAATTGCAGTGAGATCAAGAACTACCAGAGCATCAGTCATTGCCCCTACAATAGCGTCTTGCTTGGAGCACCTCTGGGAACGATTCATTGACACAATTCTCAGGAAGACATTGGAAGAATTGAGGGAAATGGACAACGAATGATAATCTGGACACCCACGATGCCTTGTAACCTTCTCACTAAAGTTCTTGAGTCCCCTGCCAAGGTTGACATATTTACTAAGATGTGGCACCTTCATTATGATAACCCTAAACATGCACGAATATGACAGTATGCTGAGGCAGATTTTTTAACGAAAGTACTTAACCTAATCTAGAAGACGGGCAGTGGAACCAAGTACACTTCCAGTCAGAACTAGCAGGCATTGGTGTCCGCAAGTCCTTCACAAATTGCACCAGCTTTTCTGTCCTCATGCGTTGCATCCAGATGGCTTGTAGTCTGCAATTCTCCCTGAACATCGTAGGGACAAGATTGAGTCCCAGGACAAAAGTTCATTGACGGAACCATGAATCTGGGATAATCTAACGGCTCTGAACAGACCTGCTCCCCCAACAACTACAAACAGTCGCACTGGGATGGCCCCCAATAGTTGAGAAAAATAGCCTCAACAGATGCTTCAGATTGTTAAGGGAAGGAAGACCCGCCTCTATGACAGTGTAGAGCTCCTCATGCCAGGGGACTTTCTGTGGCTGTTCCTACTCCACCTTGGCATACGGCCTCGACCCACAGACCAGTCCGCATTGGTAGTGCCCTTCGACTTCCTTCCCTATCTCCGCCGATAAAAGGAGTATTTTATGGCAGTGAAGCGCAGCCCGATTCGGGTATCAGGTCTTGTGTGCCGTAAATCCGAGGGAAAGATTGCAAGACATGAGGAGTTAATAACATCAAGAGGAGCCTCACAACAGCCGGATGCCCAGCAGTAAGGGAGCCACCCCCAATTATGCAGATCTAATGGCAGCCAGAAGCGGCCCAGAAGGTAGCACACTTCAAGCCTGGGACAGACCGTGAGGCAGGCGGTGTGGACTATACACATGTGCACACACCTTGGCTGATACCTATCTCCAATATACACCAGGGAGGAAGGAGGGCCAGCCGCCAGCTTCAGGGAGTCCCAGAAGTCCTAAAAATATGGAGAACTTGCACATCATTATATGTTTTTTCCCATAGCTCAGAACCCTGGCTCATGGGGAAAGAGTGCATCTAAGTTCCTTAAAGGAGCTAGGCAAAAGACTCATCAGGGTAACTAGGGATGCCCAGAGCAGTACACAAATAACCCGTACATAAAAGAGCAGCTAGTTTTCTGTTCCAGCGACTCAGCACTGCTGTTCATTTATATATCGTTTTCTGCATTAGTGTTTGTAACTACTCTTAGGTTAAGAAACATAAAGATGCCCTGATTCATCATGTTCGTATGTCATAGTTGCTTAAAGATGTAGAATTTATATATCTTCTCACGTATTATGATTCACACTTTGGGTATTATCGTTTGTCATCTCTATAATTCATATTTGAAGGTGTATCTTTACGTATATTGCGATACCAAATATTTCTCTGTATATAGTAATTATTTTATCCGACATAGACAAGGATGTCAGCCACAGCACCGTGTCTTCCTTTGCAGATGACACCCGAATCTGCATGACAGTGTCTTCCATTGCAGACACTGCAAAGCTCCAGGCAGACATCAACCAAATCTTTCAGTGGGCTGCAGAAAACAATATGAAGTTCAACGATGAGAAATTTCAATTACTCAGATATGGAAAAACATGAGGAAAATTAAATCTTCAAAGTACAAAACAAAATCGGGGGCCACAAAAAAAGGGGCGAAACACCAACGTCAAAGACCTGGGAGTGATCATGTCGGAGGATCTCACCTTCAAGGACCATAACATTGTATTCAATTGCATCTGCTAGAAAAATGACAGGATGGATAATGAGAACCTTCAAAACTAGGGAGGCCAAGCCCATGATGACACTCTTCAGGTCACTTGTTCTATCTAGGCGGGAATATTGCTGCACACTAACGCACCTTTTCAAGGCAGGTGAAATTGCCGACCTAAAAAATGTACAGAGAACTTTCACGGCGCGCATAACGGAGATAAAACACCTCAATTATTGGGAGCGCTTGAGGTTCCTAAACCTGTATTCCCTGGAACGCAGGAGGGAGAGATACATGATTATATACACCTGGAAAATCCTAGGGGACTAGTACCGAACTTGCACACGAAAATCACTCATTACGAAAGCAAAGACTTGGCAGACGATGCACCATCCCCCCAATGAAAAGCAGGGGTGTCACTAGCACGTTAAGAGACCATACAATAAGTGTCAGGGGCCCGAGACTGTTCAACTGCCTCCCAGCACACATAAAGGGGATTACCAACAGACCCCTGGCAGTCTTCAAGCTGGCACTGGACAAGCACCTAAAGTCAGTTCCGGATCAGCCGGGCTGTGGCTCGTATGTTGGTTTGCGTGCAGCCAGCAGCAACAGCCTGATTGATCAGGCTCTGATCCACCAGGAGGCCTGGTCTCAGACCAGGCCGCGGGGGCGTTGACCCCCGGAACTCTCTCCAGGTAAACTCCAGGTATTACTGAGTATTCTTGGACATGTCTTGGATAAAGACAACTGCGCCTCAAGCAAGTCTTGGGGCAGTTCAGGTATTGTGACAGGTAGGCCGCACACAGCAGTCTTGGCTGAACCATTACCCCGTGCATGGCGCAGCTCCACTCTTAACACTACCTTAGTCTTGTTATATCATTGTTTTTCGGATACACTGCAGCTTAGTAGTGACGCAGGCTGAAACTGAAGTCATCTTGCAGCCAGAATCAAGTGAGTAAACGTAAAGTTGTAGGAGGCAGGTGAGCGTTTTCACATAGAAGTGCGGAAGAGCAAACAATAACCAAAGGAACTTCCCAAGGAGAGAGATTAAAAGCAAAAGGTAGGAAGAACGTGAAGGGGAGGTAAATTAAGGGAAGCCATGAGAGAGCCAGTAATAAATTGGGGCGACAATTAAAACAAATTATCTTACTAATGTGTTACCGTTGTGTGCGGGAAGGGTCATGAGGTCATGGAAGCTGATGAGATAACGGAGACAATGGGCAGCTCTTCTATACTGTAAATGCGTGACGCTTGTCTCTGCATTGACTGGGGAAGATTAATAGGCCCAGAGATGTAAACTTACTCCCTTGATGATGTTGGCGTCAAAAAGGGGTGGAGA
>NC_069476.1:29725473-29743525 GCF_026875155.1 Cherax quadricarinatus | reverse complement strand
ATCACAGAATTCCCTTCACACCAAGAGATTTACAGAATATAATTCACTTTTTGAAGAGTCACAAAACATTGTTCACATCAAGAATCACAGAACATCATTCACGTCAGTGAAAGTCCTTACTGAGTCTTCAGAGAGGAGCTATCAATTCTGCCTAGGTAAAGGGCTATCGTTTATTATATAAGCGTGTGAGTCAGTGAAAAGGGGAAAGGCTTTCACACCACTCACCACCCCCTTCGAAAACTACTGGCAAGAAAACAGAGAAAAAATATACCATATCATATTTAAAAATGACATGGAATTTATAGAAAAGATGAATGTGGAAGAAAGACATGGGTAACTACTGCCTTCCTTAATTTAGTAACTGTTCCCCCATTTATTTCTCTCACTGATACTGACAGAAATATTTGTAGCAATGGTTCTACTTCTGGTTTAGGGTTTTCCTTTAACTTAACGGTCTACTTCAGCTACAACATGAGGTTACATCATAGTCAACTGATGGTCCTCATGCAGTTACTGAACAAACCTCAGCAACCAAATGATTCAGAGTGCCTCAGCGTAGTATCTAGTTTAATCCTTCACTTGTAATATGCTTGTCTAGCTGGTTCTTGACTGCGTTGTATTTGTGTTTATAGCTTCAACAAGTAGCTTACTGAATTCTGCTATAATTATGTTAAAAAATGAAGAAAAAATTTGTGCACCCTTTCAGCATTGCATCTTCTGCATTGTAATTCAATTCCTTGTTTCGGATTATGGACTAATTCAGCACTTCATGTAGGTTTTCGTGCCTGAGCGTCAGGACCATAACAATATCTACAAGGTTTGTACAAAAATCTTCTCGTAGTTTTTCCATTTTTCTAATGAAGAAATATTTCAGGGCTTTGAGTTTTTCTTCACATATGTTTTCTGAGTGATGTATGAGCTTGTTTGATAATTCTGTATTCTCTTATATATTATATATATAATATATATATACTTATATAAATATAATATAAAATATATATATATATATAATATATATTCATAGATATATATATATATATAATATATATAATAATATGCAATAAGATCACAGTAAACAGGTGATTCAGCACGTCAAGTATTAAAAACCATTTGTCTCCATTCACTCCTATCAAACACGCTCACGCATGCCTGCTGGAAGTCCAAGCCCCTCGCACACAAAACCTCCTTTACCCCCTCCCTCCAACCTTACCATGGCCGACCCCTACCCCGCCTTCCTTCCACTACAGACTGATACACTCTTGAAGTCACTCTGTTTCGCTCCATTCTCTCTACATGTTTTATGTAATTTGGAGACCAAAACGAGAAAGAATATTCAAGAAACGGTCTAACAAGTGCATTAAAGATTCAATATTGTGTGGTCTAGTGTTCTGTGGTTGAAATTTCTACCTATGATATTTTGGATCGCTGATAGGCATAGTTTGGTACGTTTGAGGTTATTGATAAATGTTACTCCAAGGTCCCTTTCTTCTCTCGTTTTTATTAATTTTCTGGAAACTTTTTGTGTTGTTGTTTTAGATTGTTACTTATCAAAATACATTACTTTGCACTTCTCTACTCTCAAACTCGTCTTCCACCCCTTCGACCCCACTGGGTATCTTTCAAGGTCGCTCTGAATATTCTGTCTTCTACAGATGGTGTCCTATTCTCCCAATATTGTTTCCTCAGCAAATTTTGCTTTTTCATGACAGTCTCAGCTCGATATCATTTATGTACTTCGTCAACATGAACCGATCCCTGGGGAGCTCCATTGTACGTCTTGCAACTTAAACACCTACGTATCTACAGAATACAACTTTCTGTCTGAGAGTTTGAAATTTGTATCCTATACTCGTTGCTTTTATTTTCCCAGCAAGCAATACTCGATTGAAATCTAGATATACTACATTTATTATATATATATATATATATATATATATATATATATATATATATAATATATATATAATATATATATATATATATATATATATATAGTATATATAATATGCTTAAAAATTCGCAAACAGGCGAATATTATGCAGAAAATTCGGAGTGTGGAAATTAGGAGAAGGTGTGGAGTTAATAAAAGTATTAGTCAGAGGACTGAAGAGGGGTTGTTGAGGTGGTTTGGTCATTTAGAGAGAATGGATCAAAATAGAATGACATGGAGAGCGTATAATTCTCTAGGGGAAGGAAGGCGGGGTAGGGGTCGTCCTCGAAAAGGTTGGAAGGAAGGGGTAAGGGAGGTTTTGTGGGCGAGGGGCTTGGACTTCTAGCAGGCGTGCATGAGCATGTTCGATAGGAGTGAATGGAGACGAATAGTATTTGGGACCTGACGATCTGTTGGAGTGTGAGCAGGGTAATATTTAGTGAAGGGATTCAGGGAAACCGATTATTTTTATATAGCCGAACTTGACTCCTGGAAATGGGAAGTACAATGCCTGCACTCTAAATGAGGGGTTTGGGATATTAGCAGTTTGGAGAGATATTGTGTATTTTTATACGTATATGCTTCTAAACTGTTGAGTTCTGAGCACCTCTGCAAAAACAGTGATTATGAGGTGAAAGTGTTGAATGGTGATGAAAGTATTTTCTTTTTGGGGATTTTCTTTCTTTTTGGGTCACCCTGCCTGGGTGGGAGACGGCTGACTTGTATATATATTATATAATAATATATAATATATATATATATATATATATATATAATATATATATATATATAATTTTTATTTCTTTTTTTTTATTATCACACCGGCCGATTCCCACCAAGGCAGGGTGGCCCGAAAAAGAAAAACTTTCACCATCATTCATCCATCACTGTCTTGCCAGAAGTGTGCTTTACACTACAGTTTTTAAACTGCAACATTAACACCCCTCCTTCAGAGTGCAGGCACTGTACTTCCCATCTCCAGGACTCAAGTCCGGCATTCCGGTTTCCCTGAATCCCTTCTAAATATATATATATAATATATATATATAATATATAATATATATATAATATATATATATATATATATATATATATATATTATATATATATAATATTTTTATTATTATCACACTGGCCGATTCCCACCAAGGCAGGGTGGCCCGAAAAAGAAAAACTTTCACCATCATTCACATCCATCACTGTCTTGCCAGAAGGGTGCTCTACACTACAGTTTTTAAACTGCAACATTAACACCCCTCCTTCAGAGTGCAGGCACTGTACTTCCCATCTCCAGGACTCAAGTCCGGCCTGCCGGTTTTCCCTGAATCCCTTCATAAATAATATATAATATATATATATAATAATATATATATAATATATATATATATATATATATATTTTATTTATTATCACACTGGCCGATTCCCACCAAGGCAGGGTGGCCCGAAAAAGAAAAACTTTCACCATCATTCACTCCATCACTGTCTTGCCAGAAGGGTGCTCTACACTACAGTTTTTTAAACTGCAACATTAACACCCCTCCTTCAGAGTGCAGCACTGTACTTCCCATCTCCAGGACTCAAGTCCGGCCTGCCGGTTTCCCTGAATCCCTTCATAAATGTTACTTTGCTCACACTCCAACAGCACGTCAAGTATTAAAAAACCATTTGTCTCCATTCACTCCTATCAAACACGCTCACGCATGCCTGCTGGAAGTCCAAGCCCCTCGCACACAAAACCTCCTTTACCCCCTCCCTCCAACCCTTCCTAGGCCGACCCCTACCCCGCCTTCCTTCCACTACAGACTGATTACACTCTTGAAGTCTTTCTGTTTCGCTCCATTCTCTCTACATGTCCGAACCACCTCAACAACCCTTCCTCAGCCCTCTGGACAACAGTTTTGGTAATCCCACACCTCCTCCTAACTTCCAAACTACGAATTCTCTGCATTATATTCACACCACACATTGCCCTCAGACATGACATCTCCACTGCCTCCAGCCTTCTCCTCGCTGCAAACATCATCACCCACGCTTCACACCCATATAAGAGCGTTGGTAAAACTATAACTCTCATACATTCCCCTCTTTTGCCTCCAAGGACAAAGTTCTTTGTCTCCACAGACTCCTAAGTGGGACCACTCACTCTTTTCCCTCACAATTCTATGATTCACCTCATCTTTCATAGACCCATCCGCTGACACGTCCACTCCCCAAATATCTGAATACGTTCACCTCCTCCATAACTTCTCTCCCTCCAATCTGATATTCAATCATTCATCACCTAATCTTTTTGTTATCCTCATAACCTTACTCTTTCCTGTATTCACCTTTAATTTTCTTCTTTTGCACACCCTACCAAATTCCATCCACCAATCTCTGCAACTTCTCTTCAGAATCTCCCAAGAGCACAGTGTCATCAGCAAAGAGCAGCTGTGACAACTCCCATTTTGTGTGTGATTCTTTATCTTTTAACTCCACGCCTCTTGCCAAGACCCTCGCATTTACTTCTCTTACAACCCCATCTTAAATATATAAACAACCACGGTGACATCACACATCCTTGTCTAAGGCCTACCTTTACTGGGAAAAAAATTCCCTCTTTCCTACAACTCTTACTTGAGCCTCACTATCCTCGTAAAAACTCTTCACTGCTTTCAGTAACCTACCTCCTACACCAATACACTTGCAACATCTGCCACATTGCCCCCCTATCCACCCTGTCATACGCCTTTTCCAAATCCATAAATGCCACAAAGACCTCTTTAGCCTTATCTAAATACTGTTCACTTATATGTTTCACTGTAAACACCTGGTCCACACACCCCCTACCTTTCCTAAAGCCTCCTTGTTCATCTGCTATCCTATTCTCCGTCTTACTCTTAATTCTTTCAATTATAACTCTACATACACCTTACCAGATACACTCAACAGACTTATCCCCTATAATTTTTGCACTCTCTTTTATCCCCTTTGCCTTTATACAAAGGAACTATGCATGCTCTCTGCCAATCCCTAGGTACCTTACCCTCTTCCATACATTTATTAAATAATTGCACCAACCACTCCAAAACTATATCCCCACCTGCTTTTAACATTTCTATCTTTATCCCATCAATCCCGGCTGCCTTACCCCCTTTCATTTTACCTACTGCCTCACGAACTTCCCCCACACTCACAACTGGCTCTTCCTCACTCCTACAAGATGTTATTCCTCCTTGCCCTATACACGAAATCACAGCTTCCCTATCTTCATCAACATTTAACAATTCCTCAAAATATTCCCTCCATCTTCCCAATACCTCTAACTCTCCATTTAATAACTCTCCTCTCCTATTTTTAACTGACAAATCCATTTGTTCTCTAGAAAGTTAATAAGGCATTATCTTTTGCTGCGGATTCCACGCTGGCTCTTCTTATAAGTTTATTAAGTTCCAGAAAATTTACAATCGTATCCCTATCTTTTCTCAATTTATTTATCTAAAATTGGGTGGATGATTGTAAATACTTTGCAATCTATCGCTACCTTACCTACAAATGGTAGCAAAATATTTTCATATCGCTGGCATGTAATTCATCTCTTCTGCTTAATTTATTAATAATCAAGTTCTACAGCTGCTAATTTCGTCAATATTTAGTTTATCAGTGTCAGTTCCTGAAAATAAATTTTACCGTCTGGAAGTATTAGTGGATATCAGCGGTGGATACGGATGTTGTGTTGAGTATAGATGCAAAATCTGTTATTGGTTTTTATTCTGCCGTTTTCGCTACTTATTGATTCTACTGTTGGTTTAAATTTCTTACTTTTAAGGTATCTGAAGACTTTTTCGAAAACCTTTGTGCAACTCGTCTTTCAAATTCAGATTTTTTGTTTTCGTTTTCAAACTACGTGTAGTTAGTACGTTACCAGTCGGTTTAGATTTAAGCATTACGATTTTTGCCTATAATCAATTAGTTATTATTATATCTGTTTATTTCATCTGTTTCACGTTCTTTATTTCGTAGTAAGTTATCCTTCTCGATATTTCGATTTTTTTTCTTAAATTTGCTCTACATTTCTTTAACATTATTTGTTTTACTTAGTTTGATCCGAATAATGTTACTAATATCTCATCACATAACCAGGAATTATAGTTTCTTTGCTCGATAGTGAAATATCACAAGCTGTAATCACAACACGATGCATTACGAAGCCGAAGTAAGAGTTTGAGTTACAATGTTGTTCTCAGTCATGTCGAGGACGCTGGCGGTTTTCTGATGTACTGATAAATCGCTCCAGTTTGTCTCTCACTTTCTCGCTTTGGTCCCACAACTTTCCTAAATGTCGTCTTACAAACGGGTGTTGGCCTCCTGCGTTTGTTTTGGTGACACTGTAGACCGCTCCCAGGATAATTTTCGTGATCCCATTACTTGGATTTCTACATGAATAAAATCCTATCCTGCTACAACATTCTTAGGAACTGCTATCGCATGTAGGTACTTGTTAAGATATTGACTAGCTAAAACCATATCATATTACATGTGATTCTTATTAAAAATATTGTAGTGAGGCGTGTGAATTTCTGGAGAGAGAATATCCTTTATATCTTGAAGAGTCACAGAACATCATCATCATCATCATCATCAACCCACGGTATTGTAGCAGCTATCCACGTTATTGTAGCAGCCAGCCACGGTACTATAGCAGCCAGTCACGGTATTGTAGGAGCCAGCCAGGGTTTTGTTGCATCCACCCACGTTATTATAGTAGCCAGTCGCGCTGTTGTTACAGCCAGCCACAGTATTATAGGAGCCAGCCAGGGTTTTGTTACATCCACCCACGTTATTATAGTAGCCAGTCTCGCTGTTGTTACAGCCAGCCACGGTATTGTAGGAGCCAGCCAGGTTTTGTTGCATCCACCCACGTTATTATAGTAGCCAGTCTCGCTGTTGTTACAGCCAGTCACGGTATTGTAGGAGCTAGCCAGGGTTTTGTTGCATCCACCCACGTTATTATAGTAGCCAGTCTCGCTGTTGTTACAGCCAGCCACGGTATTGTAGGAGCCAGCCAGGGTTTTGTTGCATCCACCCACGTTATTATAGTAGCCAGTCTCGCTGTTGTTACAGCCAGCCACGGTATTGTTGAAGCCAGCCACGGTATTGTTGCAGCCAGTCATGGTATTGTAGCAGCCAGTCATGGTATTGTAGCAAGCAGCCACGGCATTGTTGAAGCCAGCCACGGTATTGTTGCGGCCAGTCACGGTATTGTAGCAGTTATCCATGGTATTGTTACAGCAAGCCACGGTATTGATGCAGTCAGCCACGGTATTGTAGCAGCTATCCATGGTATTGTTGAAACAAGCCACGGTATTGCAACAGGCACCCACGGTATTCTTGCAGCAAATTACGGTATTGTAACAGCCAGCCAGGGTATTGTAGCAACAAGCCACGGTTTTGTTGCATCCAGCCACGGTATTATAACAGCCAGTCGCGCTATTGTTGCAGCCAGCCACGGTATTGTTGCAGCATGTCATGGTATTGTTGCAGCCAGTCACTATTGTAACAACCAGCCACGGTATTCTTGAAGCCAGCCACAGTATTGTTGCAGCCAGTCACAGTAATGTAGCAGCCAGTCACGCTATTGTAGCAGCCAGCAACGGTATTGTAGCAGCCAGCAACAGTATTGTAGCAGCCAGCAACGGCATTGTAGCAGCAGGCCATGGTATTGTAGCAGCCAGTCACGGTATTATAGCAGCCAGTCGCGCTATTGTAGCAGCCAGCAACGGTATTGTAGCAGCCAGCCACGGTATTGAAGCAGCCAACCATGGTATTGTTGCAGCCAGTCACGGTATTGTTGCAGTCAGCCACGGTATTGTAGCAGTTATCCATGGTATTGTTAGAACAAGCAATGGTATTGTTGCAGCCAGCCACGGTATTGTAGCAGCATGTCACGGTATTGTTGCAGCCAGTCACGGTATTGTAGCAACCAGCCACGGTACTGTTGAAGCCAGCCACGGTATTATTGCAGCCAGTCACGGTATTGTAGCAGCCAGTCACAGTACTTTAGCAGCCAGTCACGCTGTTGTATCAGCCAGCAATGGTATTGTAGCAGCCAACAACGGTATTGTAACACTCAGCAACGGTACTGTAGCAGCCAGCCACGGTATTCTTGCAGCCAGTCACAACATTGTAGCAGCAGGCCATGATATTGTAGCAGCCAGTCATGGTACTGATGCAGCTAGCCACAGTACTGTACCAGCCAGTCACGCTTTTGTAGCAGCTAGCCACAGTATTGTAGCAGCCAACCATGGTATTGTAGCCAGTCACAGTATTGTTGCAGCCAGTCACGGCATTGTAGCAGCAGGCCATGGTATTGTGGCAGCCAGTCACAGTACTGATGCAGCCAGTCACGGTATTGTAGCAGCCAGCAACGTTATTGTAGCAGCTAGCCACGGTATTGTAGCAGCCAGCCACGGTGTTGTAGCAACCAACCATGGCATTGTTGCAGCCAGTCACGGTATTGTAGCAGGCAGCCATAGTATTTTTGCGGCCAGTCACGATATTGTAGCAGCCAGCCACGGTATTGTTGTAGGTAGCCACGGTATTGTAGCAGCCAGCCACGGTATTGTTGTAGGTAGCCACGGTATGCTCAAACATTCTTTACATTATCAATAATAATCACAGAACATCCTTCAATTCTTTAGCAGTCACAGAACATCTTGCACGTCATGAAGAGTCACAAAAGATCCTTCGTATCATCAAGAATCACATAATATCCTTCACTTCTTCAAGAGTCACAGATCATCCAAAAGATACTGAAGATTCACAGAACATCCTTCACATGGATGGAATCACAAAATATCCATCACATTAATCATGAACACAGAACATTCTTCGGATCATCAAGAGTGTCACAGAATATAATTATCATTAAGATGATCAAAGCATATCCTAAGCATAATGAACGGAGTTACATAACATCCTTCATCAGAAGCGTCACGGAACATCCTTCATGTCAACATATGAAAATCCTTTGCGTCATTAACATTGGCACAGAATATAACCCACATCACCAAGACTCACAAAGTATCTTTCACATCACGAAGACTCAAAAAACCTTCACATCATGTAGATAGCCATATATTATCATTTTACGTATCGATTGTGACAGAACATTCTTGACGTCATCGAGAGCTCCACAGATTTTTTTTCACTTCATCGAGAGCGACGAAAGATTCTTCACAGCATCAGGAGAGAGACAAAACATTCTTCACAGCATCAGGAGAGAGACAAAACATTCTTCACAGCATTAAAAGAGAGACAAAACATTCTTCACAGCATCAGGAGAAACACTAAACATTCTTCACAGCATCAGGCGAGAGACAAATTCTTCACAGCATCAGGAGAGAGACAAAACATTCTTCACAGCATCAGCAGAGACACAAATCATTCTTCACAGCATCAGGAGAGAGACAAAACATTCTTCACAGCATCAAAAGAGAGACAAAACATTCTTCACAGCATCAGAAGAGAGACAAAACATTCTTCACAGCATCAGGAGAGAGACAAAACATTCTTCACAGCATCAGCAGAGACACAAATCATTCTTCACAAGCGTCAGGAGAGAGACAAAACATTCTTCACAGCATCAAAAGAGAGACAAAACATTCTTCACAGCATCAGGAGAGAGACAAAACATTCTTCACAGCATCAGGAGAGAGACAAAACATTCTTCACAGCATCAAAAAGAACAAACATTCTTCACAAGCATCAGGAGAGAGACAAAACATTCTTCACAGCATCAGGAGAGAGACAAAACATTCTTCACAGCATCAAAAGAGAGACAAAACATTCTTCACAGCATCAGGAGAGAGACAAAACATTCTTCACAGCATCAGGAGAGAGACAAAACATTCTTCACAGCATCAAAAGAGAGACAAAGCATTCTTCACAGCATCAAAAAGAGAACAAAACATTCTTCACAAGCATTCAGGAGAGACACAAATCATTCTTCACAGCATCAGGAGAGACACAAATCATTCTTCACAGCATCAGGAGAGACACAAATCATTCTTCACAGCATCAGGAGAGACACAAATCATTCTTCACAGCATCAGGAGAGACAAATCATTCATAACATTATGAGAAGTGAAACACAAAGCATTCTTCACAACATCAGAAGAAACACAGAACATTCTTGATAGCAACAGAAGACACACAAAACATTCCTCTCATCTTCATGAGAGAGACAAAACATTCTTCTCAGCATCATGAGAGAGACAAAACATTCTTGATAGCAACAGGAGACACATAAAACATTCTTCACAGCATCATGAGAGAGTTTGTAGATGAATGGTTCAGAGAACCGACATGTTGATAAATTAGACACATGTGCAACTCTTGGGTATCTTTATTGAGGAAACGTTTCGCCACACAGTGGCTTCATCAGTCCATACAAAGGAGAATCTTGAAGAACAGGAGGAGAATGAGGTAATCAGTCCCTCAACCTTGAGTCGATGTGGTCAGTTCATCAATCTTTGAATAGAATACGGCATACGTGCTGAGAAGGAGCTTATAAACCGTTGGCAGGAGAGGTGAAGCAGTCATAGTTCGTGTAACATTTGTTTCTGGCACGACCTACTTCAACATTGAACAAATGTTACACGACCTATGACTGCTTCACCTCTCCTGCCAACGGTTTATAAGCTCCATCTCAGCACGTATGCCGTATTCTATTCAAGATTGATGGACTGACCACATCGACTCAAGGTTGAGGGACTGATTACCTCATTCTCCTCCTGTTCTTCAAGATTCTCCTTTGTATGGACTGATGAAGCCACTGTGTGGCGAAACGTTTCCTCAATAAAGATACCCAAGAGTTGCACATGTGTCTAATTTATCATCATGAGAGAGAGAAAACATTCTTGATAGCAACAGGAGACACATAAAACATTCTTCACAGCATCAGGAGACAAAACATTCTTCACAGCATCAGGAGACAAAACATTCTTCACAGCATCAGGAGACAAAACATTCTTCACAGCATCAGGAGAGAGACAAAACATTCTTCACAGCATCAGGAGAGAGACAAAACATTCTTCACAGCATCAGGAGAGAAACAAAAACATTCTTCACAGCATCAGGAGAGAGACAAAACATTCTTGATAGCAACAGGAGACACACAAAACAAGCTTCAAATAATCAAGAACGCCACAGAATATCCTCGTATCATCCAGTGAGCCACAGAATCTCCTTTATAAGTCATACATCATCTATCGTATCATAAAGTGTAACTGAACATTATTCACATGAAGAAGATTGCTAAATAATTCACATGATCATTAGAGACATGGAATATTCTTCACATCATCAAGTTAGACACAGGGAAAATCTTTCACATTATCAGAGTGAGTGAACATCCCTCACATTACCGGTATTGTCACGAAGCATTTTCACATCAGGAAAGACATAGATTGTATTTCACATTATAAAAAGATGTACATAAAATATCTCACATCATTAAGAGAGAGAAATAATGTAAACCACATCAAGAGAGGAAAAGACCACACATCACATCCTTCACATCAACATGTGCCAAAAAACTACACTCATATCACTAAAAGAATTATCACTTCTTTAACATTATCAAGAAAGCTTCCATTACGTCACCTAGATTTACATAACATTATTCACATCAAACAGGAATTTATAAAACACTGAACACCTCAACATTAACAAATCAACTTATACATAAAAGAGACAGAACATCTTTCACTTCAAGAATCAGAACATCATTCACTTCAAGAGTCAGAACATTCTTCACGTCCTTCAAAAGTCAGGACATCCTGCGCTTCTTTCAAGAGACAGAACATCCTTCACTTCAAGAAACACAACATTCTTCACCTCAAGAGACAGAACATTCACCTCAAGAGACAGAACATCCTTCACCTCAAGAGACAGAACATCCTTCACCTCAAGAGACAGAACATCCTTCACCTCAAGAGACAGAACATCCTTCACCTCAAGAGACAGAACATCCTCACCTCAAGAGACAGAACATCCTTCACTTCAAGAGACAGAACATCCTTCACCTCAAGAGACAGAACATCCTTCACCTCAAGAGACACTGAGTATCATTCACTTCACTAATATTCTCAAAAATCTTCACATCATCAAGAGAGCAACAGCGCCAAGAAATGCCTCCCTCCTATTCCCCCAAAAATGTAATCTGTTCAAGGAAGGAAATAAAATAATCCGGAGGTCAAAGGATTCTCTTGCCCGGAACTTTGATCTTAAAAAGATATTACTGTCACAGCGAAGTCTGAGGTGACTCTGGAAAAGACTACGAGAAAGAGACAGAAAGAGAGAGAGAGAGAGAGAGAGAGAGAGAGAGAGAGAGAGAGAGAGAGAGAGAGAGAGAGAGAGAGAGAGAGAGAGAGTTGATAACCAAGTGAATGCCTTCACTAAAGAAATCCTGAATCTCCAACATATTTCCCTCCCTCAGAGGCAGTAAGTGACGAAGCCTTCAGATCATCCTTGGTTTGGCTGTCCATGCCATGAGGCCGCGGCTTCTAAGTACAAGACTTGGACCGCTATCTATAACAGGAATCTGCACATGCAGGTCTTCCACAAATGGAAGAAGTCCTGATGTGGGTAACCTATAGATGGAATGTTGACACAAAAGAAAACTGGGATGAGGAAGAATGGGCTCCAAAATTTGGTGATCCTTGGTCAAGGACCGACAGCGTTATTTACCTAATGAAATTATTGCACCTTTAAGTAGAAGGGATGGGACTGTCTCTACTAGCAATTAAAAAAAAGTTGACCTCTTTGCTCAGTACTTTCCTGCCAAGAGGTAAGCCTCTGTTCCAGTACAGAAACCTACTGTGCTATCCGCAAGAACTACGTGAAAGTTGTCAGAGGTGACAGAAAGGAGGAAATATACATTTTCCTTAAATCTCTGGATTACCCTCTACCACTCTCCCACTGCCTCAGATTCGTCACCTTGGTCTTCCTCTTTCTGATCATGTCTGCTTCTTGCTCCAAGAGTTCAAACTTTCCATTAAGTATGAGATGTCAACGTACTCTTCCTTCTCTTCCCTGTAATCTCTACAACCTTCATACTACCATTGTCCTTGACACTGTTCACCTTATTTCAGACCTGCATAGCACCGCACTACAGAATAAACTGCATGGTATTATCTCTGCCAGTCCTGACTCTTTCTTACTGACTGTGTTACTAATCTTTCCTGTCCCTCTTCCTTAACATCAACCACATTTATTGTCTTTTGTCTTTTCTTTCTCATTTTTCCAGTTCTCATGAGTTTTAGTGGCTCCTTTCCCCAGTCTCTGTGTCCCTAACATGTCTATCATCCGTGCCCTTGACAGCTACTTTTAATTAAAGAAACTCCATATTCTTCACCTATATCATCTTTCCCTGACATGAAAAATTTGCTACTGCTCATGTTATCTTTCCTTTCCACGAAGACAATTCGGTGGTTGTCATTAATTGCGAGGATTATTTCAGAAGAGTCATGTCCTTGTTTAGTTGTTTCTAACACCTTTGAGTGCATCAAGAGAACTTTCGCCCACAAACTTCCTACTCTCTCTAAACATTGCTGATCTTCAACATTTTCTTGTTATTTATACCTCTCTGCCTGATTTATATGGGTTTCCTTAAACTCACAAACTTCGCGTTCCTCTTCTCTCTATCATTTCCTCTCCCTCCATTTCTTAAGTCTTTTCCTCATCCTTTCCTTCATCATTGTCAAGACTTCATTAAACGTTTATTGTCACATCCTACCTCTAAGACTAAGTCTTGATGTTTCATTTGATTATATTTTCACTCTCCTTATGCAAATTGAAGGATTATGAAGGTTTGCTTTATCTCCCCGTTCCTACTAGTGTCTTTACTTATCTTATTCTCCTTTGGGTGAATTAATATTCATTTTACTTCCAATGTAAATTTCATTCTTGAACTTTTGGTTTTACTATATATGGAATATTTCATAATTGTTTACATCCAACTTTGGGGTGTGATCACCTCTCTGGCTTTATGTGAAGGATGTCATTCCTTTCTAATCACTTGATTTTGTAAAGTAGAAGGACACAAGTGTAACTAATGTGACATTTTATTGTAGCAACGTTTCGCTCTCCAGGAGCTTTGTCAAGCCGTTACAAACAGTACATGGACACAGAGGGATATAATGCTCAGAGTGAGGTGCAATACTAGTGGTGGTAGTAGTAGTAGTAGTGACATAAGTTGTAGTAGTAGTAGTAATACAATATGGTAGAGCAATTAATTCGTACATGAGTAAAAGGATATAAAAGCTATTACTTGGGTAACATAAAAATAGGTTAGACAAATATAGACTGGATAGAGGCAGCCTGTTTCAGTGTTCACTCTCTGTAATGTACTTTGTGTAGTATAACAGGAGAGACTATGTGATGGCAGGGTTTACTGTTTTTAGGAGGATTCTTGCTAAGACTTCAGAGAAGGTGAAGCTGCCTTTGTTTTGTTTAATTGTATTCGAAACAACGATTAGTGTTGATTCGAGGCACTTGCGTCTGCGGAAATTTGTTTCTTTGATCACTAATTGGGCGTCCCTGAATTTCATGAGATGATTGGTGGAATTTCGGTGTTGTACACAGGCGTTGTTCAAGTTATAGTTCATACATGCGTAAATGTGTTCATTGAGGCGGGTGTCGAGATTTCTTTCTGTTTATCACCTACATAAATCTTGTCGCAGCCTCCACAGGTATAGTGTAAACCCCTGCATTGACTGGTTCGTGGTGCTTTGATTTTGTCCTGGTCAGATCCTTTACTGAAGTGCTGGAAGCGATGCGACTCTGGTGTTAGCTTGTGAAAGTACTTTAGAAACGTTCAGTGCAACCTGCTGTTTGGAAGACTTATAACTTCGTTAGGAGTGGTGTTGGTGCGTGGAGAATTAATGAATCTGAAGAGCTCTTTTCTTGCAGTCTTTGATGAAAAAGGAAGGAAAATGTAACTCAGTGAAGGTTAATACTACACAAAGCGCATTACAGAGAATGAACACTGAAACAGGCCTTCTCTGTGAAGACCTGTTTGCGCTCTCTCTACGAATTGAAGCAAGATGCCCTCCATCGAGCAACTTTACCAACAGCTTAAGGAACAATTGAGGATGGCGAAGATAGAGATCGGAGACTGACCGAGGAAAACAAGAAGATTCGTAGTAGTACTCCTGTTTTGAGTCCTCAGGTCAAGAAAGGAAACTGGTCATGTGGCTGGACAGCAGGGAACGAAGTTGACGATCAAGAAGACGAATGGAAAGGTAGAAACGATGAAGAAGAAAGGGAATGCCGTGGAAACTGTTGTGGAAACATCTAATACATTCTCAGTGCTTGTAGATGAATGGTTCAGAGAACCGACATGTTGATAAATTAGACACATGTGCAACTCTTGGGTATCTTTATTGAGGAAACGTTTCGCCACACAGTGGCTTCATCAGTCCATACGTAGGAGAAACTTGAAGAACATGTCAACATGTCGGTTCTCTGAACCATTCATCTACAAACCTGTCAGACACTTCTTGGGATCTTAATACTTAGGAATTCTTCGCTTGCCTAATTCTTGGGCACGACCTACTTCCACATTGAACAAATGTGACACCACCTATGACTGCTGCACCTCCCTGCCATACAGTTTATAAGCTGCTATTCTCCGCTCATATGCCGTATTCTATTCAAGATTGATGGACTTAACACATCGACTCAAGGTTGAGGGACTGATTACCTCATTCTCCTCCTGTTCTTCAAGTTTCTCCTACGTACGCGATTGAACCCGCGTTAGCGGGTTACTGCAAGCAAGCAAGCACGTCAACACAGCAAGCACGTCAACACAGCAGCACGTCAGCACAACAAGCACGTCAACACAGCAAGCACGTCAACACAGCAAGCACGTCAACACAGCAAGCACGTCAACACAGCAAGCACGTCAACACAGCAAGCACGTCAACACAGCAAGCACGTCACCGTGAAAGAGCGAAAAAGTATTACGCAAAAACGGAGCAACACCACGCAACAACAGCTGAATAACTTACAAGTGCAGTAATGTGGCATGCAAAGAGCACGTAACCTTTATTCGTCGCATGTACACAACCCTCACTTAAAGGGCTATCTCCCACAACCACGAACCAGGTACTAAATGTTGACGATGGGCACCGTCGTTCAATCAGTACCCAGGTTTCCAGCCGATGAGAAATGGTTTTGGCAATCGCAGAGGTGATGTGGGTACCACTCACCTGTCTGCCCTTGTCAGCCCCATTCCAGAGCTGGTTGAAGCACGGTCTGCTCTCTAGTGGCTTCTATTTTGACTTGCTTACCGTGGAGTGCACTAATACATATTGTTGTACATAGTGTATATAGTGTACATACTTCTGTTCTAAACTGGCGAAGGATAATGCAAGTCAAAAGCTTTTCTGTTGTGTTTATTTCGCTCCCTTTACACACAGGATAACAGGCCTTTGGGACTCCTGGGTTGTAATAGGTAACAAAAGAAAAGTACAGTAACTTCCAATAACAGCATACTAACACATACACAAGTGAAAGTTTGTGTATGCAATAATTTCGCAAAAATCATTCTTAACCTAACGGAAAAAAAATGTATTTCATTGTGTTTGTTTATTATTAAATTATTGTAAACTTATCTAAAACATTTTTAGTTAAATTAGGCTAAATCAAATTAAATTAAATTAAAGGTTAGGTAAGTTTTCTAAGGTTCTTTTAGAACAAAGTTATTAGTTTTTACATTAACATAAATGAAAAAAAATATATCTTTAAACGCACAGAGAAAATATAAGAAAGGACTCAATTTTACATGAGGTCTTGTTAACAGACCAGTTTCACCCATTCGGATATTGGGATATTGGCAGTTTGGAAGAGTATCTTATATTACTTCATATATGCTTCTAAACTGTTGTGTCTGAGCGCCTCTGCAAAGACAGTGATTATGTGTGAGTGAGGTGAAAGTGTTGAATGATGATGAAAGTATTTCCTTTTTGGGAATTTTTTTCATATTATGATAACGTGGGTGGCACCAGCGAGATGCCACTGACGTGTTATTCCCGAGTAGGAATAACCCCACCATGGTTACTGTCAGGGAGGCTGGAGTGGGAATAACCCCACCATGGTTACTGTCAGGGAGGCTGGAGTGGGAATAACACCACCATGGTTACTGTCAGGGAGGCTGAAGTGGGAATAACCCCACCATGGTTTCTGTCAGGGAGGCTGGAGTGGGAATAACACCACCATGGCTACTGTCAGGGAGGCTGGAGTGGGAATAACACCACCATGGTTGCTGTCAGGGAGGCTGGAGTGGGAATAACACCACCATGGTTACTGTCAGGGAGGCTGAAGTGGGAATAACCCCACCATGGTTTCTGTCAGGGAGGCTGGAGTGGGAATAACACGACCATGGTTACTGTCAGGGAGGCTGGAGTGGGAATAACACCACCATGGATACTGTCAGGGAGGCTGAAGTGGGAATAACCCCACCATGGTTTCTGTCAGGGAGGCTGGAGTGGGAATAACCCCACCATGGTTACTGTCAGGGAGGCTGGAGTGGGAATAACTCCACCATGGTTACTGTCAGGGAGGCTGAAGTGGGAATAACCCCACCATGGTTTCTGTCAGGGAGGCTGGAGTGGGAATAACACCACCATGGCTACTGTCAGGGAGGCTGGAGTGGGAATAACACCACCATGGTTGCTGTCAGGGAGGCTGGAGTGGGAATAACACCACCATGGCTACTGTCAGGGAGGCTGGAGTGGGAATAACACCACCATGGCTACTGTCAGGGAGGCTGGAGTGGGAATAACACCACCATGGTTACTGTCAGGGAGGCTGGAGTGGGAATAACACCACCATGGTTACTGTCAGGGAGGCTGAAGTGGGAATAACCCCACCATGGTTTCTGTCAGGGAGGCTGGAGTGGGAATAACACCACCATGGCTACTGTCAGGGAGGCTGGAGTGGGAATAACACCACCATGGTTACTGTCAGGGAGGCTGGAGTGGGAATAACACCACCATGGCTACTGTCAGGGAGGCTGGAGTGGGAATAACACCACCATGGTTACTGTCAGGGAGGCTGGAGTGGGAATAACACC
>NC_069476.1:29682667-29724973 GCF_026875155.1 Cherax quadricarinatus | reverse complement strand
AAAAGGATTGGACAGGTGTTTACAGTGAAACATATAAGTAAAACAGTATTTAGAAAAGGCAAAGAGGCTTTGGGGGTTTATGGATTTGGAAAAGGCCATAGAGCGAAACCCAAGAAAAAGACTGGGAGTGATTGTCAGAGGATCTCACCTTAAAGGACCATAACATTGTATAAATCGCATTGCTAGAAAAATACGGGGATAATGAAACCTTAAAAACTGGGGGGCCAAGCCTTGATGACACTCTTCAGGTCCTTGTTCTATCAGGTGGAATATTGCTGCACACTAACAGCACCTTTCAAGGCAGGTGAAAGCTGACCTAGAAAATGTACAAAACCTTCCGGCGCGCAAAGGGAGATAAACACCTCTTTTTCGGGGAGCGCTTGAGGTTCCTAAACCCTGTATTCCCGGGAAGCAGGCGGGAGAATCAGGGTTTTTAACATAAAAAATCCTAAGGGACTAGTACCGAATTTGCCACGAAAATAAACTCACTCAAAGCAAAAGACTTGGCAGACATGCAACATCCCCCCAAATGAAAAGCAGGGGTGTCACTACAGTTAAAGACCATACAATAATGTAGGGGCCCAGACTGTAAACTGCTCCCGCATAAAAAAGGGGGATTCCAACAGACCCCTGGCAGTCTTAAAGCTGGCATGGACAAGCACCTAAAGTGGGTTCCTGCCCCAGCCGGGCTGTGGCTGTACTTTGGTTTGCGTCAGCCGCAGCAACAGCCTGGTTGATCAGGCTATGATCCCCAGGAGGCCTGGTCACAGACGGGGCCGCGGGGGCGTTGCCCCCGGGGAACTCTCTCCAGGAAACCCCAGGTATATGACGGGGTGGATGGGGGCAATGTGGCAGTGTTGCGGGGTATGGTGTAGGAGGTAGGTTAAAAAAGCATAAGATTTTTTACGGGATGTGAGGTCAGTTAGAGTATGTAGGAAAAAGGGGAAAAATTTTTTCCCCGAAAAAAAAGGGGTTAGCAAGGTGTGTGATGTCACCGTGGTTGTTTAAAATTTTTTATAGTGGTGTTGTAAGATACACAACACAGCAAAGCATAAAGTAAATTTTCACAAAACAACAAAAAAAACACACAAAACACACAAACAAACACACACACCACCCCCAAAAAACCCCCCACACACACACAAAACAAAACAAAACCCCAAACCACACACACAAAACACACACACACACACACACACAACCCCAACAAAAACCCCAAAAAAAAACCAAACTTTTAACCACAAAAAAAAAATTTTTCAACAAAACTACATTTCCCAACAAAAAACACCAACAAAACCCAAAAACAACTTTAAAAAACCCAAAGAACAAAACCCCAACCCATAAACACCCCAAACCCCCCAAAACATTTCCCCCCAAAAAAAAAATGGAATGCTTTTTAATCTCCCCGATTTAAGGGCTTTAAAACATTGAAAATTTTTTTGAATTTTCTAAAAATTCTGACAAGCCGAAATTTTAAATTTCACATTTCAGTACATAATGACGCAGGGTGAGATATTTCGTTTGGTCTACATTGGTGGTAGTGATTTAACCTCCCAAAAGGATACTTGAAACCCACCCGGGAACGGGAGGTAGTGACATCCAAGAGTCTGTTTTATTTTTTTGGGGAAAGCACCATAGACATGTGGCTCCCCCTGCATGATATAATGATGATAGATGGACTAAACTGTGTCATCTCCCAGAGTCTTAAGTCAATAAAATTCAGTTGAAGTTCTTTTCGTATTATTGTTCTCAAACTGCTAACTGACAAGCCAAGATTGAAATCACCCACTCTTTGAAAGCATACAGCTTAGCCAGTTTATCATTTTCTTTTATACATCTGAAGACCAATGTGAGATGGAATCCACAGCATGTGCACTCTGACTCCACTGTCCACATCTACAATGCCTGTGTCTGGCTTCTGACACAAGCATACCACAATTTATACTTAATGAGTTGATAGCATTTATGGATTGACAAGAGAACCAGTTACAATTAAAGTGGTCAAAGCATAGATACATGGACGCATTATCAGTGCAAGGAGTATGGCAAATAGTATCTGTTTGAAAGTAGATTCCTAGTTGTTGATGGGGTGCTAGCCAATTCTTGTATGAAGGAGCCATCACTCAGTACGACAACAGCAGCACTACCAGCCTGCACCATGGATTGTGAACAGACCCTCAACGAATATAATTTTGTGATAAGAGTGTGCTGTAATGACTAAGTTATCAATACACTTAAGGCATCATGTTTTGGCTTCAAGGCGAAGCTTTTGGTTGTGATTGAAGAAGTATTTTGGGGGGAAATGGAGGATGGTATTGTGGAATGGGGTAATATCCCATGGAGCGAGAGGTGCCGCTGTTGCCGTTTACTTAACACAGATCATGTATCTGGTCTTGGGTGATGTCGGGTTTCCAATTTGTTCGATCCATCTGAGGTTGTTTAACGAGTGGCTGAGGAAAGTTTGGAGGGCTTCTTGTCCATTCCTGACCATATTAGCACCAATTAGGTTATTTCTCAGTAACAACGATCTCTTGAGGCTTGGAATATCCAGCTCTTTTTCCGCAATATATTTAAAATGTAGGCAATACGAGAGAGTCCTAGAATGATCCTCATGGCCTTTGTTCAGCAGTTTGTCCCAGCCCTCGCATCAAGCTTCCAGTTCATACACAAAGAGCAAGTATGACAGCAGCTTAATCAACCAATCATCTAATAACAAGATAAGCTATTTCATCACTTGTCCAGTCTTTTTTTTTTTCCTCCTCTCTCTCCAAACCTGTCTTCTGATTTTCTTCTTATTCTCGTGGCATGATATCATTTCCATTAAATTACCGAAATATCATCCAGAGGTTTTCCCCTCAAGTTAAATACAAATAGGAACTGAGTGTCACAACTAAAGAGCTATAAATAGACAGTGAACTGTACCTTCACAACCGTGTGGGAGCTGCATGACTCCACATGGGTTTAGCGCTACATGTGCAAAATTATAATAAAATCTGATATGTGACTACTTACGGTAGATTTAAGTTGTCAGTTTATTTGTCCAGAACAACCTGAATAATATTTAAACATCTTATTATGTTAATTAATTACAAAGTAATATAAACTTGGTGTAGTAGTGATATATAATGTAGTTTAAATGTAGTGAAGGAGAGTTTTCATGTATATAATAAGTTATCTACATAACTCAATTAATTGACAAAATTTTAGTCGTTACTGTAAAATTTTAGTTGCTATCTTGCTTATTAACTTTTTGTTTAAAGTTGGTTTTTATAAAAACAATAACATTGGTCTTGGTATGATGACACAACATTCAGAACAAGTGTTTAGTGGGCTACGTTTAGTGGGGCCTACGTTAAGATGGCGCTACGTTAGTGGCGCAACGTATTATGGCGCTACGTTTAGAGTGGGGCTACGTTTAGTGGGGCTACGTTTTCGTTAAGGAATTAAGTACTTAGAACTCATAATAGACAGCTGAGTAAATTATCTGTGACAGTCTTACTTGCTGCTATGACCACTCTACATTGTATATTCCTCTCTTATTATTATTATCAGTGATTTTCATAAATATTAAGAATTTCAACAAAAATGGAGCAATCTATCAAGCAGTTCGTTAACATATAGTTTGACAAATATATTGAGAGAGAATTTTGGGGAAAACATCTATGAGCACAGAAGAAAAATCTTGTTGAAATCCTATAACTTTGCACGCACTTATTCACTGTGCTTGATTTGTGGACGATCTAGCGCGCTTATGACATAAAGTTCAGAAGTGAATTATCACAAGTCCTTCAACAACCTTGATAACTAGAGAAAATCTTAAAAAAAATAATACGAAGTCATTTTCAAAGGACACCAATATTGTTCTTCTACACTAAGAAATCATTTTTTCAGCCAATTGATTACAGTTAGCGTTTGAAATATAATAAAAAAAGAAAAGGTAAGCGGTTTGTACTTCAGTTTATGGTAGCCTAAAACACATAAGATCGTTATTACCATTTGTAAAACATATACACACGTATATACATAAATATGCAAAAAACACATATACACTTAATTTTTGTGGGGGGATAGTAAGTCCTCTCCCACCGAGGCAGGGCGAACCCCAAAAAGAAAGAAAATCCCATGAAGAAAATACTTTCATCATCATTCAACACTTTACCTCACTCATACATAATCACGTGTTTGCAGAGGTGCACAGATATGACAGTTTAATGTCCCTCCAAACTGCCAATACCCAAACCTCTCCTTAAAGTATTGTCAGGCATTGTACTTCATTTCCAGGACTCAAGTCCGTCTATATAAAATAACCGGTATTTTTCCCTGAATCCCTTCAAAAAAATAATTACCCTGACTCGCTACACCAACAGCTCGCTCAGGGCCCCCCAAAAATCATTCGTCTCCAGTCACTCCTATCTAACACCTCACACATAGTTCTGGAAGTCCAAGCCCCTCGCCAACAAAACCTCCAATACTCCTCCCGCCAACCACTTCGAGGACGACCCCTACCCCACCTTCCTTCCCTCCAGATTATACTCTCTCCAAAGTTATTCTACTTTGAACCATGCTCTCTAAATGACCAAACCACCTCAATAACCCCTCTTTCATCCCTCTGAATAATACTTTTAGTAACTCCACAAACCTACTCTAATTTCCACTCTGTATAGTCCTCGGGCTAAGCGCTTCTTTTTTGATTATAATAATAATAATAATGAATAATCCGTAATTTCCACAACTCCAGAATTCACTGCATAATATTACACCACACCTCAGGCAAGACATCTGCAACTGCCTCCAGGACTCCTCCTTCGCCCGCAGCGATTTCAACCCAAGCTTCACATCCATATAAGAGTAATGGTACCACTATTCCTATCGTACATTCCCTTCTTTGCCCTCCATGGATAACGTATTTTTTATGTTCCACAGATACCTCAAAGACTCACTCACCCGTTTTTTCCTTCACAATTCCATTGGATAAGTCATCCTTCATAACATCCACTGACAATTCAACTCACAAATATCTGAAAACAATTACTCTCAATACTCCCTTTTCTCCAATGTGAATATCATTTTTCTTTATCTAAATCCGTTTGATACCCTCATCACCTTAATTCTTATCTATGTTCATTCAACATTCTAACCTTTGCATACCCTCCACTAACCCATTGCAACTTTCTTTAGAAATTCCCATAACGCACAGTATCATCCAGCTAAAAGTAACTGTGGCAACTCCCATTTCTATTTGATTCCCTATAAATTTAATCCCCACACTCTCTCCCAACACCCAACAATTTACTTCTTTTACAACTCCATCTATAATAATATATAGACAACATGGTGACATTACACATCCTGTCTAAGACCTACTTCTACCGGGAAGTAGTCTCCCTCTCTTCTACACACCCTAACCTGAGCCTCACTATCCTCATTAAAACTCTTTTCAGTATTTTAGTAACTTACTCCTATTTCATACATTTGCAACATCTGCCACAATCGCACCCCTATCAACTGTATCACATGTTTTCCTCTAAATTCAGTAAATGCTATGAAAACTTCCCCTACTTTTATCTAAATACTGTTCCACATATATGCTCTATGTAAACACTTGAATCTACACATCCAAACCCACTCTAAAGCTCCTTGCTAGTCTGCAATCCTACTCTTCTGTATTACCTATAATACTTTCAAGTTTTTAACCCTACCGAACATTTTCATTACCTGTATACACATTAAACTTATTCCCCAATAATATTTACAATCTCCCTTGTCCCCCTTCCCGTTATGTAAAGGAACTATACACGTTCATTGCCAATCCCTAGGTTCCTTCCCCTCTTTCATACATTTATTATACAAAAATACAACAACTCACAACACTGCATTTAAATTTTCTGGTCATAATCCCATCAGCTGCATGAATCCCAGCTGCTTTACCAACTCCCCTTTCAATCTACATAATGGATCACGCACCTTCCCCACACTCCATCTGCTCTTCTTCACTCCAAAAAGATGGTATGACTCCCCCCTGGCCAGTGGCCTGAAAATACTGCCTTCCTTTCTCATCGACATTATAAAAGTTCCCCGAGATATGTCCCCCGCCATCTACCCATACCTCCAGTTACCCATCTAACTAACACACTCCCCAACTCCGTTATTAACCGACAAATCAGTCGTATCCCTAGACTTCTAACTTGTTCATCTCACTCCAAGAGTTTATCTTATTAACAGCAAAATTTCTTTGACAGTGCCCTCTGCCCTCTATCATCTGCTCTCCTTTTTGTCACTCTCCTCACCTCACACTCTTCACCTTTCTTTTACTCTCCATATAACTCTGCTCTTCTCATGACACTTCTGCTTTGTAAAAATCTCACTTAAGCTACCTTTTTCTCGTTTACCACAACCCTTTAGCTTCATCATTCCACCAATCACTCCTCTTTCCTCCTCCTGCCCACCCTCCTATACCCACGAAACTTCTGCCCTCACATTCTAATACTGCATTTTTAACACTATCCCAACCCTCTTCAACCCCCCCCCCCACTACTGAACTTACCTTTCTGCCAATAGTTTGCTTATATCCTCCAACCCTGAACTTCCTCCTTCAGTTTATACACTTCGCCTCCCTCTTCTCTGCTGTTGCCGCTTTCCTTTTGTCCCATTTTCCCTTTTACTTTAACTGTACCTAAACAAAATAATGATGCGACATATCAGCTGCCCCTCTATAAACATGTACATCCTGAAGCCTACCCAACAACTTTTATCCACCAACACATAATCTAACATAAAGTACTTTCATTCCTGCTTATCATATCTTGTATACTGATTTATCCTCTTTTTTTCAATAAAATAATGTATTACGTAATATCAAACCTCTTTCTACAACATAGTTTCAATTAAAGCCTCCCCATTTTCTGGAGACCCATGCACCCCAGAATTTACCTATTACTCCCTCTACAACATTTTTACAAACTTTTAGTATTGAGACACCAACCACAAACACTCTTGCCCTTGGTTCAAAACTCCTCACGCACTCATTCAACATTTCCCAAAATCTCTCTCTCTTCTACACTTCTTTCTTATCTATGTGTGATAAACACTTACTAAACCCTTATTAGTTACATCACCTCATAATCCTAGAATTTGTACATTTATTATTCCCTCTTTCCTGCCATAGACCTTATCCTTCAACATTATTAGTACACTTATTCAGCTCTAACCCTGTTTGAAACCCCTGACCTAATCCCATTTATTTCTCCCCACTGAAACTTTCCCACGCCCTTCAGCTTTGTTTCACTTAAAGCCAGAACATCCAGCTTCTCATGTTAAACATCCAACAATCATCAACCTCTTACATTTTGCACAACATCCACGCACATTCCAAACATCCCACTTTAAAACGTTTTCTTCTCTTTCCTTTCAGGTAACCAAAACGTGATTAAAGGAGTTACTCCCCATTGTTCCCCGTCATTTTAGTTGACTTTATACAACCACGCATTGGCTACGGAGGAAAGATTCTTATTCCATTCCCGATGATATGAAAGAAAAGCAATAAGAACAAGAACATTAAGATAAAATCAAAGAAAACTCAATGAGAGGAGTAACATAATGTAAAGTGTAGTGTGACCCTTAAAAACATTAATTTAAAATAATAATGAGAGGTGAAATGTTGAATGTTCGTGAAAGTACTGAAAGAATGGTGAAAATTTTTCCTTTGTTTTTGGGCCACCCTCCTCGTGGGAAATGAACTGACGTGTTTTAATATATATATACATCTATTATATATCTATATATAATATATATATATATATATATATAAATATATCTATATATGATATGTATATATAATATATAGTTATAATATATATATATATAATATAAATATATATATATATTATATAATATATATATATATATATATATATTATATATATCATTTCCACAGGACTCAGCATGAGGTTTCAACCGGTTTAAGGCCATAACACTTAAAACCGAATGCTCAAGTCCAGGTACTAGGTGATTTCCCAGAGAGGTTTTGGTGTCTGAACACACCAAATTTTCCCAACCTGTGCCTGGCTGGCAGCGTCCCAAAGGCCAATGAAGACCTCTTTTCGTTGGTGCCTCATTTGGTGCCCTCCGTAAAAGGATGGAGGATGATGCCCATTGAGCAGTGAAGCAAACAGCCTTTTTCGGCGTCTAGCCGCACAAGGCTGCAAGTATGAAACCAACTCATATCGGTTTAGGTGTTCAACAAGGCTGTGAAGGCAGCTGCCCCACGCAGCACGATCATATCAACAATGTGGCCGATGACAGTAGCCTTGATAAAATTGGACATTGCTAGTGCTTTCAATCTTAGAATGGAAGCTGCTCTCCAAGCAGTTTTCTAGACATTTCCCTCCCATCTATCCCTTACCATTGAGTCGTGTGTGTAGATGACTTCTAAACTATTGTTTGGGGACCATGAAATTGACATCGTGTGACGTTTCAACAGGGAAACCCTCTCACTTGCCCCTTTCGATTCTGTCAGGTCATCAATGAAGTCATAGAAGTAACACTCCAATGAGCTTCAATAGTCTGGTTCATGGATTGATGGTTCCCTAGCTGGCCTACAGCATCTCTCTTTCTCTCCTAGAGGGACATCAGAAAATTAAAGACAAGGGAGAAGAGCCTGGGCCTATCTTTAAACCCATAATATTACTGCTGTTTTAGTCAGGAAGCACGAGCATTGATCCATCGCACCACACCCTCTCTTGGCAGCTCCTCTCTCTTTGGCCCAATGCCATCGATCTGATCTTAGAAAAATAATCTCAGACCTCAGGACGATGGAAGGCAGGATGAAAGACATCGATACATGTGATGCTTTTTACCTACTCACCAGGTGCCTGTCAATTCCAAAACTTACCTACTTCCTGAGATGCTCCTCAGCCTTCAGCAGTCCGAAACTCAAGGAATATAACTCTCTCCTTTAGACCATACTAGAGAGAGTATTGAACCTTTCCCTCGAAGATGGATAGTAGTTGAAGATTGAGACACTTATGCAGCATATGGGAATCTTTATTCAGGAAACGTTTCGCCACACAGTGGCCTTCATATCAGTCCAATACAAAGAGGAAGGCGTAAGGTAGATGAGGAGTATTATGTCAACAGTAAGAGTTAATCAGTCCCCCTCAACCTCATACTCCTCCTCTCCATACGCCTTCCTCTTTGTATTGGACTGATGAAGCCACTGTGTGGCGAAACGTTTCCTGAATAAAGATTCCCAAATGCTGCATAAGTGTCTCAATCTTCAACTTGTCGGTTTTTCAAACCATTCATCACATGGATAGTAGTTGCAAGTCTCACTTCCAGTCAAGCTTGGGGGGCGGGGAGTACGCAAATCCTCCCAGTGACTCAGCAAGAATACAGGACCCCAGTTACGCCAGTGCCATCACTGAATGGGAGACTCTTACTGCTGCAGCACCAAAACCTAGTGCAGCACTGGGATGGCCCCATCGCTGAAAAGGTGCTTGACAACATGTTTAGGGCTGTAACATCGGACTGGGAGACTGCACATCTCCAATCTGTGAGTTGTACTTTTTAATTGCAGTTTTGTGCACTTAAAAAGAAGGCTGGATAAATTAAAACCCTATGCAATTAGGCAACAACTTTCGCAGCCTCGTTTCCAAAGCTACTGTCCAAAACAATTCGCGCAGAGGCAGCCATGATGCTTCAAACAAACCAGCTTTGGGCTTTGGTCTCTCAAGTAAGTGAAGCAGCGGTTCACTGCAACAAGCGCATATCAACAACCTGCCTGAGGTCAATGCAGTGGTAAAATTAGACTCAAGAATGCATTTAATTCCTGAAAAGAGAATGTGGTATTAGTAGAGCGGTACAAGACCTTTCCTGGTCCTTTCCCCTTTGTTTCAGCTGGATATTGCAAGTAATCAATGCTCCTGTTCGGAAGAACACGAAGATCCAACATCATCATATGGTGTCCAGCCAGGGACTCTCTCGCACCATTTCTGTATAGCAGTTAGGGAATTCACAATCAAACTGACCAGTGACTAAACATCTGGTTCCTGTATGATAGGCACACTAGCAATTACAAAGGAGTCCCCTTAAGTGATTCTTACACAAGTGATGAAACGGGGCAGAAAATGGGTCTCATCTTAATCCATCCAAATGTGAAATCCTCCAGTCATTCAAACAAGTGACAAAATCAGTGAGATCAATACTACTCCTAGAGCATCATTCATTCCCCTACAAATAGCGACTTCTTGGAGCACCTCTGGAAGCGATGTCATTTGACAACAAATCTCAGATACCTTGTAAGAATTTGATGAGAATGGAAAACGAATAGGTAAACATTACACCCACGATGCTTGTACTTCTCATAGTCTCTGAGTCTGCCAAGGTTGACATATTATTAAGATGTGCACCTTCATATGATAGACCCCTATACTGGTCACGAATATGAACAGTATGCTGAAGGCAGGATTTTTTTTACGAAAGTAACTTAACCTAAGTCTATAAGACGGGCAGTGGAACCAAGCTACACTTCCAGTCAGACTAGCAGGCATTGGTGTCCGCAAGTCATCACAAATTGCTACCAGCTTTTCTGTCCTCATGCGTTGCATCCAGAGGGCTTGTAGCAGCAATTCTCCCTGAACATCTTAGGGACAAGATTGGAGTCCAGGACCAAAAGTTCATTGACGGAACCATGATCTGGGATAATCTAACGGGCTCTGAAACCAGACCTGCTCCCCCCAACAACTACAAACAGTCGCACTGGGATGGCCCAATAGTTGAGAAAATAGCCTCAACAATGCTTCAGAGTGTGTTAGGGAAGGATAGAGCCCGCCTCATGACAGTGAGAGCTCCTCATGCAGGGGACTTTCTGTTGGCTGTTCCCAACTCCAGCCTTGGCATACGGCTCGACCCACAGACCATCCGCATTGGTGTTGCCCTTCGACTTCCGTCCCTATTCTCGCCGAATAAAGGTGTATTTATGGCAGTGAAGCAGCAGGCCGATTCGGGTATCATGGTCTTGTGTGCCGTAAATCCGAGGGAAAGATAGCAAGACATGAGGAGGTTAATAACATCAAGAGGAGCCTCACAACAGCCGGATGCCCAGCAGTAAGGGAGCCACCCCAATTATGCAGATCTAATGGCAGCCAGAAGCGTCCAGATGGTATCACACTTCAAGCCTGGACAGACGGTGAGCAGGCGGTGTGGGACTACACATGTGCACCTACCTTGGCTGATACCTATCTCCAATACACCAGGGAGGAAGGAGGGGCAGCCGCCAGCTTCAGGGAGTCCCAGAAGTCTAGAAAATATGGAGAACTTGCCCATCATTATATGTTTGTTCCCATAGGCTCAGAAACCCTTGGCTCATGGGGAAAGAGTGCATCTAAGTTCCTTAAGGAGCTAGGCAAAAGACTCATCAGGGTAACTAGGGATCCCAGAGCAGTACACAAATAACCCGTACATAAAAGAGCAGCTAGTTTTCTGTTCCAGCGACTCAGCACTGCTGTTCATTTATATATCGTTTTCTGCATTAGTGTTTGTAACTACTCTTAGGTTAAGAAACATAAAGATGCCCTGATTCATCATGTTCGTATGTCATAGTTGCTTAAAGATGTAGAATTTATATATCTGCTCACGTATTATGATTCACACTTTGGGTATTATCGTTTGGCATCTCTATAATTCATATTTGAAGGTGTATCTTTACGTATATTGCGATACCAAATATTTCTCTGTATATAGTAATTATTTTATAAAGTAGGTTTATTACTGAGTATTCTTGGACATGTCTTGGATAAAGACAACTGCGCCTCAAGCAAGTCTTGGGGCAGTTCAGGTATTGTGACAGGTAGGCCGCACACAGCAGTCTTGGCTGAACCATTACCCCGTGCATGGCGCAGCTCCACTCTTAACACTACCTTAGTCTTGTTATATCATTGTTTTTCGGATACACTGCAGCTTAGTAGTGACGCAGGCTGAAACTGAAGTCATCTTGCAGCCAGAATCAAGTGAGTAAACGTAAAGTTGTAGGAGGCAGGTGAGCGTTTTCACATAGAAGTGCGGAAGAGCAAACAATAACCAAAGGAACTTCCCAAGGAAAGAGATTAAAAGCAAAAGGTAGGAAGAACGTGAAGGGGAGGTAAATTAAGGGAAGCCATGAGAGAGCCAGTAATAAATTGGGGCGACAATTAAACAAATTAGTCTTACTAATGTGTTACCGTTGTGTGCGTGGAAGGGTCATGAAGGTCATGGAAGCTGATGAGATAACGGAGACAATGGGCAGCTCTTCTATACTGTAAATGCGTGACGCTTGTCTCTGCATTGACTGGGGAAGATTAATAGGCCCAGAGATGTAAACTTACTCCTTGATGATGTTTGGCGTCAAGTGTGAAAAGAGTAGTGTTGATGCTTAAAAATATAGTTGGTTATGGCAGTTGAGTTGAGAAGAGATTAAAACTTACTGGTGGTGAAGGACCAGTTATTACTCAGTATATTCTAAAAAATTGTGTATAAAAAACACGCTCCATATATAATGTCAATTTCCGGGATTAATTCTAAAACCGGACGCGTGTTAGTCCTGAAGAGCAGCCAGGAGAGAACAGGAGCAGGAAAGGTGTGTTTATTAGTCAAGCCGTCATGGTTTAGTGTAGGTATGTGGGTGGTATTTTTGGCCAAGTCTAGGACATTGATTATATTATTGTTGTTATGTTCACACGATTTTCCTTTAAGTCCCTAGTGTGCGCAAGGGCTTGTGTTTTGGAGAGTACATATAAAGTTTTGACTGCAGGGGGGAGCTCTATATTTGCTGCAGGAGGAAAGTGTGTGGTGTGGTGTTATAAAGCTTTCCCGTTTTATATATTTTGTTTTATCACTAGTAGTGTGTGCTAGTGAGTTAATATGAGTGAGTAAAATGTGTATTGGCTGTGTGATTTTTTGTATGTAGAGTAGTTGTATTCTTGTATCAGCAATTTTACTATTAAATATATATTATTTATATAAGTTTGTTTTGTGCTTATCCTGTTAATAAACTATGACTCCACACTTAATGTGAGAGTACAAGCTGCTCGAGGGTGGTTTATGTGTAGTAATTTTAAATGTCTTAACGGGCAGTTTTTACCCTTAGAGCCAGACTTTTATTATGTTGCATCAAAAGCGTTACATGGTGGACTATATCCTGGAAAATGAATCAAATTTTGGGAATATAATTCACATTTGAAGCTTGGAGAGTCAATATTTAAAGGAATGAAATTTATTATAAACAATTATTAGAAAAACTTTTTGGTAATTAATTAAAATATTTTTCTGCCTGAATTTTGTGTGAAGTAGGTCGTGGCAGATATTAATGATATTATGAGTATAACAAATTAAGAATGGTGAAGTAATATTTTTAGAGATCCTGGTGTAATAAACAACATTAATTTAAGTACAAGTGACTGTGACGGCAGTCTGGCAGGAGATCTGATCACCATCTGAGTAAACAACTTATTGAATGGTGAAGTACAAGTGTGACGGGGTCTGGCAGGAGATCCGGATCACCATTGAAGTAATCAACATATGAATGGTGAGTACAAGTGGTGACGAGGTCTGGCAGGAGATCCTCGATCACCAGTCTGAAGTAAACAACATTATGAATGGTGAAGTACAAGTGGTGACGGAGGTCTGGCAGGAGATCCTGGATCACCAGTCTGAAGTAAACAACATTATGAATGGTGAAGTACAAGTCTTTGAAAAGTGTACTTTTAATATTGGTTTAAAAGGCTTGATGTGCTGGCTCAGCCACCATGGAACTTTGCAAATTATTTTTCTAATGTTAGAAAATGGGGCATGAATCTCCATGAGGTAAATGTAGCTGAGCAAATTCATCAGATTTTGAGTAGAATAAACTTAATTGAGATGTGGTGTATGGTGGTAGAGGTGAAGTTTTTTTTTTATATTTTCACTGTACTCAGCGAGAGTCAGTGGACATTGCCTTACAAGCGTCTCATACATGATGACTCTGCATATTCACTGACTACCGCAAAGTATATTTGATAATTAAGGTGAAAGGTTTCCTCTAATGAATAATTTCATTGATGTAGAAGATTCAAAAGTTGTGAGTATGTGGCAGGGTTATTTAATTTCCATGACCCGGTGTTTGAAATTGCACTCTACAGGTACTTTAAATTTTTGTATAACCTTAAATGTAATGTAAATTTGGTTTACACAGCCTGGGTTTTTGAAGAGTGATAATAGTGTTAGTGCTGTGTTGTTGAAGAAACAGCAGGACAATTACTGTCAGTAAACTTAAAAGTCACCAGACAATTTATGCCACAACATAAGGAGGCTCTTGCTTTGTGATGATTGTGCAGATTTTTATCAGTACATTGATCATAGTCCTACATTTCCTGCAGTTGCTCATGTATTTTCTCGTGTATACTGCACATAATGTAGTGTAGACATTTATCTGCTCTTGTTTTGCAGTGGTTGCAGTGGGTGAGTAGATGGACTTTCTGACCACCTAGTGGACTGAAGCTCGGCTAGCTGGTGGAGGAGGGTATCAGATTTCCCAAGAGTGTGTGTGTGTTTTTGGTGGTAGTCACGTCAGTACCTGCCTAGGTAACGTATGTCAACATAAAGTGGTGAGGTCTCACCTGTGTGATGTTGATGTATAGACTGTTGGACCAAAGGTAGGTTAAGTAGGCGGCAGGAAAGGAGGGGGATGTTATAAATCCTCCCTGTTTATATTTTTTGTTTTAAGAAAGATGTGATTGAGCTTTTAAGTAGGCTCAAGAGTCTATGCCAAGCAATTTTCAAACAGTGTGTGGGAGGCTTCCAGGACATTCTGAGATCCACCCAAAGAACGATATATTTGACTCACGAAATCGTAATGACACGATTGCAAACAAGGTACGGGCAGGGATTGAACTCGCTGCTAGTGAGTAGTAAAACTCCAGACCGAAACGTTAGCTGTAACCTGTTCAGGGGTAAGGGAGCCATTGAGGTACAGAAGGGTATGAGGGATGATAGGCCTTTTGCAAGCTATCTGGTGCTTTTTGGCAGCAGAAAACTTATATCCATGAGCAGTGGACCAGTTGGAAGCCAGATAAATAACAAACCGGAGACAGGCGGCTACAAGGTGACAGCCAGAAAGTACACTAGTTATAGTAAAATCGATAGAAACCTCCAAACAGTGGAAAGGAGAACAGAGACAAGGCTATTAATGGCAGACAGGAAGAGGCTGCTGCTGAGAACACAACCTTGAAATATACAGTGGTTGATACCTTTTGGATCCATTTTTAAACTGGTTGTTGCCAGGTAAGTCACCAGGGCCCTGACAAACCTGTTTCTGAAGCTTTATGTTGAGTCTGTCTCCATGTCTTCATTAGGTCTTGCCACGTCTTGGCTACCTTAATTAATACAGAATAAAATTTTCTTCCAATTTCCGTGTCTCACCTGAGCCTAAGTAACTTTTTTATAATCCTCTTTTGGAAAATCTCTCTCCATCCTCTCATATCTTGTGTACGTCGTGTTCATGTCTCTACTTCACCTTCAACCTTCCTTCTATTGTAGTCATGTTCAGTATATTTTTTTCTTGTGTTTTTTCATAATTTGTCTATCGACCATCTACTTCAACCTTTTTTAATTATTTGCAATGTTCTATTTCCCGAGTTTATCCTAATAAGTGAGGTCATTTCTTTTACTTCTGCTTTGTTTTTGCACTTTATACATCGATTACTCTCGCTGAGTAGCTTCTGTGTTTAGGATTTCAACAAGTCAATATGTCGTAATTAATTTGGTGCTGCTTTATTGTGCTCTGTTTTATTTTATTTTATTTTTCTTTATTTGTGTATTTTGTGATTTTTTTCTTGAATCTTTCATAAGTGATTCTTGTAGTAATTCTACCATAACCTTTACCTGGGATACACAAGGAACTAATACCCTTATAATAATAATATATTATCTTTATTTCCACAAGTACATGTACAAGGTATAAAGGTCTAGCTGACATCAATGACATAATATTGTATAAAAGCCGCTTGATATGCAGAGCATTTCGGGCCAATTAGATATATTTTGACCCAGGATGCAACCCACACTAGTCGACTAACACCCAGGTACCCATTTTCTGATGGGGAACATAGACAACCGATGTAAGGAAACACGCCCAATGTTTCCACCCCTTTCCTGGTAACCGAACCCAGACCCTCACCGTGTGAAGCGAGAGCACCAGACCACGGGACCTGGTGGCAAAAGATCCATTTTTTATTGTACAACTCAACTATGCACACTGTCTTCCAATCCCTAGGAAACTTCCCTCTTTCATGCAATACTGAACAAATGCACCAAGCATTCTAAAATTATATCCCCACCTGCTTTTATCATTTCTGTCTTTATGCCATCTATACCCTCTTTTATTCTACCCACTGCTTGACACACCTTCTCTCACTAACATCTGACTATCAATCACTTCTAAGATATGGAATATATGTCTGCTTAATACAGGAAATCTATACCTCCCTTTTTTCATCAACATTTAACAGCTCAAAATAATCATTCCCTCTTCCCAATAACTCCACCCGCCTATCTAATGACTTTCAAATTGAATTTTATCTGTTAAATCCATTTCTTTCCCAGGCTTTCTCATCTTATTGATTTTCACACCTAAATTTCATCTTTTCCTTAGCAAAATTATTTACAATAAATTTCACCCACTCTCTTATTAGCTCTCCTTCAGCAGTCGCTCACCACCCAACTTCTCTTACTCTCCATATACTCCACGACTCCGTCATCACTTTCTCATTACACAAGCCTCTCGCACGCCAACGTTTTCTCCTTACCACCTACATAACACCTCTCATTCCACCAGTCTCTCCACATTTCCTCCTGATCCTCCATCCCTTACACAAATTCTGCTACACTAATCACCCCCTCCCACATTATCTAATCCTTAGCTCATCTTCTTCCCAATAACTGTTAATTACACCTAACTACGTCTTTATTATCTATTTCTTTTGTCTTCCCACTTTGCCATTTCCTTCTATCCTATCTACCTCTTACTTACTTTGTATCTACAACTAAAATGATCTGATAAGTCTCTCCCTTTAATAATAACATTCATTCCTGGCATCTACCCATTAACGTTTTATCTCACTAATTATAGTCCAACAAACTGCTATACAATACTCCAATAACATATTATTTTTTCTTTTCTAATATCGTTTTAACCTATTACTAATCTCTTTATTGCTATCTCAGATTTTCCTTATCATTTAATCGTGTACCAAATGTGGTCCATTTGTACCTTGGGGAACTACGTAACATAACCTTTCTTATATATATATATAATAAATATATATATTATATATTTTTTTATATATAATATATTATATTGGTCATCATATATAACGTTATATTATAATATATAGATAAAATTATATATAGTCATATAGATAAATTGCTATATATATATACTATTTACTATAAATATATTTAATATATCTATATTTTTTTATTCTATAGATTTCATTAATATTATAATGTGTACAAATGTGTGTCGTGCCAATTAGTAAAATGGTGCAATTTTGTTGAAATTACCTTTCATATAAATATATATATATTATACAAAAAATTAAAATTCAACTTAATATATAAAGCGCATTTAATTAGCTATTATATCAGTTAAATATGTTTTATATTGGTATTAAGTCCACAATAATAAAACTTATTTTTATTATCGTTAGGTTAAAATAATTTTGCAAATTATGGCATAGAAAACTTTTGACATTGCCCTATAATTAGCAAGATATGTTTATAAGTCAAAATCGAAGTTTTATTTTGCAACACAACACAAATAACACACTAACTTACAATATACACACCACAATAATTAGCGACATTATCGGCATCTAATGACGTCCTATGAGAGTTACGTAACAAACACCAGTATTGTTCAATTTTTCGCCCTACTAGTAGCTATCACAAAACCACTGCTCCACAGGATTCATCATACACACAACACCTACATAAGGAGCATACTGTAGGGCAAGGATAGTCAGGAGAAAGTCGTGCTATGGGAGTACAACAGACAACAGTTCGAAGATAATTTTTTTAGGCACAGCTCACATCGACAGCAATAACACATGCTAGAAAAGATAACATACAAAAAACATACACCGTAGTATTAAATTTTAGAAATCTAGGATAAGGTTTCTTTAGATTACATACACAGATGAATTGTTTTCGGGACATTAAACAATGACGTTGTCACCACCGCGCGCACTACGCACACGTGCGCACACACTACACCTTGGTGCCAGAGCAGACTGTATCTGTACCCTGAAACCACACTAGTGTACACCAGCTATCCTAGATTACGGTCCCCCACCCCACACACCTTTCCCCCCCCCAAAACCCTTTCCCCTCCCCGTTTGCCTTTCCCCCCCCCCCCCACTTTCCTCCCCCCTTTCCCCTCCCCCTCTCTTCCTCCCTCCTCCCTCTTCTTTCCCCCCTTTTCTTCCCTCTCTCTCTCTCTCTCCTCTCTCTCTCTCTCTCTCCCCCCCTCCCCTCCCTCCCCCCTCCTCCCCCCTCTCTTCTCTCCCTTCCCCTTTTCCTCCCATAACCCCTTTTTCCCCCCTCCCTTCCTTTCTCCCCCTCTCTCTTTCCCCTTCTCTCTTTTCCTCCTCTTTCTCCCCCCTTCTCTCTCCTCTCTCTCTCTCCCTCTCTTCTTTCCCCTCTTCCCTCTCCCCTCTCTTTCCCCCTTTCCCCCCTTTTCCCCTTCTCTCCCCCCCCCCTCATTTCCTCTCTCTCCCCTTTGGTCTTACCCCTCACCCCCATATTTCCTTCTCTTTTCCCCCTCTTTCTACCCTTTCTATCTCCCCCTCGCACCCTCTTCCTCCTCTAGCCTTCTGTCTGTGGTAAAAAAAAAAAAAAAAAAAAAAAAAAAAATGGGTGGCCCTAGAGGACGGAAAACCAGAGATCTGGTAGACGAACCAGGGAGGAAAACTGGAGTTAAGAGCTCCAAAAAAGGGAGGAAGAGTGGGGAAGGAAGATAGTAGAGCTTGGTAAGAAAATGTAGGAGTGGATAGCTGAAGAGTGCAGGAAGTGGGAAGTACAGGTCTTAGCAGCAGAAGCTAGGATACAGTGCTTAGAAGAGAAACTGCAAAGCCTGAAACAGATTAGAGAGACAAATGACAATTCAGATGTGACATCAGAAATTCAATGTCAGGGCAGACAAGGGGAGGGTAAGCAAAAAACGGAGACATGCCGTCCCACGGAGGCCCTATCAGACCCACGTGGGGCCAGGGAAAAGACGAGGAGCACACTAAGATCAAATGACAGGTCCGAAGACAATGAAGGTATGCTATATGCAGAGATTCTAACAGCCAACTGCAGTAGCAAGGGACAGCTGGTCATGAAAGACAGTTCACTGAGAATAGAAGTTTCAGATATGACAGGGACTGAAGGCAAGAACATGTCAATGGAAGGAAATAAAATGCCTCAGAGGAAGCAGATGGAGACTCAGTGGGAGGAGGAAAGGGCGAGGTCAGTTTTTGTGTACGGGCTCCAAGAAGCCAAGGGGGACAATTTTGAAGAAATAAAACAGGAGGAGAAAAAAATGATTGAAGGCATCATGATAGGTGAGGGCGATATGACCCAGGTGACAAGGAGGAAGGGCAAACACACCCCACAGAATCTCCCACCAAAAGACTCCAACCGCGACATTCCCAACGCAACTGAGCAACCTATACTACAACCCACTCACTGTTCCCTCTGCCACCAACCCCCATATCAAAAACCTCACCCCAACAGCTGTCCCTTATGGGCATTCTGACCCCACCCCCATCATCACAAACCCCACCTACACCAGAGCCCCATATAGGCCCCCACCAAGGCTCTCGCTCCCCCAACCCCAATATTCTTGCATGACCACAATGATAGAAAAGAAACTGAAAGTTTGGTACACAAACGCGGATGGAATAACGAATAAACATGAGGAGTGGAACGAAAGAATCAGTGAAAAATCCCCAGACATCATAGCAGTCACAGAAACAAAACTCGCTGAGACAATAACAGAAAACAATCTTCCCAAGGGGAAATATCAGATCCTGAGGAAAGATAGGGAGTAGAGGGGGAGGAGGGGTTGCACTGCTCATAAAACCCGATGGGGATTTGAGGAAATGGAAGGCATGGACATGATTGGAGAAAGAGACTACATTGTAGGTACAATTCAGTCCGGAGAACATAAAGTAGTCATTGGAGTGATGTATAACCCACCACAGAATTTGCAGGAGGCCAAGAGAGGAGTACGAAGAAAACAACAAGGTGATGGTGGACACACTGGCTGAGGTGGCAAGAAGAGCTCACTCGAGCAGAGCAAAGTTATGGTAATGGGCGATTTCAACCACAGGGAGATCGACTGGAAAACCTGGAGCCACATGGGGGTCCCGAAACATGGAGACCAAGATGATGGATGTGGTACTTGAAAACGTCATGCATCAACATGTCAGGGACACAACCCGAGAGAGAGGGGGAGGATGACCACAAGACTGGATCTTGTGTTCACCCTGAGCAGTTTTAGACAATTTAGGACATCACTTACGAGAGGCCCCTTGGAGCTAGCGATCACGGGTTCTGAGTTTTGATTATATAGTAGAGTTACAAGTGGAGAAGGTACAGGAACTGAAGGGGGCAGGCAAATATAAAAGGGGGGACTACACAGGTATGAGAAACTTCCCGCAGGAGGTTCAGTGGGACAGAGAAATGGTAGGAAAATCAGTAAACGAGATGATGGAAATTGGCAACAAAGTGCAAAGGAGGCAGAGGAAAGGTTTGTTCCCAAGGGAAACAGAAATAATAGGAAGACCAAAACGAGTCCTTGGTTTTCCGAAGGTGTAGGGAGGCAAAAAACTAAGTGCAACAGAGAATGGAAAAGGTACAGGAGGCATAGGACCCCGGAAAACAAAAGATTAAATAGAAGAGCCAGAAACGAGTATGCACAGATAAGGAGGGAGGGCCCAGCGACAGTATGAAAACGACATAGCATCGAAAGTCAAATCTGACCGAAACTGCTGTATGGGCCCCATAGGAGGAGACAACATCAAGGACCAGTGATGGATGGGAAAGGTGGAGATAAAAAAAGGGTGGAGGGAGCAACACAGAAAGGAAAACAGTAAGAAAAGGTCTGGGGAAAAGTGGGAGAACCAGCAAGAAACAAACAAGGTTTAAGAATATTTTCAGTAGAGGAAGGAAGGAACTCTGGGGACAAAACCAGATGGGACACCAGCAAGGATACACCACAAGTGTTGGACGGACATAAAATAAAAGATGAAGGAGGAGGTGAAGAAACTGCTAAAGACCAAACCCACAAAGGAATACAACAACAAGTGTTGACGACATACAATTGGGGAGATGAGGAGTGGTGAAAACTGTAAGGAACATCGATACTCAAAGGCAATGGGATGGACAACTCCTCCCGGAGTTCCTTTTAAAAAGAGAGCAGAAAAGGGCTTTTCACTTTACCAACTTTAAAACGTCCCGGAAATGGGGAAACTATGAGGTTATGGAAGGACGCAATGGTAGTCCCTAAAAAAGGAGACAGAAAAGGCACCTAAAACATTAGGAACCGTGTCATTTGGTATATATGAAAAATAAGGAGAAGAATACAGGAGGAGTTTGGTTTGGAGCACCTGGAGGAACCAAGAGTATAAATGCCCAAACAGACACGGTTCACGGAAAGGCCAAATCTCAGTGCACAACCCGGAAATTTAGATAAAATAACAGAGTAAGACCACGAAAAGGAAAGGGGTGGCTTGGGTTTCAACTTCTTGGATGCAAAGAAGGGTTTGACACAGTGTCCTACAGAAGGAATTAGTGCAGAAGAACTTAGAGCATCAAAGGGGCCTAAACGGAAGGGCACGCAATGGATTAAGAGAATCCTGAAGGAGGCCAAAACAACGAGTCATGGTACGTAATGATGTATCACAGGGCAACCCGTGACGAGCGTCCCACAGGGTCGGTTAGGACCCGTGCATTTTTTGGATAGAACGACAGATGGGAAAGGGAAAACAGAATTTTCCCGGTTTTAGTGTTTTGAAAACAATAATGAGGAGAATTATTATGAGGCCAGGGAACATTAAGAGACCGGGCAGACTGGCATTGGTCCCGCAATGGGTCTCGGATTTAATCCCTGGCCCAATGCAAAGCATAAGATAGGAGAGAGCACAAGAAGTACCCAGCCCCGGTATAGCAGAGGTGGAAAGTTTCAAACCTCACTAGGAAAGTCGGGGTTTAGTACACGAATGTCTTCCGAAGCCCGTCAAAGGTATTGTTGCAGCCAGTCCCCGTATTTAACAAGCCACAGTATTGTTGACCAGCCACGGATTGTGCAGCCAGTCAGGTCTGTTGAAAACCAGTCACAGTAATTACCCGCCACCCACGCTATTTAGCACCGGGCAACATTTTTTGGTAGCAGCCAGAAAGGGCCATTTTGCAGAAGGCCATGGAAATTTGTAGCACCAGTCAGGGGTCTGATGCACCCAAATTAACAGTATTATACGCCAGTCACGCGTTGTAGCACCCAAAAAGGGAAATTTGTACACCCCGGGCCCGGTATTAAACACCCAACCTTGGTATTGTTGCAGACGGGGTCACGGTTTTTTTTTTTCAGCATGTCACGGTTTGTTGCAGCCCAGCCCCCCGGTTTTGTAGCATTTATCCAGGGAATTTGTTAGAACAAAAATGGTATTGTTGCAGCCACCCAAGGGTTTGGGTTAACCAGCATGTCACGGTATTGTTGCATCCAGTCAGGGTTTATTGTGAACCCAGTCCCGGTACGTTAAAAACCACCACGTTAAATTTTTCAGCCAGTAAAGGGTATTTTTTCACCCCAGTCCCAGTATTTTAACTCCATCACGCTATTGTAGCACCACAAGGGTATTGTAGCAGCCAGCAACGGTATTGTAAAACCCCAAAAACCCGGAAAGTGTACCCAGCACGGAATTTTTTGCACCCATAAACAACACTGTAGCAGCGGGCCCAAATTTTAAATTGTACACCCAAAACCAGGGTTTTTTGTAGCCGGGCCCACGCTTTTGAAGCACCCAGCAAGGGTATTGCAGCACCCAAAAAAGGTACTGTCCCAACCAAAAGGGTTTTGGGTAGCAGGGGGGTCAAAATTTTGTTAAAGCCCGTCAGGGCATTTTTACAGCAGGCCAGGGTTTTGGGGCAGCCATTCAGGGTTTACTGATGCAGCCAGCCCACGTTTTGTAGCACCAGAAAACTATTGTAGAAACCAGCCACGGTTTTCTTGGTAGGTACCACGGTATCTCAAAAATTGTTGCATTGTGGCACGTTGAAAGGCCAGTCCCCGGTATTGTAGAAAGGGGCACCATGTATTTTTGGGGGCCAGCCAGGGTTTTGGGTAGCAGCCAGCCACGGTATTTGCAGCCATTGTTGTGGGTTTAAGCCACGGTATGCTAAAACCCTTTTTCCCCACTTTATCAATAATAATCAAAAAAACATCCTTAAATTTTTCTTTAGCATAACAGAACATTTGCACGTCATAAATCACAAAAGCCCTTTCGCTTCACAAAAATTTCCCCAAAATTTTCCTTCATTTCTTCAAGAGTCACATTTCACCCAAAAAGATATTAAAGATTCAAAAGACATCCTTCACATGGTGGAACCACAAAATTTCCATCACTTTAATCAAAAAAGCCCAGCCATTCTTCGGTCATCAATGTCACGGGAATAAAAATTTCTAAATTTTAAGGATCAATTCATACCTAAGTAAATAAACAGTTACAAACCATCCTTCACCATCAGAGCATCACGGAACTTTCCCTTTATGTAAAATGAAAAACCTTTCCTTAACAGTGGACAAAATATAACCCACTCACAAACTCACAAGTATCTTTCACATCACGAATCCAAAACCCTTTCCCTTTTATGTGATAGCCTATTTATCATTTTTTTGTATCGATTGTGACAGAACATTTTGAGTCACGGGGGCTCACAGAAATTTTTTTCATTCATCGGGCCTTTTTTTAAAAAGGGGGGAAAAAAATTTTCACAGCATCTGAGAACAAACATTTTTTACGCATCAGGGGAGAGACAAAAAAATTCTTCACAGCATCAGGAGAGCAAAACATTTTCACAGCATTAGGAGAGAGACAAAACATTCTTCACAGCATCAGGAGAGAACAAAAATTTTACCAAAAAAATTTTTCACACTCAGGAGGAGACAAAACATTTTTCACCACAAGGGGGAAAAATCATTCTTCACAGACAGGGGAGAGACAAACTTCTTCACGCTAAGGGAACAAAAACATTTTTCACAGCATCAGGGAGGACAAAAATTTTTACACATCGGAATAGACAAAAACACTTTAAACATCGGGGGAAAACAAACATTTTCACAGCACAGGAGAGAGACAAAAAATTCTTCACGCATCAGAGAGAGGACAAAACATTTTCACACACAGGAGAGAACAAAACATTCTTCACAGCATAGGGGGAGACCCAAAAAAATTTTCACAGCATCAGGGGGGGACAAAATTTTTTCCAGCACAGGAGGAGACAAAAAAAATTTTCAAGCATAGGAGAGAACAAAACATTTTCACACATCAAGAAAAAAACTTTTCACCATCAGGAAACAAACATTCTTAACACAGGGAAAAACAAAACATTTTTACCCCTCAGGGAAAAGGACAAACATTTTTCCAGCATCAGGGAAAGACAAAACATTCTTTACAACAGGAGAAAAAAAATCTTCACGATCAGGAGAGAAAAAACATTCTTCCGCATCGGGAGAGACAAAAAACATTTTCACAGCATCAAAGGAGAAAAACATTTTTCACGCATCGGGGAAAAGACAAAACATTCTTAAACCCCAGGGGAAAACCCCAAAAAAACCCCCCCCCCACACCCGAACAAAAAATTTTACAGCATCGGGGGGAGACCAAAACATTCTTCACAGCATCAGGGAGAGCAAAAACATTTTTCACAGCATCAGGGGGAACAAAACTTCTTCACAGCATCAGGGGGAGACAAAAATTTTTACAATAGGAGAAAACCCAAACATTCTTCCAAATCAGAAAGAAACAAAAACATTCTAAGCAACGAGAACAACAAAAAATTCCTCCACTTTAGAGAGAGACAAAACATTCTTCCAGCATTTAGAGGAAAAACAAAACATTCTTGATACAAAGGGAAAAACAAAAAACTTCCAAAATCAAGAAAAAAATTCTTTTACATCATGAGAAAAAACTTTTTTTAAACAACTCATCTAGAAAAAAAACATTTTAAAAGGAGAAGAAAAAATTTTAAGACAGGGACAAAAAATTTTTTCACCATCAGGAGACAAAAAATTTTTCACAATTTTAGGGAGGGACAAACATTTTTCACACATCAAGAAAGACAAAACACTTAAAAGATCAAAAAAACCAAAAAAATTTTCAAAAACATCGGAGAAACCAAAAACTTTTTTTCCACATCAAAGAGAAAAAAACATTTTTACACTAAGAAACACCAAAAATTTTTCACAGCATCCCCCAAAAACAAAACATTTTCACACACAGGAAAAAAACAAACATTCTCACACATCAGAGAGAACAAAACATTCTTTAAACCTTCAGGGGGAAAAACAAACATTCTTAAACAGGGGGAAAACCCCAAAAACTTTTTCAAAAACAAAATTTCACCAAAAACCCCCAAAATTCTTAAAAAACATTTTATAAAACAACATTTTCACTAAGAGACAAAAATTCCACCAAGAGACGAAACCAAAATTTAAAAACAAAGAAACCCAAAAAAATTTTTCTGGGAAATCCCCAAGGAGCCGAACTTTTATAAGAACAAAAATTCAAAAAGAGACAAAATTTCACCTAAAGAAAATTTAACCTCAAGAGAAGAATATTTTTTCACCTCAAAAAAAACATAAAAATCTTTTAAAAATTTTAAGGGGGGGAAAAAACCTTTTCCCCCAAACAACATTTTCACCCAAAACATTTTTACAAGGGAACAAAATTTTCAATTAAAGAAAAATTTCAAAAAGAAATCTTTTCCCTCAAGAAAAAAAGAAAAATGTAAACCCCTCAAAAGCAGAAAAAACCCCAAAAAAACCCCTTTCACCTCAAAAAACATTTCCCCAAAAAAACTTCACTCAAATTTTCAAAAAAATTTTCACCTCAAAAAACTTTTAAAAGGAAAAACCTTTTTTTAAAAAAGCACCCCTTATGGCAAACATTTCAAATCAAAACAGGAATTTATAAAACAGAACACACCCCAAAACAAACCTTTTACCCAAAAAGACGAACATCCCTTCCCCCAAGAACAGAACATTTTTTACCCAAGAGCGAACTTTTTCACCTCAAAAGGCGAACTTTTTTTCACCCTTTTAAAACGAACATTCTTCCCTAAAGAAGAACATTTCACTCAAAAACAAACTTCTTTTACCTAAAAAGACGAAACATTTCACTCAAGGAAGAAAATTCTTCACCTAAGAGAAGAAATCTTTACCTCAAGAGACGAACATCCCTTACCTAAGAGCAGAACATCTTCACCTCAAGAGACAGAAATTTACCTCAAGAAACAGAACTCCTTTCCCCCCAAGAGACAGAACATTTTTCCTCAAGGACAGAAATTTCACCCAAGAACAAACCCCTTCACCTAAGAGGGGGAAATCCCTTTACCTCAAAAGACAGAACTTCTTCACCCCAAGAGACAGAAATTTTCCCCAAAAAAAACCCCCCTTTTAAGGACAGAACATTCTTCACCTCAAGAGACAGAACATCTTCACCTCAAGAGACAGAACATCCTTCCTCAAGAGACAGAACATCTTTACCTCAAGAACGAACATTACCCCAAGAGGGCCCAAAACCCTTTTCCCTTTTCACCCAAGAGACAGAAAATTTTTCCCCAAGAGACGGAACATCCCCTTTACCCAAGAGACAAACACCTTTCACCCCAAAGAAAAGAAAATTCTTCACCCCCAAGAGAAAACCCCGAGAAAAAATTCTTCACCCCAAAGACAGAAAATTCACCTAAAGACAGCTTTTTCACCTCAAGGACAGAACATTTTTCCCCAAGAGCAGACTCCTTTCCCTCAAGAGACAGAACATCCTTCACCTCAAGAGACAGAACATCCTTCACCTCAAGAGAAGAACATCCTTCACCTAAAGAGACACTGAGTATCATTCACTTCACTAATATTCTAAAAAATCTTCACATCATCAAAGAGCAACAGCGCAAGAAATGCCCCCCTCCTTTTCCCCCCAAAAATTGTAATCTGTTCAAGGAAGGAAATAAAATAATCCGGAGGTCAAAGGATTCTCTTGCCCGGAACTTTGATCTTAAAAGATATTACTGTCACAGCGAGGTCTGAGGTGACTCTGGAGAAGACTATGAGAAAGAGACAGAAAAAAGAGTTAGAGATAGGAGAGAAGGAGAGAGAGAGAGAGAGAGAGAAAAGAGAGAGAGAGAGAAGAGAGAGAGAGAGAGAGAGGGAGAGAGAGAGAGAGGAGGAGGAGAGAGAGGAGAGAGTTGATAACCAAGTGAATGCCTTCACTAAAGAAATCCTGAATCTCCAACATATTTCCCTCCCTCAGAGGCAGTAAGTGACGAAGCCTTCAGATCATCCTTGGTTTGGCTGTCCATGTCATGAGGCCGCGGCTTTTTAAGTACAAGACTTGGACCGCTATCTATAACAGGAATCTGCACATGCAGGTCTTCCACAAATGGAAGAAGTCCTGATGTGGGTAACCTATAGATGGAATGTTGACAAAAGAAAACTGGGATGAGGAAGAATGGGCTCCAAAATTTGGTGACCCTTGGTCAAGGACCGACAGCGTTATTTACCTAATGAAATTATTGCACCTTTAAGTAGAAGGGATGGGACTGTCTCTATTAGCAATTAAAAAAAAGTTGACCTCTTTGCTCAGTACTTTCCTGCCAAGAGGTAAGCCTGTGTTCCAGTACAGAAACCTACTGTGCTATCCGCAAGAACTACGTGAAAGTTGTCAGAGGTGACAGAAAGGAGGAAATATATATTTTCCTTACATCTTGGATTACCCTTACCCCCTCTCCACTGCCTCAGATTCGTCACCTTGGTCTTCCTCTTTCTGTTTCATGTCTGCTTCTTGCCCCAAGAGTTAAAACTTCCATTAAGTATGAGATGTCAACGTATTTCTTCCTTCTCTTCCCTGTAATCCTACAACCTTCATACTACCATTTTCCTTGACGCTTTTTCACCTTTTTCAGCCCTGCATAGCACCGCACTACAGAATAAACTGCATGGTATTATCTCTGCCAGTCCTGACTCTTTCTTACTGATTGTGTTACTAATCTTTCCTGTCCCTCTTCCTTAACATCAACCACATTTATTGTCTTTTGTCTTTTCTTTCTCATTTTTCCAGTTCTCATGAGTTTTAGTGGCTCCTTTCCCCAGTCTCTGTGTCCCTAATATGTCTATCATCCGTGCCCTTGACAGCTACTTTTAATTAAAGAAACTCCATTTTTCTTCACCTATATCATCTTTCCCTGACTTGAAAAATTGCTACTGCTCATGTTATCTTTCCTTTCCACAAAGGGACAATTCGGGGGTTTGGGCCCTTTAAATTGCGAGGATTATTTCAGAAGAGTCATGTCCTTGTTTATTTGGTTTCTAACACCTTTGAGTGCATCAAGAGAACTTTCGCCCACAACTTCCTACTCTCTCTAAACATTGCTGATCTTCAACATTTTCTTGTTATTTATACCTCTCTGCCTGATTTATATGGGTTTCCTTAAACTCACAAACTTCGCGCTCCTCTTCTCTCTATCTTTTCCTCTCCCTCACTTTTTAAAGTCTTTTCCTCACCCTTTTCCTTCTTCATTGTCAAGACTTCATTAACGTTTATTGTCACATCCTACCTCAAAGACTAAGTCTTGATGTTTCATTTAATTATGTTTTCACTCTCCTTATGCAAAGTGAAGGATTTGAAGATTTGCTTTATCTCCCCATTCCTACTAGTGTCTTTAACTTATCTTATTCTCCTTTGGGTGAATTAATATTCATTTTACTTCCAATGAAAATTTTCATTCTTTGACTTTTGGTTTTACTGTGGATTAAATTTATATATGGAATTTTCATAATTGTTTACATCCAACTTTGGGGTGTGATCACCTCTCTGGCTTTATGCGAAGGATGTCTTTCCCTTTCTATCACTTGATTTTGTAAATTTAAAAGGACACAAGTGTAACTAATGTGACATTTTATTGTAGCAACGTTTCGCTCTCCAGGAGCTTTGTCATGCCGTTACAAACAGTACATGGACACAGGGTATATATAGGCTCAGAGTGAGGTGCAATACTAGTGGTGGTAGTAGTAGTAGTAGTGACATAAGTTGTAGTAGTAGTAGTTATACAATATGGTAGAGCAATTAACTCGTACATGAGTAAAAGGATATAAAAGCTATTACTTGGGTAACATAAACATAGGTTAGACAAATATAGACTGGAAAGAGGCAGCTTGTTTCAGTGTTCACTCTCTGTAATGTACTTTGTGTAGTATAACAGGAGAGACTATGTGATGGCAGGGTTTACTGTTTTCAGGAGGATTCTTGCTAAGACTTCAGAGATGGTGAAGCTGCCTTTGTTTTGTTTAATTGTATTAGAAACAACGATTAGTGTTGATTCGAGGCACTTGCATCTGCGGAAATTTGTTTCTTTGATCACTAATTGCGCGTCCCTGAATTTCATGAGATGATTGGTGGAATTTCGGTGTTGTACACAGGCGTTGTTCAAGTTATCGTTCATACATGCGTAAATGTGTTCATTGAGGCGGGTGTCGAGATTTCTTTCTGTTTCACCTACATAAATCTTGTCGCAGCCTCCACAGGGTATAGTGTAAACCCCTGCATTGACTGGTTCGTGGTGCTTCGATTTTGTCATGGTCAGATCCTTTATTGAAGTGCTGGAAGCGATGGCGACTCTGGTGTTAGCTTGTGAAAGTACTTTAGAAACGTTCAGTGCAACCTGGCTGTTGGGAAGAATTATAACTTTGTTAGGAGTGGTGTTGGTGCGTGGAGAATTAATTATCTGAAGAGCTCTTTTCTTGTTAGGTAAGACACATATGCAACAGTTAGGTATCTTTATTTCGAAACGTTTCGCCTACACAGTAGGCTTCTTCAGTCGAGTACAGAAAAGTTGATAGAAGCAGAAGAGACTAGAAGACGATGTAATCAGTCCATCACCCTTAAAGTTTTGAGGTGGTCAGTCCCTCAGTCTGGAGAAGAGCATTGTTCCAAAGTTTGAAACAATATGGAGTTGAAGTGACAGGATGGAGCCTTATATAGCGCCAGGAGGTGAGACAGGTCACTAGTAGAACGTAGATGTTGGGAGGTCAGGTCCCTCTCAAATCCAGCCGCTCTCACTAGTAGAGGTAGTCGAAGTTGATTCCAGGTCTGTACCAAGATACCCTTGTGTTGCAGTGTCTGACAGATTTAACATTAAAATGGGATAAAATACCGAAAGTTGTTAGGTAAGACACTATGCACAGTTAGGTATCTTTATTTCGAAACGTTTCGCCGGAACAGTAGGCTTCTTCAGCGAGTACAGAAAAAGTTGATAGAAGCGAAGAGACTAGAAGACGAGTATCGTCCATCACCCTTAAAATTTTGAGGTGGTCAGTCCCCTCAGTCTGGAGAGAGCAAATTTTTCCAAAGTTTGAAACAATATGGAGTTGAAGTGACAGGATGGAGCCTTATATAGCCCAGGAGGTGAGACAGGTCACTAGTAGAACGTAGATGTTGGGAGGTCAGGTCCCTTTTCAAATCCAGCCGCTCTCACTTGTGAGGTAGTCGAGTTTATTCAGGTCTGTACCCAAAATACCCTTGTGTTGCAGTGTCTGACAGATTGACATTAAAAATGGTATAAATACCGACAGATTTTTAGGTAAGACCCCATATGAAAGTTTAGGTATCTTTATTTAGAACGTTTCGCTACCAGTAGGCTTTTCAGTCGAGTACGAAAAGTTATAGAGCAGAAGGCAGAAAACGTGTTAAAAGTCATCACCTTAAAGTTTTGAGGTGGTCAGTCCCAGTCTGGAGAAGAGCATTGTTCCAAAGTTTGAAACAATATGGAGTTGAAGTGACAGGATGGAGCCTTATATAGCGCCAGGAGGTGAGACAGGTCACTAGTAGAACGTAGATGTTGGGAGGTCAGGTCCCTCTCAAATCCAGCCGCTCTCACTAGTAGAGGTAGTTGAAGTTGATTCCACCTCAAAACTTTAAGGGTGATGGACTGATTACATCGTCTTCAAGTATCTTCTGCTTGAGAGGGACCTGACCTTTCAACATCTGAGTTCTTACCTCTCCTAGTGGCCTACGTCTCACCTCTTGGCGCTATAAAACGCTCCATCCTGTCACTTCTTCTCCATATTGTTTCATACTATGGAACAATGCTCTTCTCCAGACTGAGGGACTGACCACCTCAAAACTTTAAGGGTGATGGACTGATTACATCGTCTTCAAGTATCTTCTGCTTCTATCAACTTTTCTGTACTTGAGTGAAGAAGCCCTAAATGTGTAGGCGAAAAAGTTTCATTAAAGATACCTAACTGTTGATATGTGTCTTAAACTAACAACCTGTCGGTATTTTTATGCCCTTTTAATGTTCAATCTGTCAGGGGCCCGCAACACAAGGGTATCTTGGGACAGAACCCGCAATCAACTTCGCAAATTCCATAGTGGGAGGGGTGGATTTTTGGGGGGCCCGACCTTTTTAAATTGAGTTTTTACTCTCTAGTGGCCTAGTCTCACTCTTGGCGCTATAAAAAGCTCCATCCTGTCACTTCTTCTCCATATTGTTTCATACTATGGAACAATGCTCTTCTCCAGACTGAGGGACTGACCACCTCAAAACTTTAAGGGTGATGGACTGATTACATCGTCTTCAAGTATCTTCTGCTTCTATCAACTTTTCTGTACTTGACTGAAGAAGCCTACTGTGTAGGCGAAACGTTTCATAATAAAGATACCTAACTGTTGCATATGTGTCTTACCTAACAACCTGTCGGTATTTTATGCCATTTTAATGTTCAATCTGTTAGACACTGCAACACAAGGGTATCTTGGTACAGACCTGCAATCAACTTCGACAACTTCCACTAGTGAGAGGGGCTGGATTTGAGAGGGACCTGACCTTTCAACATCTGAGTTCTTACCTCTCCTAGTGGCCTACGTCTCACCTCTTGGCGCTATAAAAAGCTCCATCCTGTCACTTCTTCTCCATATTGTTTCATACTATGGAACAATGCTCTTCTCCAGACTGAGGGACTGACCATCTCAAAACTTTAAATGTGATGGACTGATTACATCGTCTTCAAGTATCTTCTGCTTCTATCAACTTTTCTGTACTTGACTGAAGAAGCCTACTGTGTAGGCGAAACGTTTCATAATAAAGATACCTAACTGTTGCATATGTGTCTTACCTAACAACCTGTCGGTATTTTATGCCATTTTAATGTTCAATCTGTCAGACACTGCAACACAAGGGTATCTTGGTAGAGACCTGCAATCAGTTCAGTGGTCAGTCGTCAGTGTTCAGTGGTCAGTCGTCAAGTGAGGTCACAGACCCTGAGCTGCTTTGGGGATTAGCGTGGACGGTTACAAAGCATGGCTTGCTTCTGCAGTGTTTTAAAAACTGAGGTTGGAGAGTTGAAGGAGGAGGTCTTGCTTCTCCAGGAGGAGATTAGGAGGCTGAAGGTCCACCTCAATGGGCCTGGGAGAGAGTGTGAGGTGGTTGGAGATGTGGGGAATGAGGCTTCAAGTGAGGTGCAGTCTGTCTCTCGCTGTGAGGAGGCTGTAGGTGGGGTGGTAGCAACGGCTACCAGCAGTGAGGTGCAGCCCAGCACCTGCTACAAGTGGCGAGTTGTTCACAGTAATGGGAGGCGCATCAGAGTAAGGAAAGTTAAGAGTGAAGATCTGAAGGTAGGAAATCGCTTCTCTGTTCTCCAGGATGAATGTACTTCAGTGGCCAGTGAAGGTAAGGGTACTACTGCCCTGCTAATGAAGGTAAGCGCATTCTTGTGGTTGGTGACTCTCAGGTAAGATATGTTGACCGTGCTTTTTGTAATAGGAATAAGAAGATGAGAGATAGAGTGTGCTTCCCTGGAGCTGGTGTTGGGGACATTGTCAACAGGCTGGATAATATCATGTCAGGTAATGGGAACAAGCCCATTATCTGTCTCAGTGCTGGTGGAAATGATATTGGGAAGGGTAGGAGAGAAGAGCTGCTAGATAAGTACAGGTCAGCTATAGATTTCATTAAGTCTAAGGGAGGGATCCCAATCATATGTAGCATCTTGCCTAGAAGGGGAGTAGGAAATGAATGGTTGTCTAGGGCAATTGGTGTAATTGCTGGCTAGACAGATACTGCAAGGAACTTGCAATCCCATTCATTGACAACTGGAACAACTTTTATGGCAAACATGATATGTATGCAAGGGATGGGGTACATCTCTCTGGGGCTGGGGTGGTAGCACTTGCAGACTCGATTGAGAAGGCCATTGGTGAAATGCCTATGATTTTAAACTGATGGAAGATAGAGGTATGGGTGTGTGTGGGAAACAAGCAGGTTGCAACACTAGGGTTGGAAACAGTAAATGTATAAAAGGCATTCAGCATGAAGTTATAAATAAAGACAATAGAACAGGTCAGCAAACAAAGGGGGACAGCAGAGGGCAGCAAGGGACTAGCTCCCTTAAGGTTTACTATACTAATAGCAGGAGTGTTAGAAATAAGATAGATGAGCTAGATTAATTGCAAGTGCAGGAAACATAGATATTATTGCTATAACAGAGACCTGGCTCAATCTGAAAGATAGAGAGATGCCCTCTGAATGTCACATACAAGGCTATAAATTATTCCACACTGACAGGGTCAACAGGAAAGGTGGTGGAGTAGCGATGTATGTCAGAGACAATTTAAATTGTTGTGTTAGACAAGATATTAAATTAGAAGCGTCAGCCACTGAATCTGTTTGGTTACAGCTTCTCGAGGGCCGAGAAAAACTAATTTTGGGTGTGATTTACAGGGCCCCAAATCTTGATAGGGAGTGCAGTAAACTTCTATGGGACGAAATTCGTAAGGCATCTACATACGAAAATGTTGTGCTAATGGGAGATTTCAACTATAGACAGATTGACTGGAGCAATTTGACAGGAAATTTAGAGTCGGGTGACTTTCTTGATACGATCCAGGATTGTTTTTTAAAACAGTTTGTGACAGAGCCAACTAGGGGAAATAACCTCCTTGACTTGGTTCTTGCCAGAAGGGAAACACTAATTAATAATCTTGAGGTTAATGATGAGCTTGGGGAGAGTGATCACAAATCACTCAGTTTTAACATATCATGGAATTCCCCTAATAATGGCAATCAAGTCTCCGTCCTGACTTTCGCTTGGCTGATTTCATAGGACTGAAAAATTACTTAGGTGGGCTGAACTGGAATGACCTGACTAAGGGTCAGGTAGGTGGTGATGGTTGCCGATATGATGCTTTCCATGGCATAGTTCTAGCTGCTCAGTCAAATTATGTTCCAAATAGGGAATCAGATCAAACAAAAATGATCCTAAATGGATGAACAATAGATTAAAATATCTGATTGGTCAAAAGAGAGGCATATATAGGCAAATCAAAAGAGGAGAGGGGCAATTAAGAAATCGATATATTCAGTTAAAGAGAGAAATAAAAAAGGGAATTAGAAAAGCAAAAAGAGATTATGAGGTTAAAGTTGCAAGAGAATCGAAGACTAACCAAAAGGATTCTTTCAGGTATACAGAAGTAAAATCAGGGACAAGATAGGCCCACTCAAAAGTTCCTCGGGTCAGCTCACTGACAGTGATAAAGGGAATATGTGAGATTTTTTAAACACATACTTCCTCTCAGTTTTTACACAGGAGGATACCAGCGATATTCCAGTAATTTATAAATTATGTAGAACAGGACGATAATAACTGTGCACTTATTAGGGTCACAAGTGACATGGTCCTTAGGCAAATAGATAAATTAAAACCTAAACAATCCCCAGGCCCTGATGAACTGTATGCAAGGGTTCTAAAGGAATGTAAAGAGGAGCTTAGCACACCTTTGGCTAATCTTTTCAACTATCACTACAAACTGGCATGGTGCCAGATAAGTGGAAAATGGCAAATGTGATACCTATTTTCAAAAACAGGTGACAGGTCCTTAGCTTCGAACTATAGACCAGTAAGCCTAAACTCCATAGTGGGAAAATTTATGGAATCATAATTGCCGAGGCAGTTCGTAGCCACCTTGAAAAGCATAAATTAATCAACGAATCTCAGCATGGTTTTACAAAGGGGCGTTCCTGCCTTACGAATTTATTAACTTTTTTCACTAAGGTATTTGAGGAGGTAGATCATGGTAATGAATATGATATTGTGTATATGGACTTCAGTAGGCTTTTGACAGGGTCCCACATCAGAGACTATTGAGGAAAAATTAAAGCACATGGAATAGGAGGAGAAATTTTTTCCTGGATAGAGGCATGGTTGACAAAAAGGCAGCAGAGAGTTTGCATAAATGGGGAGAAATCAGAGTGGGGAAGCGTCACGAGCGGTGTTCCCCCGGGGGGTCAGTTTTGGGGCCCCCCTGCTTTTTTAAAATTTTAAAATAAACGACATAGATGGGGGCCCTTTAAAGAGGGGACATCGGAAGTTTCCCGAGGGACACCAAAATGGCCGTTCGAATTCTTTTCTGACGAGGCCCTTCGAGCACTCCAGGAAGATTTGAAAAAATGATGCAGTGGTGGGGAAAAGGAAGGGGCAGTTGCGGTTTTTTATAGAAAAATGCAAAGTTTTTAAATGTTGGACAGGACAATCCCCCAATCCCAAAATATAAATAAATAATGTAGATCTTTATATTACGGATTGCGAAAAAGTTTTAGGGGTTCGGGTTTACCATTAATCTGAAAAAACCCAAAACAAAAAGTGCATAAGTGTTTTGAATAAAGCAATTTGAATTTCCTTTGGTTCATATCAAGAAACATAAAAAAAATTTGGAGTCCTCAGGTTGTTCTTAATCTATAAATCCTTGGTTAGGCCTATTTGATTTTGTGCCAAAGTTTTGGTTTACCGTTTTTTCAGAATTTTGGTTTAATTCTCTGGGAAAAAGTAAATTTGGAGGATGACAAAATTTATCCCCCGTATCAGAAACCCTTCCCCCTTTTAGGATAGACTAAGGGGCCCCGAAACTGAATCTCTAGAAAGAAGTGAAATTTGGGGGGTTTTGATTTAGGTGTTAAATGGAAGAAGGAAAATTTTTTAAAAGGGGTTTTAAAATAGTGGGCTGAAAAATTTTTAGCCTTTGACAGGACTCGCAGCAAAGGTTTTTTTGGTTTGGAAATTTCGATTCGGGGAAAGGGTATAGGAAAGACTGGTTTGGTAATTTGGGGTTGTGGGGTGAGTGGAAAAAAAACTCCCAAATACCCTTATAGAGGCCCAAAAAACGTTTGTGCTTTAAAAAATAGGTTGGGATAAATTTATGGGGGTAGGGTGGGGTGGGTGTTTTGGGTTTAACCCGATAGTGTGCTAAATGGGCGGTTGCCCTGTTCCTCCTTAAGTCAATGTGACCGACCGACTAGGGGGGGGTGATTTTTTTAAGCCGGTTTTGGAGACTTTGGGCCTGCCTCGCCCCTGGGCCCGTAGGCCTTCTGCCCGTGTTCCTTCGTTCTTAGTTTTTTTGTTAAAATTCGCAACTTCCATAGTGAGAGGGGCCCGGATTTGAGAGGGACTCACCCTTTTAAAATCTGAGTTCTTACCTCTCCCAGTGGCCCACGTCTCACCTCTTTTGGGGTTTTAAAAGCCCCATCCTGTCATTCTTTCCATATTTTTTTTTTTCATTTCTATGGACCCAAAGCTCTTTCCCGACTGAGGGACTGCCAAACCCCAAAACCCTTTTAAAGGGGGTGGACTGATTTTCATCGTTTCAAGTATCTTTTGTTCTATTTAAAATTTTCTGTACTTTTGGGGAAGAAAACCTACTGTGTAGGCCAAAAGTTTCATAAAAAAAGATACCTAAAAGTTGCATATGTGTTTTACCTAAAAACCTGTCGGGTTTTTTTTTCCATTTTAATGTTCAAAACTGTTTAGGGCACTGCAACACAAGGGTATCTTGGTAAAAGGGCCTGCAATCAACTTCGAACAACTTCCATAGTGTGAGGGGGGGATTTGAGAGGGACCTGACCTTTCAACATCCCGAGTTGTGATGAATGGTTTTTAAAAAAGGGCAAGGGGAAAAAAATTGAGAACTTATTTCAACACATGGGAATCTTTATTGAAAAAAAAGTTTCGCCACACAGTTTGGTTAAAACAGTCCAATAAATGTTTGAAAAAGGGTTTAAAGGGGAGTTGAAGTATGAGGTAATCAGTCCTCAACCTGGATCGATGTGTTCAGTCCATCCTTTGTAGTAAGTGCAGCATGGGAAGAGGGGGTGGCTTTTTTTTTTTTTAAAACTGCTGTGAGATGAGTTGAAGCAGGAGGGGCGGGATCTTGTGGGACCTGCCCCCTAATTTTAAGTGGTCATCGTTTTAAAAGGGTTTTGGGCATGCGTTGAATTCTTTGTACCAAGATTCCTTGATAGTTGCAGTGGTCTGACAGATTGTGATGAATGGTTTTGAAAAACGACAGTTTGAACGAATTGAGACACTTATGCAACACATGGGAATCTTTATTAAGAAAAGAAACGTTTCGCCCACACAGAGGCTTCATCAGTCCAATACCCAAAGTAGACAATGGGTAAGGAGAGTTGAAGTATGAGGTAATCAGTCCTAACCTGGATACGATGTGTTCAGTCATCACTCTTTGTAGTAAAGTGCAGCATAGGGCCAGAGAGGTGGCTTATATACTGTGGTGAGATGAGTTGAAGCAGGAGGAGCGGGATCTTTGTGGGACCTGCCACTAAGGTAACGTATAGGGCATCGACCAAAAGGTTTGGGCAAGAGTGAAGTCTTTGTACCAAGATTCCATGATGTTGCAGTGTCTGCAGATGTGATGAATGGTTTGAAGATCCGAAAAGTTGAAGAATTGAGACACTTATGCAACACTTGGGAATCTTTATTGAAGAAAAACGTTTCGCCACACAGTGCTTCATCTGTCCAATACAAAGTGGAAATGGGTTAAGGAGAGTAGAAGTATGAAGGTAATCAGTCCCTCTACTGGTACGATGGTTCAGTCCATCACTCTTGTAGTAAGTGCAGCTTACGGGCCAGAGAGGTGGGCTTTATACTGCGGTGAGATGGAGTTGAAGCAGGAGTGAGGCGGGATCTTAGTGGGACCCTGCCACTAATGTAAGTAGGTTCATCGTCCAAAGGTTTGGGCAAGCGTTTTGAAGTCTTTGTACCAAGATTCCATTGTTGTTGCAGTGTCTGGACAGATGTGATGAATGGTTTTGAAAACGCAAGTTTGTAGTATTGAGACACTTTTGCAAACATGGAATCTTTATTGAAGAAACGTTCGCACACAGTGGCTTCATCAGTCATACAAAGTAGAAATGGGTAAGGGAGTAGAAGTTGAGGTATTCAGTCCCTCAACCTGGATACGATGTGTTCAGTACATCACTCTTGTAGTATGTGCAGCATAGGGCACAGAGAGGTGGCTTATATACTGCGGTGAGATGATTGTAATTGAAGCATGAGGAGCGCGCGGATCTTAGTGGGACCTGCCACTAATGTAAGTAGGTCATCGTCCAAAGGTTTGGGTAAGCGTTGAAGTCTTTGCTGCACTTACTACAAGAGTGATGGACTGAACACATCGTATCCAGGTTGAGGGACTGATTACCTCATACTTCTACTCTCCTTACCCATTTCTACTTTGTATTGGACTGATGAAGCCACTGTGTGGCGAAACGTTTCTTCAATAAAGATTCCCATGTGTTGCATAAGTGTCTCAATTCTTCAACATCTGAGTTCTTACCTCTCCTAGTGGCCTACGTCTCACCTCTTGGCGCTATAAAAAGCTCCATCCTGTCACTTATTATCCATATTGTTTCATACTATGGAACAATGCTTTTCTGCTCCAGAGTGTGGGATGACCACTCAAAAACTTTATGGGTGATGGACTGATTACATCGTCTTCAAGTATCTTCTGCTTCTATCAACTTTTCTGTACTTGACTGAAGAAGCCTACTGTGTAGGCGAAACGTTTCCATAATAAAGATACCTAACTGTTGGCATATGTGTTTACCTAACAACTGTCGGTATTTATGCCATTTTAATGTTCAATCCTGTCAGACACTGCAACACAAGGGTATCTTGGTACTTAACTGCTGTCAATCTTCGAACAACTTCCACTAGTGAGAGGGGCTGGATTTGAGAGGGACCTATGACCTTTCAACATCTGAGTTCTTACCTTCATAGATGCCTACGTCTCACCTCTTGGCTATATAAAAAGCTCCATCCTGTCACTCTTCTCATATTGTTTCATACTATGGAACATGCTCTTCTCCAGACTGAGGGGGGACTGATCTCCTCAAACTTTAAGGGTGATGGATGACTTAAATCGTCTTCAGTTCTTCTGAACTTCTATCAATTTTCTGTTCTTGACTGAAGATGCCTACTGTGTAGGCGGAAACGTTTCATAATAAAGATACCTAACTGTTGAATATGTGTCTTTACCTAACACCTGTCGGGTATTTTATACCATTTTAATGTTCAATCTCTGTCAGTCACTGAACTCATGGGTATTCTTGGTACTGACCTGAATCAACTTCGACAACTTCCACTAGTGAGAGGGGTGGAATTTGAGAGGGACTGACCTTTAACATCTGAGTTCTACCTTCTCCTAGTGGCCTACGTCTCACCTCTTGGCGCTATAAAAAGCTCCATCCGTCACTTCTCTCCAGATTGTTTCATACTATGGATACAATTGCATTTTTTTTCTTCTCCAGACTGTAAGGGACTGACAATCTCAAACTTTAAGGGTGATGGACTGATTACATCGTCTTCAAGTATCTTCTGCTTCTATCAACTTTTTCTGTACTTGAGTGGAAGAAGACTACTGTGTAGGCAAAAAGTTTCATAATAAAGTTACTATCTGTTGAATATGTGTCTTACTAACAACCTGTCGGTATTTTATGCCATTTTAATTTATGTGTCAATCTGTCAGACACGCAACACAAGGGTGTATCTGGGTACAGACCTGCAATCATACTTCGACAACCTTCCACTAGTGCTGAGGGGATAGGATTTGTGAGGGACCTGACCTTTCTACATCTGAGTTCGTACCTCTCATAGTGGCCTTACGTTAACCTCTTGGCGCTCTAATAAAAGCTCCATTCCTGTCACTTTTCTCCATATGTTTCATACTATGGAACAATGCTCTTCTCCAGATGAGGGACTGACCACCCTCAAATCTTTATGGGTTGTTGGACTGATTTCATCGTCTTCAAGTTTCTTCTGCTTCTATCAAACTTTTTCTGTACTTGACTGAAGAAGCCTACTGTGTAGGCGAAACGTTTCATAATAAAGATACCTAACTGTGCATATGTGTCCTTACCTAACAACCTGTCGGTTTTTTATGCCATTTTAATGTTCAATTGTCAGACACTGCAACCACAGGGTATCTTGGTACAGACCTGCAATCAACTTCGGTCAACTTCCACTAGTGAGTGGGGCTGGATTTGAGTGGGGACCATGACCTTTAAACCATCTGAGTTCTTTCCTCTCCTATGTGGCCTACGTTCTCACATCTTGGCGCTACTCTATAAAAAGATCCATCCTGTCACTTCTTCTCCATTTGTTTCATGACTATGGAATCAAGGCTCTTCTCCAGAACTGTGGGACTGACCACCTCAAAACTTTATGGGTGATGGACTGAATACATCGTCTTCAAGTATCTTCTGCTTCTATAACTTTATCTGTACTTGACTGGAGAAAGCATACTGTGTAGGCCGAAACGTTTAATAATAAAGATACCTAACTGTTGCATATGTGTCTTTTCCTAACTACTGTCGGTCTTTTATGCCTATTTAATGTTCTAATCTGTCTGACAACTGCAACACAAGGGTATTCTTGGTACAGACTGACAATCAACTTCGACAAACTTTCACTAGTGAGGAGGCGGCTGGATTTGAGAGGGGACCTGACCTTCTCAAATCTGAGGTTTTACCTCTCCTAGTGGCCTACGTTCACCTCTTGGCGTTTAAAAAGTCCATCCTGTCACTTCTTCTCCATTTTGTTTCATACTATGGAACAATGCTCTTCTCCACGGACTGAGGGAGACCACCTCAAAACTTTAAGGGTGATGGACTGATTACATCGTCTTCAGTATCTCCTGCTTCTATCAACTTTTCTGTACTTGACTGAAAGAGCCTACTGTGTAGGCCAAACGTTTCTTAATAAGCTACCTAACTGTTGCATATGTGTCTTACCTAACCACACTGGCTAGAGTGGCCAGAAGAGCTCATGCATGCAGGCAAAGCTCCTGATCATGGGTGGACTTTAACTCACAAGGAGAGCGATTGGGTGAACTTGGACCGCATGGTGGCCAAGATACATGGTGGGCTAAGATGATGGAGGTGGGTTATGGTACTGGAAAACTTAATGTACAACACGTAAGGGACACTACAAGGAGAGTGAGGAGAGGATTGAACTGTTCAAGGCTAGACTTAGTTTTTTTTATTACTTGAGTAGTGCAGATATCGGAGGGCTCACATATGAAAGGACCCCTTGGGGCCCAGTGACCATGTGGTTTTAAGCTTCGAATACACAGTAGAGCTACAAGTGGAGGGAGAAGCAGGAAGGGCAGGACGAAAGAGACAATACTAACAAGAAAGGGGACTACAAGAGATGAGGAATTTCCTGAACGGGGTTCAGTGGGTGCAGAGAACTGGGCAGGGAAGGCCAGTTAATGAGATGATGGAATATGTAGAGCAGCAGCAACAAAATGCAAGGAAGGCTGAGGGAGAGGTTTGTGCCCAAGGGTACAGGATATAATGGTGGCCCGGGGCCTGGGTGGCCTAAAGCTCCCGCTTCACCACACGGTGGGCCCGGGTTCGATTCACGGCGGTGGAAACATTTCGACACGTTTTCCTTACACCCTGTTGTCCTGTTCACCTAAGCAGCAATAGGTACCTGGGTGTTTGTCGATGGTGGGCGGTCGATCCTGGGGGACAAGTTAAGGACCCAATGGAAATAATGTTAGACGTCCTCGATGACGCAAGACTTGCTTGGTTTATCCTGTGGGTGGGCTAACACTCCGGGGGTTTTAAAAATCCGAACGAAATCTTATCTTATCTTATCTTAATGAAAAAGCTAGGATGAGCCCATGGTTT
>NC_069476.1:29667667-29677667 GCF_026875155.1 Cherax quadricarinatus | reverse complement strand
TGTTCACAGAGGAGACAGAAGGGACTCCAGAAAGACGGAGAGGTGGGGCACACCACCAAGTGCTGGACACAGTGCACACAACCGAGGAAGAAGTGAAGAGGCTTCTGAGTGAGCTAGATACCTCAAAGGCAATGGGGCCAGATAACATCTCCCCATGGGTATTGAGAGAGGGAGCAGAGGCGCTATGTGTACCCTAACAACAATATTCAATACATCTATCGAAACAGGGAGATTGCCTGAGGCATGGAAGACAGCAAATGTAGTCCCAATCTTTAAAAAAGGAGACAGACATGAAGCATTAAACTACAGACCAGTGTCACTGACATGTATAGTATGCAAAATCATGGAGAAGATTATCAGGAGAAGAGTGGTGGAACACCTAGAAAGGAATGATCTCATCAACAGCAGCCAGCATGGTTTCAGGGACGGGAAATCCTGTGTCACAAACCTACTGGAGTTCTATGACATGGTGACAGCAGTAAGACAAGAGAGAGAGGGGTGGGTGGATTGCATTTTCTTGGACTGCAAGAAGGCGTTTGACACAGTTCCACACAAGAGATTGGTGCAAAAACTGGAGGACCAAGCAGGGATAACAGGGAAGGCACTACAATGGATCAGGGAATACTTGTCAGGAAGACAGCAGCGAGTCATGGTACGTGGCGAGGTGTCAGAGTGGGCACCTGTGACCAGCGGGGTCCCGCAGGGGTCAGTCCTAGGACCAGTGCTGTTTCTGGTATTTGTGAACGACATGACGGAAGGAATAGACTCTGAGGTGTCCCTGTTTGCAGATGACGTGAAGTTGATGAAAGAATACACTCGATCGAAGACCAGGCAGAACTACAAAGGGATCTGGACAGGCTGCAGAACTGGTCCAGCAATTGGCTCCTGGAGTTCAATCCCACCAAGTGCAAAGTCATGAAGATTGGGGAAGGGCAAAGAAGGCCGCAAACGGAGTACAGTCTAGGGGGTCAGAGACTACAAACCTCACTCAAGGAAAAAGATCTTGGGGTGAGTATAACACCAGGCACATCTCCTGAAGCGCACATCAACCAAATAACTGCTGCAGCATATGGGCGCCTAGCAAACCTCAGAACAGCATTCCGACATCTTAATAAGGAATCGTTCAGGACCCTGTACACCGTATACGTTAGGCCCATATTGGAGTATGCGGCACCAGTTTGGAACCCACACCTAGCCAAGCACGTAAAGAAACTAGAGAAAGTGCAAAGGTTTGCAACAAGACTAGTCCCAGAGCTAAGAGGTATGTCCTACGAGGAGAGGTTAAGGGAAATCAACCTGACGACACTGGAGGACAGGAGAGATAGGGGGGACATGATAACGACATACAAAATACTGAGAGGAATTGACAAGGTGGACAAAAACAGGATGTTCCAGAGATTGGACACAGTAACAAGGGGACACAGTTGGAAGCTAAAGACACAGATGAATCACAGGGATGTTAGGAAGTATTTCTTCAGCCACAGAGTAGTCAGTAAGTGGAATAGTTTGGGAAGCGATGTAGTGGAGGCAGGATCCATACATAGCTTTAAGCAGAGGTACGATAAAGCTCACGGCTCAGGGAGAGTGACCTAGTAGCGATCAGTGAAGAGGCGGGGCCAGGAGCTCGGACTCGACCCCCGCAACCTCAACTAGGTGAGTACAACTAGGTGAGTACACACACACACACGCACTCGCACACACGCGCGCGCGCACACACACACACACACACACACACACACACACACACACACACACACTCACGCACACACACGCACACACACCACACACACACACACACACACACACTCACGCACACACACGCACACACACACACACACACACCACACACACACCCCACCACGCACACACCACACACACACACACAAAACACACACCACACACACCACACACACACACACGCACTTCGCCACACGGCGCGCCACCCCCCCCCCCCCACACCCCCCACACACACCACCACACACAAAACCCCACACACACACCACTCGCACCACGCGCGCGCACACACCACAAAACCCCAACACACACACACAAAACACAACACCCACACTCACGCCAACCCCACACAACCACACAACACACACAAAACCACACCACACACACACAAAACACACACACACAACCAACACACACACAACACACACACACGCACACCACGCACAACACACACACCACACACACACCCACACACACACACCCACACACACACACACACACCACACACACACACAACGCACAACCACACAACACACACACACACACACAACAACACACACCACACCACACACACACACACAACACCACACACACCCAATTGGAGTATGCGGCACCTTTGAACCCACACCTACCAAGAGAGGGCGTCTCCCGGAGGTACATTTACTTGTATTTCGCCCAGAAAGTTTTTATTTGGTGTGGTGATGGTGAACGTTTTCTCTGTCAATAAGAGGAGGTAAGAAGTGAGGGTTGTGATAAGTGAGTCACAAAGTCTTTTTTTTTTTTTATGGCTACTCTTTAATTTTCTTAAGCTTAATAATTGGGTGAAATTTTACTCTTTGCCCTCATCCAGAAATGCCCTCAGATTTCCCATATTCTTACTTCATAACGTGTCTCAGATTTCCCATATTTTACTTCACTAACAGTGTCTCAGACTTCCCACATTTTACTTCACAACAATGTCTCAGATTTTCCCAAATTCTAACATCACTAAAAATTCTCAGACTTCCATATTCTTACTTCATAACGTGCTCAGATTTCCCTATTCTTACTTCACTAACAGTGTCCAGACTTCCCACATCTTACATCACTAAAATGTTCAGATTTCCCACATTCTTACATCACAAACAGTGCTCGGACTCCCTCATTTTTACTCACTAACAGTGTCCAGATTCGCACATTTTTCCTAAAAATGTCTCAGATTTCCCCCACATTCTTCATCACAAACAATGTCTCAGACTTCCACATTTTACATCACTAACATGTCTCAGACTTCCCACTTTTACATCACTAACAGTGTTCAGACTTCCAATTTTACATCACTAAAAAGTCTCGGGCTTCCCACATTCTTACTTTCTAAAAATGTCTACGATTTCCCACATTTTCAAAAAATCTTGGGGCACGCCGGGGGCACTATCAGGGGCACACCAGGGTGCCGGGGAACCCCTTTAAAAAGCATTGTATGCCCCATAAAAAGTGGAGGGAGAGAGAGAGAGAAGAACAATCTGTTTTAAAAACCCTGTGAAGAGCATTTTTCATGTTGAAATAATAGTGGGGTCCCACAAGTCGTTTTCTTGCCACCTACAAATCTATAAAATATTATACTAGAAAGAATAAACGGTAAAAAAAACAATAAAAAAAACACAGAATTTTTAAGGAGAGAAAATATTTAAAAATTCATTATGAGAATATGTGACTAGATTGAATATAACCCAACAAATGTTTTGTAACTTAGGGATGATAAGAAAAAAATAATCAACATTTGCTGTTCTCGAATCTTTCTGTCGTTTGTTGACGGTGATTATTAATATGGAAAATTACCGACCTTATTCACTATTATACCTATTACTTCTACCTTATTTGATGACTCAACATTTTCTGCAAAACAAAATGATCTCTTATTTACCCCTGAAACACTCCAGACTTCGGGTTTGTTATGGTTGGAGCTCACCCTTGTATTTTATCTTGTATCTTATTTATTTTTAAAAAACCCAAAAATGGAGCAAAAAAAAATGGGGGTAATTGATAATAAAAAAAGGCATTTAGTTGGTGGGTATGGCTTTGGGTAGAGTGGCAGCTTGTGACCATCGGTAGAGTGGCAGCTTGGTCCACTGGAGAGTGGCAGCTTGTTACCCGGGAAAGGGGGGCAGCTTGGTACCACTGGTAAGTGGCAGTTTGTATACCATCTGGTAAGTGGCATTTGTGTCCCAGGGTAGAGGGGCAGCTTGGTGTACCATTGGTAGAGTGGCAGTTTGTTACCATCGGTAGAGTGGCAGCTTGTGTAATATCCAGTCTTCCCTTTTGGACTTTTAAATGTGTGTTTTGTATGTTTTATCCTGGTTTTGAAAACGCCCCGGTGTTCCACTGATATTTATCCTGTCTCCTGTTCCCCTTAATTTTTGTCCTGTGTTTTTTTTAATATTTCTCTACCCCTTTAAAAAATTTGGTTACTTGTAGACTTCTCATTGATGCATTTTTTTTGGACTCTTTCTATTTAGGGGAATTTTAGCAACATAGGTCGTAAATTTTTCGGGTGTGAAGTGAGGGTTGGTCATCTTGGGAGAAAGTTCCTGAAAATTTTATTATTACATAACATGTTGGAGGACTTTCTGATGTTTGGGGATGTACTTTCATTTTCCCAAAATTTTGTTGATTTCCTTGAGTAGGGGGTTTTTATCCCATAGTGGCTCATAAAAGGGGGGTGCCGCCACCCCCCCCGCGCGTCCCCCCCCTTCCCCGAACTCTTTTTTTTTCTTCTTTTTCGCTCCGCCTTCTCGGCGTCCCCCGCAGCGCCCCCCACGGCGCCCCCCGCAGCGCCCCCCGCTGACCCGGGATTTTGACATCTTTTCCTCAATTTATTTTTCCAAAAGTGTTGAAAACATTTTTTTATTTTTTTTCGAGAAAGTTGCAAATTTTTTAATCTATTCTCCAGTTTGTAAAAATTTAATTTGTTTCTCCAGTGTTCCCAACTTTTCCAAATTTTTTTTCCGGAGGTGTTCCCCATCTTATTTTTCATTTTTTAATAGAGAATTTTGAAATTTTTTTTTTTTTCCTTTTTTTGCGGTCTCCAATTCCTGGGTAAAATTTTATCTGAATAAAAAAATTTTCCCCCCTCATTTCCCATCCCTTCCATCCCCTTTAATCAACTTTTCCCTCGATTTTTCGAATTTTGGGGTGTTTTCAAATTTTTTCGCAGGGGGGGGGGAAGGTAATTACCCTAAACGAGCCCAACCCCGGGGTAAAGTTTTCCATGTATTGAAGACCCCAGCCCCTGACCAAAATTTCTAGATTTCCCCCTTAAATTTTTTTTCTTCTGTGGTAAACACTTGTATGCCCCTCAATGTTAAACATAGTTGGTAAACACCTATTGCCCCTTTCTCTCTTTGGAAATGCATGTCAGAAGAAATACAACTAGAATCCCCACACTGCACCAAGTAGTGTGACAAAACCCAAACTGATCCCACAAAACCAGCTTCCAGACTCCCAAAACCTCCTCTCTACGGGTTTTCCTAGAGTTTAAATATCTCCTTCATGCATCATCCCCCCCACTATTGCCCCAAATTTTACAGCCTCCAACGGTCACAACAAATGGTAGATTTGAAAATCTCTCCAACGGCTCTTTACTGGCCCCGGGCAAACACCTGAGATCGAAACGGCAAATCTTTCCGAAATATCGCACTTTCTTTCAAGGAAAGAGTTGAAAATTTCACGGTTTGGGTGGGGTTCCCCTTGCCCTAACCAAACCTAACCACAACACACACACACCACACACACACACACCCGACCAACCATCACCCAAATCCACTTCAAAAACACACATAAATATTGCATCCTTGTACAACCCCTCAACAGGTCAGAACAAGTCACAACAGCGGTTTTAAATACTCCCCCAATATAATTTACGGGATTAAACACTTTACCAGCAATGTCTACACCAACTCCCTCTCTCTAAACTTACTGTCAAATGAGTTATTTAACCTTTATTTGCGGGTGAGGGTGCCTATGATTGTGAGAACTTTCATACCCAGATAAATCTCAGGTCATCCCAGAAGCGCCTTAGGGCATGCTTGACCCCTACGATCCCCCCACCATCATATCAGTCATCACCCCTATTCAACCAATATCAACCACCTCTTTTTTTTCTTTAAATGTTCACGCTCTACCATCATTTTAAATTAAAATTTACACATAATGCCTATTTTTATTATTATTATTATTATTATTTTATTATTATTAAACATGGTGGGCACTATCCCACAACTCATAACACATAACAAGTAACCCCATTTAAACTCCAGCACTTTCCCAAATCACAAATTTTTTCACTTCCACCTGCTTTTTTACTTTGGCCCCTTTAAAATTTTAAAAAACCCCCATTACCACCCCAATTTCACTTGTCTCAGTAATCAACTCACAACAAATAACACAATTTTTTTTCAAACCCCCCATTACCAATCGATATTCAAGTCACACACCAATATCCCCTCGCTTTGCCACTCATAACCCACAATATTTTAAACTTCCATTTTTTTGCTCATAATCCCAACAACCCACAACACCAACATCACTTTTCAAGCCAATTTTCACTAAAACCACCCCCCCAAAAACACTATTTCACCACGTTTACAACCCCAACAGGGCACAACGATCACAAAATTTACTCTCCACCCCCATTTTTCCCCTTTTCTCAAAATTTATAACACTCTCACTATCCACCCCTCAAATTTATACTGTACATACCTTATATAGTGGGTGAAGGCAAATCACATATAGTCTTTTCTGAGTTTGTTGCCCCCAAATTTCCCCTTACGACCAGGTCGTAATATATGTTTTAAAATCCATATATCACAGTACTAACAACAGTAGGGAGACATTAACACACAGTCGTACGGGCCCGGTTGGGGCGGGGGGGGGGGGGGGGGGGGGGGGGGGGGGGGGGGGGGGGGGGGGGGGGGGGGGGGGGGGGGGGGGGGGGGGGGGGGGGGGGGGGGGGGGGGGGGGGGGGGGGGGGGGGGGGGGGGGGGAATGTGGGTACAATATATTTTTATATATGTATGTTGGTAGCGGTGTTTGTAGTGATGTTTTTTTATGTTTAGACCAAAGTTAAAAAAGTAAACTCAAAAAGAAAAAAAGTTTTTTTATGATCTACATAATAAATTTTACAATAAAAAACGAACACAGTTCGGTTTTGGGGCAGCTGTCAGCTTGGCTACTCTGCTACTGCAGAGTCAGCCCTCAGTATGAAAGAAATGAGGCAATAAGGTTAAAAATGGGAAATTTAGAATGGGTTAATTAATTGAAGTGTGTGACGCATTTTGGGAAAAAAGTATGGTAAATTCATGATTTTTTTTATAATTTTATAAAAGAAGAATATGGAATTTTTTTTTAAAATGTAGTAATTTTTAATGGAATAAACTGTTAATGGGGGAAAAAAAATATGCGTAACAAAGAAGAGTGTGAATTAAAAAAGGGGAAGGAAATATGTGGGTCATGTTAAACACTGAACAAACATTTATAAAAGGAAGCAGCCTTAGGTACATTATAGGTTTGCAAAATATATATGAGAATGTTAGTAGGGAAGTTTTGATAGCATGGTTGAAAATTAAATTATAATAGCAACAAAAAACGGGGAAAAATTTTCACAAAAAACTGGGTCCTAATAATGTTGTTGATGTCACTTGTGATCTTTAAAAACGTGGATGTTTCGTACTTGGGCAAAAGACAACATATTATAAAGCAAACCATGTAGACCGGTGCCACTGGAAACAGCGTTATTTGCATACTATGTTAAAACTCTGTTTTCCACCCATAAACACACTCGGGCACAAAAACACACTCTCTGTTTCCCGCTCTCTCTGTCTCTGTCTGTTGTCTGTCTGTTTGTCCCCCCTCTCTCTCTCTCCCTCTCACATGTGTGTGTATGGCTGGTGTTTATAAGAAATACTTTTATATTGTGTAGTTTTGCCTTGTTTTGCTTTCAATGTCAAATGCGACAGATGAATAATAAATAAAAATAAGGGAGCGTAATATTTAATCAGTTTGATGAAGTAACAAATTCATCAACACTTGGCAAACATCTTATAAAAAAAAAAACTTACAAAATTTTTAAACTTTATATTATTAAAAAAAATCTTTTACTCAGAAAAATTCACAGTTAAATAAAAGGAATTCTAAAATTTTAATTAATTAGCCTCCTTGGGGGCCGGACTGGTGGCGCTTGGTGGCGTCTACTGACCTACGGCCCGGCTGTCTTGGTGGGTGTAATTTCTGGAGCAGTTTTCTGTGTTGGGGCACCTCCCGTAATTTCACCCCCTGGACAGTCCTACCCAGACCCAGCTAGACAAGACCAAGTTTCCATGCAGCAAGGTCACTGAGGTGGGAAAAACCCGATTGGGGAAATGGGGAAGGGGGTCCACTAAGGGGAACAGGGGACTCCCGGGCCCTTTACCGGGGGAAGGGGAGCGACTTAGGAGTGAGGAAGGAGTCCACCTGAGGTGACACGGAGGACCCTGGAGACGCTAATCCGGGGGAAGGGACCCCGACCCTTGGTAAGTAGAAGGGAAACATCTGGGGGCGAACGGATGGGTTTCCCGGATAATGAACTTGGGGAAGGTTTTTTTTGGGTAGACCTTTTGGGGAAGTGGGGAAGGGGGGAAAATCCCGGGGGCGAAACGGTGGATTCCCGGGTACATGAACTTGGGGAAGGGGTTCACCCGAGGTGACACCAAGTACTTGGGGGCCTGAACCCGGGGGAAAGGGATTGGGGGCATAACCGCTGACTTTAGGGAAGGGGAAAGGGGGGACACCGGGAGCGAACGGATGGATTCCTGATACATGAACCTGGGGAAAGCAGGAATAAACAGTTTAGGTGACCTTGGGGAAGTGGGGGAAGGGGAAGACATCCGGGGGTAGACGGATAGATTCCCCGGGTAATGAACCCGGGGAAGGCAAGAAAAACAGGGTTGGTGAGGCTGACCTTTGGGAAGTGAGGAAGGGGAAAACCGGGGGCGGACGGTGGATTCCTGATAAGAACCTGGGGAAGGCTGAGGGGTGGAAGGGCAGAGAGAGAAGAGAGAGGAGAGAGAGAGAGAAAAGAGAGGAGAGAGGAGAGAGAGAGAGAAAGAGAGGAGAGGAGGAGAGAGAGAGAGGCGAGGCTGACCTTAGGGAAGTGAAGAAGGGGGGACATCCGGGGGGCCCCCGGTGGATTCCTGGGCACATGACCTGGGGGGAAAGGGGAGGGGGGGGGGACCTTTTAAAAACGAACCCCGGGCCCCCACGTGGCAAGGTCTGGGAAATCAGAGATAACTCTGAGGCTGACGGGCGCAAATAAAGTTAATTTTAATAATTTATTAAATTTATGATTGGATTCAAATGGGTGGTGTTATTCCCACTCCCCCGCCCCCTGACAGTACCACGGGGGGTTATTCCCACTCCAGCCTCCCCCACAGTAGCCACAGTGGTGTTATTCCCCCTCCAGCCTCCAACATACCACGTGAGTTATTTTCCAAATCCCGCCTCCCGACGTAGCCAAAGGTGGCGTTATTCCCATCCACCTCCTGACAGTAGCCACGGGGGCGTTTCCCCCCCTCCAGCCTCCTGACAGGGGCATCGGTGGTGTTATTCCCACTCCAGCCCCCCTGAATACCACGGTGGTGTTATTTCCCCCTCCAGCCTCCCTGACAGTAGCCAGGGGGTGTTATTCCCACTCAATAACACAGAAACCAGTACAGTAACAGAGAAAACGAACAGAGAACAAAGAAAACAGTAAAAATAACACAGAAAACCCCGTACAATAACACAGAGGGCTGTACCGTAATACGAAAACAGTACAGTAACACAGTTTTTTTCTTCTTTTATTTTACTGTTCTTCTGTGTTGGGGTTCTGTTTTATATGTTATTATTCTATTATTATTTAAACTGTTTTATTGTTATTTTTCTGTTTTGTTTACTTTTGTTTTTACGTCCAGTTTACTGTTTTTTTGTGTTACTATAATGTTTTATTTGTCACTATAGTTTTAATATTTTACTTTACCCTTTTTTATACACTATACCATTTTATGTGCCTTAACTGTTTTATTGTTTTTTTATGTATCGGTTTTTCTGTATGTTTTTTGTTACTGTGCTATTCTTACTTTACTGTATTTTCTTTTTGTTAGTGTACTTACTGAATCATGTAGTGTTTTTTGGCTGTAAAAAGGGCGATGATGCTGACCAAAGTTGTAAAAATCCTTTTTCCTGAACTTACTTTAGTGTTTTTTCTAATTTTTTC
>NC_069476.1:29649840-29667167 GCF_026875155.1 Cherax quadricarinatus | reverse complement strand
CCCCGGCCCCTCCCTCCTTACCGTGATACTCTTCCGGGCTCTGCGCTGATTCCCTTTTTTTCGTGTGTTTCTCTGCTTCTGTACTTTTTCCATTCTCTTTTGCATTTTGTTTTCCCTCTTTACACCGTCGGGTAAACCGGGGGGCCTTTTGGGTTTCCCCTTTGGTACTGTTCCCCTTGGGGAAAAAAACTTTCCACTGCCTCCTTGCTTTTTGTTGTTACTATTCCATAAAATTTTTTTACTGGCTTTCCTGCATTTTTCTCTGCCCCCGGACCCCCCGCGGAAGTTCTTCAACCCTATGTAGCCCCCTCTTTTTAGTCAGGCTTTTCCCCTTTCAACCCCTGTTATTCTCTCCACTTGCGCTTTTACTATGATTCAAAGCACAGAACCAGGGGTCGCTAGCCCCTGGGGGACTCTCATATTTGATGCCCTCAATTCTTAGTCCCCCGGGTGAAAAAAGGCCCAAAATCTTGCGGGTTCATCCCCCCCTTCTCCTCGGGTAGTGCCCTTTAACATGTTGGTGATGAGGTTTTTTCCGCCCACGTCCAACATCCGGGCTTTTCCATTTTTTCGGGCCCCCATGTGGCCCCCGGGTTTTTCCCAGTAAAATCTCCTGGGGGTTGAAATCTTCCTAACCAGCAACTTTGATCTTTTTGGAATGAGTCTTCTTGCCCCCCTCAGCAATTTGTGCCCATCATTGTCTGTTGTCTTTTCATTTCCTTTCTTGACCTCCTGCGTTCTGTGGGGGATTATACATCACTGCAATGCCATTTTGTGTTCCCAGACTAAAGTGTACCTTCTATGTAGTCTCTTTCCCCTTTCCATTTTCCCTTTCCCCTTTTCTAAATTTTCCATCTGTTTTTTACGAGCAGAGCAACCCCCCCCTTTTCCCCTCCCCCTTCTATTTTTCCTCATGATCGGGTACCCCTGGTGGGAAGATTGATTGTTATTGTTCCGTGAGTTTTGTTTCTGTAACTGCTATGATATCGGGGGGACTTGTCATTGATTCTTTCTTGCCATTCCTCATGTTTATTCGTTAATCCTTTTGCTTTTGTGTGTGTGTGTGTGGTGTGTGTGTGTGTTTGTGTGTGTGTGGTTGGTTCCAAAAGGTAAAACTTGCGATTTTGATTTAAAAATACAACGCTTTTTGTAATAGGGAAAAGCGAAAATTTGTGTATCCCTAATTTCGCAAAAATCATTTTGACATAACAAAAAATAAAATGTTTCATTGTGTTTGGATTGTATAACTATATAAAACATATTTAGCTGGTTTAAGCAAAATTAAATTGCGTTCTTAAAAAAGGGTTAGGCAATTTTCCCTAAGATTTTTTTGGGTACAAAATCTTTAAATTTTTATATTAACATAATTAAAAAAAAATTGACCAGTTTTACTTATTGGGCACGAATATATATATATTTATATATATATATATATTTTATATATTTATATATATATATATAATATGAAAGGGTATGTTCACGGGGGTCCACCTTAGGTAAAAGGACCCACTTTTTTTTTAAACCGTTTTAAAATGATAAGGGAAAATCTGAGATTTGCAAAAAAGAGATTAGAAATAGGAAAAAACGATATTTAAGAAAAAGAATAAAATAAGCTGTTATTGGACGTATTGAAAAGAGTTTGTTGGAATAACTTTTGTAGATAAAAGTTGATGGTGGATGTCAGGATATGAATTTTTTTAAAAGGGGAGAGACTAATCAGATCTTATTTGTTGTAGTCAATGTAAGTAAGGGGTGATAGTTAAAAGGGAAAAATGGCTAATGGGAAGACAAAAGTAAAAATAAATAAATTAAAGACGTATTAGGTTAGTATAAAACAGTTTTTGGGGAAAAAAAGATAGCTGAGAAAGAAAAGTGGGGGGGGGGTTTTAGTGTGTGCAAAGTTTGTGTGTGTAGGAGAGGGATGGGGAAAGGGAGAGCGACTGGTGGAATGAAAAGGTTAGGAGGTGGTAAGGGAGAAAACCTTTGTTGCGGAAGCTTGTGTAATACAAAAGTGAAAACGGAGTCGGGGAGTATATGGAGAGAAAGAGAAGTTGAGGCTAAAAGGAAGTAAAAGAGATGCGTGAAGTTTATTGTAAATAATTTTGTAAGGAAAAGTAAAATTTTTAAGTGTGAAACTTTAAAAGTTGGAAAAGCCTGGGAAAGAAAGGGAATTTTAACAGATAAAATTCAATTTGAAAGTCATTAATAGGGGGGGGAGTTAGGGAAGAGGGTGATTTTTTTGAGGTGTTAAATGTTGTGAAAAAAGGGAGGTAAGTTTTCCTGTATTAAGCGACATATATTTCTATTTAAAAGTGATTGATAGTCAATGTTAGTGAGAGGAGGTATCAAGCGTGGGTAGAAAAAAAGGGGCAAGATGGCAAAAAGACAGAAATGATAAAGCAGGGGGGGGATTAATTTTTAATGCTTGGTGCTTTGTTCATATTGCATGAAAGGGGGGAATTTTCCCTAGGTTTGGGAAAGACATGTTCTTTTGTTTTGTATAATAAAAAGGGGTCTTTTGCCCCCAGGTCCGGGGCCCTGGGCTCCGCTTCACACGGTGAAGGTCGGGGTTCGTTTCCCCACGAAAGGGGGGGAAAACTTTGGGTCGTGTTTCCTTAATGGGTTGTCTATTTTCCCCAAATCAGTAAAATGGGTACCTGGGTGTTAGTGACTAGTGTGGGTTGCATCCGGGGTCAAAATTATCTAATTTGGGGGAAAAATGCTTGCATAACAAGCGGCTTCTATCAGTTTATGTATTGATGTCAGCTAACCTTTATCCCTTTGTCATGTACTTGTGGAAATAAAATATTATATTATTATTAAAAGGGAATTAGCCCCTTTGTGTCCCCAGGTAAAGGTTAGGCAGAATTCCTACAAGAATCGCTTATAAAGATTCAAAAAAAAAAAATCACAAAATACAAAAAAAAGAAAAATAAAAAAATAAAACAGAGCACAAAAAAGCAGCCCAAAATTTAAAATTTACGACATTTTGATTGTTGAAATAGAAAACAAAAAGTACTCGCGAGAGAAATCAATGTTAGATTGTAAAAAAAAAAGCAGAAGTAAAAGAAATAACCTCACTTATTAGGATAAACAAAAGTAAATAGAACATTGCAAAAAAATTTAAAAAAAGATTGAAGTAGATAGTCGATAGACAAATTATGAAAAAAAACGGACAAAATATACTGAACATGACTACAATAAAGGAAGGTTAAAGGGTGAAGTAAAACCCATGAACACGACGTACACAAGAAAAGGGGAGGATGGAGAAAGTTTTCCGAAAGGGATTATAAAAGAGATACTGAGTGATGATACACGGAAATTGGAAGAAATTTTTTTCTGTTTTAAATTTAAAGGGTAGTCAAGACGTGGCAGACCTAATGAAACAGGTTTGTCGGGCCCTGGGATTAATGTAACAACCAGTTTAAAAATGGCCCAAAAGGTATAAACCACTGTATACTTCAAGGTTGTGTTCTCAGAGTACCCTCTTCCTGTTGCCTTAACGCCTTGCTCTGTTCTCCTTTCCACTGTTTGGGGGTTTCTATCGATTTTACTATAGCTAGTGCATTTTCGGCTGTCACCTTGCAGCGGCCTTTCCCCGGTTTTGTTATTGTCGGGCTTCCAAGGGGGAAAACCGATCATGGATATAAATTTTCGCCGCAAAAAGCACCAGATAACTTGCAAAGGTTCCTATCATCCCCTACCCCTGTACCTGAATGGCTCCTTCCCCCGAACGGGTTACAGCTAACGTGTCGGTCTGGATTTTTCGGTTCAACCCCCCCCCCCAGTACCTTTTTGCAATCGTGTCATTACGTTTCGAAGTCAAATTACGTTTTTTGGGTTTGGGATTAGAATGTCCTGGAAGCCTCCCAAACTGATGAAAAATTGCTTGGCATAGCTCTCGACCCTACTTAAAAGCTTTGACTTTTTTGCTTAAAAAAATTTTTTTAAAAACAGGGAGGATTTATAACATCCCCCCCCTTTTCCCTGCCGCCTATTTAAACCCTGCCTTTGGTCCAACTTTTTATACATCAACCACACAGGTGGGGCCTCACCCCTTATTTTGGAAAACTTTACCTGGGGCAGTACTGACATGCTCCACCAAAACACACACACACATTTTGGGGAAATCGATACCGTCCCCACCAGCTCACCGAGCTTCATCCCTAGGTGGTCAGAAAGGCCATTATCACCTACGCAACCACTGCAAAACAAGAGCAGAAAAATGTCTACACTACATTATGTACAGTTACACGAAAAAATACATGAGCAGCTCATTTTCATCCCCCTTCACTAACGAACGCCATGAAAGCTTTTTGAGTGTTGTTCCTCGGTAGTGGGGAAGTGTGGATATGATCAATGTATGAAAAAAACTGCAAATCAACACAAAGCAAGAGCCCCCTTATGTTGGCAAAAATTTGTCTGGGGGATTTTTAAAGTTTACTGACAGTAATTTTTGCTGTTTCGTCAACAACACAGCACAACACTATTATCATTTCCAAAAACCCGGGGCTTTTAAACCAAATTTAATTATATTTAAAGGGATAAAAAAATTTAAAGTACCTGTGAGTACAAATTTCAAATACCCGGGGCATGGAAATTAAAAAAAAACCTGCCACTTACTCAAACTTTTAATCTTTACATCAAAGAAATTATTCATAAGAGGAAAAAATTCACCTTAATTTCAAAAAAAAACTTTGTGGGAGTCATGAACATGTAGAGAGTGTCATCATGTGTCAACGCTTGAAAGACAATGTTCACTGACTCTCGCTGAGTACGTGAAAATAAAAAAAAAAAAAATTCCCTTTCCACCATACACCACGTCTCAATTTAAATTTATTCTACTCAAAAATTTTCTGAATTTGCTAGTACATTACGTCATGGGATTCATGCCCCCTTTTTTTAAAAAAAAATTTGAAAAGTAATTTGAAAGTTCCTGGTAGCTGAACCCAAAACATCAACCTTTTAAACCAAAATTAAAAATACACTTTTTAAAGCTTGTACTTTACCATTCATGTTGTTTACTTCAACTGGGATCCAGGATTCCGCCGACCTCCCGTCACCCCTAGAATCTCCTGCTCAAGATATCTTGGGAAATTAATTAGCACAAAAAAACTTGTTATTAAGCAAAATTGCTTCTTTCCTGGAGTTTACCCGGGGAGAGTTCCGGAGGTCAAAACCCCCCCCGGCCCCGGTCTGTGCCAGGCCTCTGGGGATCAGAGCCTGATCAACCAGGGGGTTTTTTGTTGGCCCCGCCGCGAAAGTACGAGCCCAGCCGGTGGTCAGGAACGCTTTTGGTGCTTGTCCCTAAATAAATAATAAATAATAAACCACAGCAAAACACATAGGTACATAAGTTTTTTTATATTCCCTTAAAAAATTTATTTGCTCTTAAATAACTCACTAAATCATTAAATGTGCACACAAAAAAATCAGGAGAAAAATAATTTTTTTTAATTACTCCTAAAAAAAAAATTTTTTTTAATAATTTTTATAATAAATTCTTCCTTTAAATATTGACCTCCCAAATTTCAAATGTGAAATTTTCATTCTAAATTTAATAATTTTCAGGATTAGTCCACCATGTTACCTTTTGATGCGTAACATAATTAAAATTGTCACTCGTAAGGGGAAAAACCTGCCCTTTTTAAGAGCATTAAAATTCCCGCACACTAAAGCCCCTCGAGCAGCTTGTCCTTCATATTTAAATGTGGGTTAACGTTATTAACAGGAAGGGCACTAAACAAACTTATAAAAAATATATATTAATAGAAATTAACATATAAGAATACCCTACTTACATACAAAGTCACCCCCCCCCCCAAAACCAAAACCCTTTCTTAAGTAAAATCACTAGACATGCTTCTAAAGATAAAACAAAATATTAAAGAGGGAGGGTTTTAAACCCCTCACCACTTTCCCGCAGCCAAAATTTGCCTGCAGCAAAACTTTTTTATACCTCCAAAACCAAACCCTTTCGCACATAGGGGGCTTAAAGGAAAATCGTGTGAACATAAAAATAATATAACAATGCACTAGACTTGGCCCAAAAAAACCACCCACATACCTACACTAAACCATGACGACTTGACTAAAAACAAAAAATTTTCCCGTTTTCATCTCCCGGCTGCTCTTCAGGACTAACACGCGCCCGGGTTTTTGAACAAATCCCGGAAACTGACATTATTTATGGAGCGTTTTTTATACACAATGTTTTCAATATATGATAATAATGGTCCTTACCCTCAGAAGTCTTTTTTCCCTTTCAACTCGATGCCATAAACCAAAATTATTTTTAAGCTCAAAAACTACTCTTTTCCTATGATGCCAAACATCATCAAGGGTTTTTCAATGCGTAATGCGAGAAACGTACGCATTTACGTATAGAAGTGCTGCCCCTTGTCTCCGTTGTCTATCGGCTTCCTGACCTTCATGACCCTTCCCCACCACAGCAAAACACATTAGTAAGACTAATTTTTTTAATTGTCGCCCCAAATTTTTTACTGGCTCTCTCATGGCTTTCTTAATTTACCCCCCCTTCACTTTTTCCACCTTTTTCTTTTTTAAACTCTTCCTTGAGAAGTTCCTGTGATTATTGTTTTTCTTTGCACTTCTATGTAAAACGCCACTTGCCTCCTACAACTTTACGTTTCTCACTTGATTCTGGGTGCAAGCGACTTTAGTTTCAGCCGGGTCACTACTAACTGCAGGTATCCTAAAACAACGTGTAACAAGACTAAGGTATTTTAAGAGTGGGCTGCGCCTGCACAGGGGAATGGCTCAGCCAAGACTGCTGTGTGCAGCCAAATGTCACAATACCCGAAATGCCCCAAGACTTTTTGGGCGCGTTTGTCTTTTTCCCGAATTTTCCCCAAAAATACTCAGAATAAACCCCACTTTTAAAATAATTTTTATAAAAGAAAACTTTGGGTTTACAATAACTAAGATCACCCGCAAAATGAATTAAGAGATGCCAAACTATAATACCAAACTGGAATCATAATACGTGAGCAGATATTAAATTCTACATCTTTAAGAACTTGACAACAACCCTGATGAAACAGGCATCTTAATGTTTCTTAACCCAAAATAGTTCAAACACTAATGCAGAAAAAAAAAATAAATGAAAGTGTCCTGAGTCGCTGGAAAAAGAAAACCCACCTGCTTTTGGGATTCCAATTTTCCTTGATAGTCTTTTGCCTGTCCTTAAAGGAACTTAGATGCACTCTTTCCCCATGACAAGGGTTTTTTAGCCCATGGGAAAAAATTATAAGTGGGGAAGTTCTCCATATTTTTTTGATTTCTGGGACTCCCTGAAGCTGGGACCAAAGGTTTGGTGACATGTTATCCCACACCCCCCTGCTCACCCCTGTCCCGGCTTGAAATGTGATACCTCTGGACGCTTCTGGCTTCATCAGATCTGCATAATTGGGGGGGCTCCTTACTGTGGGCATCCGGTGTTGTGAGGCTCCCTTGATGTTATTAACCTACTCATGTCTTGCAATCTTTCCCCCGGATTTTCGAATCGGCCTGCTGCTTCACTACAAAAAATACACCTTTGTTCGGCGAGAAAAGGGACGGCAAGCCCAGGGCAAAACCAATGTGGGATGGGCTGTGGGTCGCCCGTATGTCAAAGGCCGGAGTTGGAACAGCAACAGAAAGTCCCTGCATGGGAGCTCTCACTGTCAGGAGGCGGGGTCTATCCTTCCCCGACACACCTGAGGCATTTTTGAGGATATTTTTCCCCTATTGGGCCATTCAGTGCGACTGTTGTGTTGTTGGGGGGGCAGGTCTGGTTTAGAGCCCGTTTGATTATTCCAGTCATGGCTCCCTCAATGAACTTTTGGTCCTGGGCTCCAAACTTGTCCCTAAATGTTCGGGGGGAATTGCTGTACAAGCTTCTGGATTTCAAGCATGGGCAGAAAAGCAGGTGTGCAATCTGTGTGACTTGGGAAAACCGTGCCTCCTGTCTGACTAACTAAGAACAAAAAAGGAGGAAAAACTGCAGGGGGCCCGCTGGCCATACTGGAGGTCCTTTAAAAATTCATCCCCCTAAAAAAACATTTGCCCACCCAAATTTTTTAATGCCACCCAAGAAATAAGCTCTATTGAAAGTCCCCCTAAAAACCAACCCCCCCCCCACTATTATTTCCAAACCCAGATTTGAAATACCCCCAAACCCCGCCTCAAAAACCCCAAATAGGTAGACTGTCCCAACCCCAATACCCTATTTCCAAAACCCAAAACTTTTTCCCATGCCTTTCTAAAATCTAAAAATTATCTAAATTTAAAAACCATTACTGCGGGGTTTCCCCTTGGGAGCATCCTAAGACTTATTAAATCCCCCCTTTTTTAATACCTATCTTCACTTTTTACACTTCGATCGGTCTCCCCTCATTCTTGTCTAAAAGTGAATGTAAATTTAAAGGGCTTCATCTTTTTTTTCAAGGGAAAATTTCTAAAGCTATGTATTTAATTTTGTCTCCCACGCTGAATGTTTTCTAACGAATTTATGTCCATTTCGTAATGGAAACCAGAACTGGCTGCATAATTAGGTGAGGCCTTTTCAATGAGTATAAAGCGCAGTAGACCCCTGGGCTTCTGTTGTTTCACTTCTTGAATAAATCCCATAATCTATTTGCCTTATTAGTTCGCTTAGGCATTTTCTGTCTTGGTTTAAGGTTGCTGCTCCCAAACCCCCCAAGTCCTTTTGCAAACTGTATGGCTAAGTTCTAATCATTTTAAATTTAAGTACTAGGGTTATGGGCACTCCCAAGCTTCGAACCTTGCATTTATCTACATTGAACTGCATCTGCCACTTTTTGCCCAAGAATAGAGTTGTTTAAATCCTCCTGAATTTCCCATAACATCTACGTTTAAATCAATTATCCTACCTATCTTTGTGTCATCGGCGAATTTGCTCATATCACTAGTAATTCCCTCATCAAGATCATCGATATATTTTTATAAACAACAATGGGCCCAAGACTGATCCCTGTGGAACGCCACTTGTTACAGATCCCCACTCAGTTTTAAACCCCCATTTATGGACCTCTCTGCTTCCTGTCAGTGAGCCATGACTCGATCCACGAGAGCACTTTTCCCCAATGCCAATGAGCTGCCACTTTCTTTAACAGTCTATGGTGCGGAACTCTATAAAAAGCCTTACTAAAATCTAAAGAAAATTTAATATCAAATTCTTTATCGTGGTCAACAGCCTCAAAGCTTTACTGAAGAAAGTTAAAAAAATTAGTTAGACAAGACCGGCCTCTTGTGAACCCCATGCCGAGTATCATTAATCAAGCTATGCTTATCGAATGGCTTCTTATAATCTCAGCTATAATTGACTCTAGTAATTTGCCTACAATTGAGGTCAGGCTTATTGGGCGGTAATTTGACGGTAACGACTTGTCCCCTGTTTTAAAAATAGGAGTTTACATTAGCCATCTTCCACATATCAGACACTACACCTGTTTGAAGAGATGAATTAAAAATATTAGTTAATGGTTCACAGAGTTCCATTTTGCATTCCTTAAGAAACCCTTAAAAAAACCTCATCAGGACCCGGCGACTTATTTTGCTTCAGTCTGTCTATCTGCTTCACAACCATCTCACTAGTGACTGGGGATGTTACATAATTTACTTCTTCTAGCCCACTGTAAAAATTAATTACTGGAATATTGTTAGTGTCTTCCTGTGTAAAAACTGAGAGAAAAATAATTATTTAAAATCAAGCAATTTCATTCTCTTTGTCAGTAAGGTGCCCATAGTTTTTTTTAAGGGGACCTTCTTATCTCTAACTTTTGTTCTATAGACCTGGAAAAAACTTTTTGGGTTAGTTTTAGAATCCCTAGCAACTTTAATTTCATGTCCCTTTTAGCTTTTCTTATCCCCTTTTTAATGTCCCTCTTAATGTCAATATACTGATTCATAAGATGACCCTCACCTTTTTGATACGCCTATAAATTTCCTTTCTTATGCCCTAGTAGTATTTGAGCCTATTATTCACCCATTTTGGGTCTTTTCTATTTGATCAAATTTTTCTTTATATGGGATAAACGCCTTTGAGCAGCATGTATAGTGTTCAGAAAACTGTCATATTGATAGCTCTCTTCGTTACCCCAGTCAACAGATGATAAGTGTTCTCTAAGCCCATGTAATCTGTTTAAGCAAAAATCTGGGACTGTTTACTGAGTTATCGCTACTATCGTATTTCCCCATTCAATGCTAAATGTAATTGATTTGTGGTCGCTAGCACCAGTTCCTCTGAAATTTCTAAATTATTAACAAGGGATTCATTGTTTGCCATAACTAAGTCAAGCAGGTTATTTCCCCTTGTAGGTTCTGTCACAAACTGCTTCAAAAAACAATCCTGAAATACTTCTAAGAAGTCGTATGATTCTAAATTCCCAGTCAAGAAATTCCAATCAACATGACTAAAGTTAAAGTCTCCTAGAATTACTACATTATCGTGCCTTGTGGCATTAACAATTTCCTCCCACAGTAGTTTCCCTTGGTCACTATCTAAGTTTGGGGGACGGTATATCACTCACTGGAAGTGTAGCTTGGTTCCACTGCCCGTCTTCTAGACTTAGGTTAAGTACTTTCGTAAAAAATCTGCCTCAGCATACTGTCATATTCGCGCAGTATAGGGTTATCATATGAAGGTGCACATCTTAGGAAATATGTCAACCTGGGCAGACTCAAGCACTTAGCGAGAAGGTACAAGGCATCGTGGGTGTCAAGATTACCTATTCGTTGTTCCATTCTCCTCATTTCTTCCAATTTCTTCCTGAGAATTGTGTCAATGGCATCGTTTCCCCCAGGTGCTCCAAGCAAGACGCTATTTTTTAGGGCAATGACTGATGCTCCTGGTAGTTTGGATCTCACTACATTTATAACTTGTTAAACGACTGAGTTTGTTTTCATATTTGGATGGATTCAGGATGAGACCCATTTTCTGCCCCCGTGTCATCACTTGTGTAAGATCACTTAAGAGGGACTCCTTTGTACCTGCTATTGTGCCATCATCCAGGAACCAGATGTTTAGCTCACTGGCCAGTCTGACTGTGATTTCCCTAACTGCTATACAGAAATGGTGCGAGAGGATCCCCTTGCTGGACACTCTATGATGATGTGATTTCATGTTCTCCAAACAGGAGCATTGATTCCTTGCTATATCCAGCTGAAACAAAGGGAAAGAGACCAGGGAAATGTTACACAAATAACCCGCACATAAAAGACAGAAGCTTACGACGACGTTTCGGTCCGACTTGGACCATTGTGTATCGTTCCAGTCACGGTATTGTGCCTTTTTGTTATTTATGGACCCCGCAGTTAAGCGTCATATTCTCTCCAACTTTTTTAATGTTCTTCCCTCTTTTAAACCCCTCTTTCGATCTTATGAGGCTGCTCTTATTGCTACCCGGCGTCGTAAGAATCAGCTTCGCTTCCTACGTGACTGTCTTGCTGAACAAGTTCTGCCACCTTCCTTCTCCCACTTCCTGAAAACCAACCCACTGGGCACTCCCTTTCCTGATCATGCCCGTCTCCTACTTCAACAGCTCATTCTTTCTACTAAATCACAGGTTGAAGATGCCTTCTTTACTCTCCGTCAACGTCAACGTGCTCTCTTTGCGGCTCTACCACAGGATCTCTGTAACCTTCTCTCTACCACTGCCCTTTGAACTGCTCGCCTGAATGCGCAAATTCATTCTTCCAAACTACAAAATAACTTCAACGTCTCATCTCAGCTAGCCCTTGGTCTAAATTCTCCCTCACTGACTGAGTTACTAAACTGTCTTCTGTCTCACTCTCTCAGTATGAGCTTGAACTTCTTGGTTTTGGTCTTTTCCTTTTCCACTTCCCCCTACTCCTCGCCCCTGGTATTTCCCTGATTAGTCTTTTGATTTCCTTTTGTCAATCTCGCTTCCGTAAACTTCCTGACTTGTCCACTTTTCGTGGTGCTCTCCTTCCTGCTCTTGTTAGTCTGTTTTCAAGAATCACCACCTTCCACGCCGTTACCAACTTGCCCTTTCTTCTCTTAAATCTAACACTAACATTGTCATACTTCTTTGACAAAGGTAATTCGGTAGTTATCCTTTATCGCGAGGATTACCTCCGTAAAGCTGATGTCTTGCTCTCTGACTCACGTACCTACACTCCTCTCGTTTCCAACCCCCTTGATCGCATCAAGAGAACTTTCAACAAAAACTAAGGACTCTCTCCGACCTCTGTCCTCCTGACTTTGACCCTTGTTCAACGGTTTCGTGTCATCTGTCCCTCTCTTCCCTATTTCTATGGCCTTCCCAAAACTCATAAAACCCGATATTCCTCTTCGTCCTATCATATCCTCTAGATGTTCTGGGCTCTTATTCTCTTGCTTCTTGGCTGGCCAAACCCTCACTCCCTTTCTTGGTACTTTTTCTCCTGCCCACCTCCGTCACTCTCAAGACTTCATTGAACGGGTTCGCTCTCTCCCAACCTGTAAGATGCTTTGTCTTGACGTTGAGTCCCTCTTCACCAATGTCCCTCTTTATGATGTCCTTGATTTCCTTAGAGAGAAGGCCCATGAAGGGTTTCTTCATTCCCTATCCCACTGATGTCTTCTTGATCTGATCCGCCTCTGTGTGGACTCTAACTCCTTTTCCTTCCAAGGGAAATTATTATTCCCAAACCTTCGGTGTCGCTATGGGCTTCCTCTCTCTCCTGTCCTTGCTAATCTTTACTGGAATACTTCGAGACTGTTCTTCTTCCTACCCTCGATGTTTAAACCTTTACTCTGGCCCCCGCTATGTGGATGGGCATCTTTGCTCTGTGGCCTCATGACTCCCGTCTCTTCCAACCTTTTCTTGAAGCTCTTAACAATCTTGCCCCCTTTCCCTTAAGTTTTAAAGCTGAATGGGAATCTAAATTTCCTTACTTCCTTTCCTTGATGTCCATGTCCACCGCCCCAGATACGGGTTTTTCCTTTTCCGTTTTTCCGTTTAAAACCCATGCACAGTGGCATGTACATTCACTACTTTTCCTATCATGCTTCCCCTGTAAGAAAAGTGTTCTTATCTCCCTCTTTTTTTCCGTGCCCTCCGCATCTGTGATCCTCAGTTTCCCTTTCCCGCAGAAATTTCCACTCTTTATAATTCGTTTTCCCGTCTTGGCTACCCTTCCCATTTATAGACTCTGCCCTCTCACGTGCTAAACGCAAATTTTTTCTCTCCCAAACTCTCTACTCATGGGAACTCTTCTATCCTCTGCCTTCCCTACATTTCCGGTCTTTCTAATCTCAACAAATTTTCTCCGTCCCTTAGACATCAAGCTTACCTTCGCCAGCTAACACTCTTCGCACTAATCTCGTTCATACCTCTCCTCCCTCTACAGATGTTCCTGGTGTCTACTCTATTTCTTCTTCCTCCTGTCCTCTTCAATACTTTGGAGAAACTGGTCGATCTCTTTTTGACAGACTTGGGAGCACAAAAATGTGTTAGGCTTGCCGACACTAACAATGCTCTTTTCTGTCACGTCAGAGATCACAGCTATCCTATTGACTGGGTCTTCTGCTAAAACTGTCTTCCCTACTTCCAACTCGAACAGTCGCCGTTTAGTTGAATCCTCTCTTATACCCCAACTTTCCTTGTATGAACCTTAGCCCTGGTTCGTCTCTGTAGATGCCTTCCTCTCCCATACATTGTAAAATGCTCCAAACTTCAGAACACCCGTGACTTAACTGAATCCTCATTTTTTTCTTCTTCTTCTTCTTTTTCTTTTTCCTCTTCCCCTTTCCTCTCTCCTTTTCTATCCCCTGGGTTGTCTTTCTCTGTCCTGTCTCGTGTTTCTGTTCCTTCTTTATTTTTTTTCACCACTTCCCTTTCACCGCACCTCGGTGCGCTTGCTCTCCCTTTTGTGGGTTTCTAGCTCTCTGCAGTGCTCCCTTTCCTTTGTATTTGACTGGCTCGTTTTTCCACTTCTACCATACCACTTTTACTACCTCTTCTTCTTCTACTACATCTACTGATGAAATTAGACACATGTGCGGCGTCTGGTTGTCTTTGTTGGGGACGTTTCGCCATCCAGTGGCGGGCTGGATGGCGAAACGTCTACGGTGGGGATGCCCGGGTGTTGTGCATGTGTCATTTCATCCTGTCGGTATTATATACAATTCTTGTACTACTACTACTACTACTACCACTACTACTACCTCCACCTCTTCCTGCCTATATATAGCCGTCCTGCTCCTCCTCTGTTAGTGTGACTTTGTCAATGGTCCAAGTCGGACCGAAACGTCGTCGTAAGCTTCTGTCTTTTATGTGCGGGTTATTTGTGTATCGTTCCAGTCACGGTATTGTGCCTTTTTGTTATTTCAGGGAAATGTTCTTGTACCGCTACTAATACCACATCTCTTTTCAGGAGATTAAATGCATTCTTGAAGTCTAATTTTACCACTACATTGTCTTCAGGGAGGTTGTTGATATGCGCCCTTGTTGCATGAACCGCTGCTTCACTTCCTTGAGAGACCCAAAGCCAAGCTGGTTTGTTTGAAGCATCATGGCTGCCTCTGCGCGAATGCTTCGGACAGCAGCTTTGGAAATGAGGATGCGAAAAGTGTTGCCTACTGCAATAGGGTTAATTTCTCCATCTTTCTTTTTAAGTGCACAAAGTGCACTTAAAAAGTACACTCACAGCTTGGAGATGTGCAGTCTCCCAGTCCGATGTTACAGCCCTAAACATGTTGTCAAGCACCTTTTCAGTGATGGGGCCATCCCAGTGCTGCACTAGGTTTTGGTGCTGGAGCAGTAAGACTCTCCCATTAAGTGATGGCACTGGCGTAGCTGGGGTCCTGTATTCCTGCTGAGTCACTGAGGTTGTCCGAAAGAATTTGTTTTATTAACTCATTTGATGCTATGGAAAAGAATAGGAAAGTTGTTGGAGCACTCTGGGAGGATTTGCGTAGTCCCAGCCCCCCAAGCTTGACTGGAAGTGAGACTTGCAACTACTATCCATCTTCGAGGGAAAGGTTCAATACTCTCTCTAGTATGGTCTAAAAAGAAAGAGTCATATTCCTCGAGTTTCGGACTGCTGAAGGCTGGGGAGCATCTCAGGAAGTATGTAAGTTTTGGAATTGACAGGCACCTGGTGAGTAGGTAGAAGGCATCACATGTATCGATGTCTTTCATCCTGCCTTCCATCGTCCTGAGATCTGAGATTATTTTTCTAGGATCAGATCAATGGCATTGGGCCAAAGAGGAACACCAAGGAGGGTGCTGGTGGCTGGATCAATGGCTCGTGCTCCTGCTAAAACAGCAGTAATATTCTGGGCCCAGGCCCAGGCCCAGGCCCTCTCCCATGTCTTTAATTTTTCTGATGTCCTCTAGGAGAGATGCTGTAGTGCCAGCTAGGGAACCATCATCCAATAACCAGATATTGAGCTCATTGGAGAGTGCTTCTATGACTTCATTGATGACCAGACAGAATAGAAAGGGGTCGAGAGGGTTCCCCTGTTGAATACCCTCACACGAGTCAATTTCATGGTCCCCCAAACAATAGTTTAGAAGTCACACTACAACACGACTCAATGAAGGGATATATGGAAGGGAAGTGTCTAGAAACTGTTTGGAGAGCAGCATCCCTTCTAAGATGAACGCACTAGCGAAGTCCAATTTTATCAAGGTTTTTTCATCGGCCACGTTGTTGTTGTATACTCGTGCTGCGTGGGCAGCTGCTTCACAGCCTTGTTGAACACCAAAACCGATCTAAATTGGTTTCTTATTGCAGCCTTGGCGGCTAGACGCCGAAGGCTGTTTGTTGCTCACTGCAATGGGCCTGATTCCTCCATCCTTTTTCCGGAGGGTACACAATGAGGAACCAAAGAACAGGGGTTTCATGGCCTCTGGGACACTGCCAGCCAGGCACAGGTTGGAAAATTTGGTGAGTTCAGACACCAACCTCTCTAGAACATCACCAACTGCTGGACTGAGCATTTGTTTTAAGTGTTATGGCCTTAAACCGGTGAAACCTCCTGCTGAGCCCTGTGGAAATGATTATATATATATATATATATATATATATATATATATATATATATATTAATATATATATATATATATATATATATATATATATATATAAGAAAAACTTTCACCATCTTTCAGTATTTTCACGAACATTCAACACTTTCACCCTCATTATTATATTAATATATTTAAGTGTCACACTACACATACATGTATGTATACACACTCATCTGAGTTTTCTTTGATTTTATCTTAATAGTTCTTGTTCTTATTACTTTTCCTTTCATATCCATGGGGAAATGGAATAAGAATCTTTCCTCCGTAAGCCATGCGTGTTGTAAAAGTCAACTAAAATGGCGGGAACAATGGGATAGTAACTCCTTATCACGTATAGGTTACTAAAAGGAAAGAGATGTTTCTAACTTTGCTATTACTGGCAAATTTGTACCTACGCAGGCTAAACCATTCAGATGAGGCATAATGAAAGTTTAAAACCCGTCGGAAGAAGCTTTCTCAATACACAAATAAACCGCACATAGAAGAGAAGAGCTTACGACGACGTTTCGGTCGTTTCTTGCTCTCCCTCTGTGGGCACCTAGCTCTCTTGCAGAGCTCCCCTTTCTTTGTATTTGACTGGCTCCTCCTCCTTACTTCCCCATTATTTCTTCCTTCCTTCTCCGCCATTACTACTACCACTTCTACCACTACTACTACTACTACTACTATTACTACTACTACCACTACCTCTTCCTGTCTATATATACCCGTCCTGCTCTACTTCTCGTTAGTGTGACTTTGTAAATGGTCCAAAATCGGACCGAAACGTCGTATCGTTCCAGTCACCGTATTGTGCCTTTTTTTGTTATTTTGTTTAAAACTTTTTCAAGTTGTCATATAGAGATCATAACTGGGAATGGTCTTTACAAAATTACCCAGTGTGTACCTGCATGTATTAATACTTGCAGTGTGTACCTGCATGTATTAATACTTTCATGTGTACCTGCATGTATTAATAAATTGCAGTGTGTACCCGCATGTATTAAATACTGCAGTGGGTACCTGCATGTACTAATACTTGCAGTGTGTACCTGCATGTATTAATACTTGCAGTGTGTACCTGCATGTAATTAATACTTGCAGTGTGTACCCATGTATTAAAACTTTCAGTGTGTACCTGCATGATTAATACTTGCAGTGTGTACCTGCATGTATTAATACTTGCAGTGGGTACCTGCATGTTTAATACTTTCAGTGGACCTCATGTTTTAATACTTGCGTGGGTACCGCTGTATTTAAAACTTTTCAGTGTGTACCTGCAAG
>NC_069476.1:29574160-29649340 GCF_026875155.1 Cherax quadricarinatus | reverse complement strand
GCTGTTTGGGGGGGAAATTATGGACGCAGTTTTCTGTGTGTGTCACCTCCAGTAATTCCACCACCTGGACAGTCTCTACCGTAGACCAGCTAGACAAGACCAAGTTTCCATGCAGCGAGGTCACTGAAGGTGGCAACCGCTGACTCTGGGGAAGTGGGGAAGGGAGTCCACCTGAGGTGACACTAGTGGACTCCTGGAGACACTGATCCGGGGAAGGCACCGCTGACTCTGGGGAAGTGGGGAAGGGAGTCCATCTGAGGTGACATAAGTGGACTCCTGGAGACACTGATCCGGGGAAGGCACCGCTGACTCTGGGGAAGTGGGGAAGGGAGTCCACTCAGGTGACACAAGTAGACTCCTGGAGACACTGATCCGGGGAAGGCACCGCCGACCTTAGGTAAGTGGGGAAGGGAAGACATCCGGAGCGAGCGGATGGATTCCTGGATTCATAAACTTGGGGAAGGTTGTGGTTGAGGCTGACCTTGTGTAAGTGGGGAAGGGGAGACATCCGGAGGCGAGCGGATGGATTCCTGGATACATGAACCTGGGGAAGGCATGAATACGTGAAGTTGAGGCTGACCTTGTGTAAGTGGGGAAGGGAAGATATCCGGCGGTAGACGGAAGGATTCCTGGATACATGATCCTGGGAAGGCAGAATTACCTGCAGTGAGGCTGACCTTGGGAAGTGGGGAAGGGGAGATCCGAGCGAGCGGTGGATCCACGGAAGCATGAACTCTGGAGGAAGACACATGATCCGGGGAAGTTGCACGCGCTGACCTTTACGGGGAAGTGGGGGGAATGGGAGGGGAGACATCCGGGGAGCGAGCGGATGGATTCCTGGATACATGACCTATGGAAAGCAATTGGAGGAAGTGGGTTGAAGGATCACCTTGTGTAAAGGGACTCCGAGGAGAACTGATCCGGGGAAGGCACGCGGACTGAGTGTAAGTGGGAAGGGGAGCATCCGGAGCGAGCGATGGTTCCTGGATCATAACTTGGGGAAGGCTGATAGCAGTTGAGGCTGACCTTGTGTAAGTGGGGAAGGGGAGACATCCGGAGCGAGCGGATGGATTCCTGGATACATGAACCTGGGGAAGGCATGAATACATGAAGTTGAGGCTGACCTTGGGTAAGTGGGGAAGGGGAGACATCGGCGGTAGACGGATGGATTTCTGGATACATGATCCTAAGGAAAGCAAAGAATACCGCTGACTCTGAGGAAGTGGGGAAGGGAGTCCACTCAGGTGACACAAGTGACTCCTGGAGACACTGATCCGGGGAAGGCACCGCCGACCTTAGGTAAGTGGGGAAGGGAAGACATCCGGGAGCGAGCGGATGGATTCCTGGATTCATAAACTTTGGGAAATGTTGTGGTGAGGCTGACCTTGTGTACGTGGGGGAAGGGGAGACATCCTGAGCGAGCGTATGGATTCCCTGGATACATGAACCATGGGAAGGTGATGCTGGAAGGCAGAGAGAGAGAGATAGAGAGAGAGAGAGAGAGAGCGAGGCTGACTTAGGGAACGTGAGAAAGGGGAGACAGTCCTGTGGCCCACGATGGATACTGGACACATGAACTCTGGGGAAGGCAGAGGGGGGGGGGACCTAAAGAACGAACCACTGGCCTCCCCGGTCGAACGGTCTGGTAAAAACTCAGAGATAACTCTGATGCTGACAGTGGTCGCTAAATATTCTGATTGTTAATATTATTATTATTAACTATTCATAATCAAGATTAGGATTCATGATTTGGATTTCAAAAGCGTCGTCGACCTCAACAGTACTATTGTGGCCTTATTTCCCCACTCCAGCCTCCCTGACAGTAGCCACGGTGATGTTAATCCCACTCCAGCGTCCCTGACAGTAGCCACGTGGCGTATTCCCACTCCCACCCTCCCATGACAGTACCCACTGTGATGTACTATTTCCCACTCCACTCTCCAGCCTCCCTGAACCATTACCACGGAGCGTATTCCCAAATCCAGCCATCCTTGACACGTACCCACGTTGATGATATTACCACTCCAGCCTCCCTGACATAGTAGCCACGGTGGCGTTATTCCCACTTCCAGCCTCCTTGAACAGTAGCCACGGTGATGTTACTCTCCACTCCAACCCCGTGAGCAAGTAGCCCAATGGTGGTGTTTATTCCCACTCCAATTTCCCTGACAGTAGCCACGGTGATGTTATTCCCACTTTTGTCCTCCCTCCCTGATATAGCCACGGTGGTGTTAATTCGCCACTTCCAGTTTCCCTGACAGTAACAACGTGATGTATTACCACTCCTCCCTCCCTGACAGTATCCACTGTGCATGTTATTCCCATTCCATTCCCCTGACAGTAGCCACGGTGATGTTTATCCCCACTCCAGTCTCCTGACAAGTAGCCACTGTGAATGTTATTCCCATTCCAGTCCTCCCAGACAGTAGCCACGTATGTCTTATTTGCCCACTCCAAGTCTCCCGACAGTGCACTGTGATGTTATTCCCACTCTCAGCCTCCCTAGACAGTAGAGCCACGGTGATGTTATTTCCCGCTCCAGTCCTCCCCTGACAGTAGCCACTGTGATGTTATTCCCACTCCAGTCCCCCTGACAGTAGCCACTGTGATGTTATTCCCACTCCAGCCGCCCTCCCTGACAGTAGCTACGGTGATGTTATTCCCACTCCAGTCCTCCCTGAACAGTAGCCACGTGATGTGTATTCCCAATCCATGTCTTCTCCTGACAGTTAGCCACGTGATGTTATTTCCCCTACCAGTCTCCCTGACATTAGCCTCGGTGATGTTATTCCACTCCAACCTCCGTGACAGTAGCCACGGTGATGTTATTCCACTCCAGTCTCCCTGAACAGTAAAGCCACGGTTGATGTTATTCCCACTACCCAGTCTCCCTGACAGTAGCCACGGTGTGTTATTATTCCCACTCCAACCTCCGTCTGACAGTAGCCACGGTGATGTTATTCCCACTCCAGTCTCTCCCTGACATTAGCCACTGTGATGTTATTTATTCCCACTCAGTCTCTCCCTGACAGAATCCACGGTGAGTTATTACCCACTCCAGCCTCCTGACAGTATCCCACTGTCGAGTTATTTTTCCCACTTCCAGTCTCCCTACAGTAGCCACGGTGATGTTTATTCCCACTCCAGCCTCCCTGACAGTATCCACGGAGATGAGTAACTGAGATGAACTTCTCTTTGTTACTAGTACTGAACTGATCCTTCTGTGTTTACTGTAGGCCTGAAATCCCCTTCTTTGTTACTACTGTACTGATCAGCTTGTTTACTGTTACTGTACTGATCTTCTGTGTTACTGTACTGTACTGCTCTTTCTGTGTCTTACAGTACTATCTTCTGTTTTACCACTGAACTGATCTTCTGTGTTACTAACTGTACTGATCTTCTTGTTACTGTACTGATCTTCATGTTACTACTGTACTGATCATCTGTGTTACTGAACTGTAATGATCTTCTATGTTACTGTTATTGGTCTTTTGTGTTACAGTACTGTCTTCTGTGTTACTACTGTACTGATCTCTAGTGTTACTTACTATACTGATCTTCTGATGTACTGTACGTGTACTGATCTCTGTGGTACTGTACTGTACTGAACTTGCGTGCTACTGTACGTACTGCTGATTCTTCTGGTGTTACTGTACTGTACTGATCTTCTGTGTTACTGTTACGATCTTCTGTGTTACTACGCTGTACTGATCTTCTGTGGTACTGTACTGTACTGATCTTCTGTTAGTTTACTGTTACTGTACTGATCTTCGTGAGCTACTGTACTGTACTGATCTTCTGTGTTACTGTACTGATCTTCTGTGTTACTGTACTGATCTTCTGTGTTACTACTGTACTGATCTTCTGGGGTACTGTAACTGTACTGATTTTTTGTGTTACTTTTACAGATCTTTTTGGGAAATACTGTTCTGATGTGTGTATACTTGTACTGATCTTCTAGTTACGTACTGGTTTTTTGTTGTACTGAACTGATCTTCTTGCTTACTTTACACCTGTACTGATCTCGGTGTTACTAGTGTAGCTGATCTTCTGTGCTAGCTGTACTGTAACTGCGACTACTATGTTACAGTACTGGTCTTTTGTGTACTGTTAACTGATCTTCTGTGTTACAACGTACAGAGTCTTCTGTGTTACAGTGTATGACTTTTGTGTTACTTTACCTGATCTTTTGTGTTACTGTAGCTGATCTTCTGGTTACAGTTACTGTACTGATGTTCTATGATTACTGTACTGGTCTTTTGTGTTACTGATACTGTCTTCTGTTTTACTACAGTACTGATCTCGTGGTACTGTACTGTAACTGAGCTTCTGTGGTACTGTACTGTACTTATCTTTTGAGTTACTTTTACTGATCATTTTGTGTACTATACTGATGTGTGTTACTGGTGCTGTACTGTTCTTGTATGTTACTGTACTGATCTTGTGTTACTTTACTGTGACAAGTGTTGAAGACTGAGAGCACATTCTGTTTCTAACACTCAGTCAGTTAGTATATATTTTGTTAGAATTACCGACACATTATAAAGTAAAAGGACACAAATCAACTTAATGTTGTACATTTATTGTGTCAATTTTATTGTGAACATATTATTGTGACATTTTATTGATTCGCTCTCCAGGAGCTATGTCAAGCCTTAACTAACAGTACATGGACACAGAATGGTATATTATAGGCTTAGAGTGAGGTGTGATTGTATGTGAAGTAGTAGTAGAAGTAATATAATATTGTAGGTGTAGTAGTAGTAGAAATAAATAAAAAATGAGTAGGAGGTAGTATAAATAGTAATATAATATTGTATGTGGTAGTATAATATAATATAATATTGCAGGTGTAGTAGTAGTAGTAATATAATATTGCAGGTGGTATAGTAGTAAGTAATATAATAATGTAGGTGGTAGTAAGTAGTAGTGAATATAATATTGCAGGAGGAAGTGTAGTTATAATATAATATAGCAGGTGAAGTAGTAGTAGTAATATAATATTGCATGTGGTAGTAGTAGTAGTAATATTAATATCTTGCAGGTGGTAAGTAGTAGTACTAATTATAATATTGCATGGTGGTAGTATAGTAGTAATCTAAAATTGCAGTGTAGTAGTAGTAGGTAATATAATATGTAGGTGTAGTAGTAGTAGTAATAAAAATTACTGCAGGTGGTAGTAGTAGTAAGAAATATAATATTGCAGGTGGTAGAGTAGTAGTAATATAAATTTGTAGGAGGTAGTAGTAGTTAGTAAATAATATGTATGTGGTAGTAGTAGTAGTAATATAATATTGCAGGTGGTAGTAGTAGTAGTAATATAATATTTGTAGGTGTAGTAGTAGTAGTAATATTAATATTGCCAGGTGGTAAGTAGTAGTAGTAATATAATATTGGCAGTTGGTTATTAGTATAAGTAATATAATAATGTAGGTGGTATAGTAGTATAATTTAATATTGTATGTGGTATGTAGTAGTAGTAATATAATATTGCAGGAGGCAGTAGTATTTATAATTTAATATTGTAGGTGTAGTAGTAGTAGTAATATAATAATGCAAGGGTGGTAGTAGTAGTATAATATAATATTGCACGGTGTTCAGTAGTATAAGGTAATAAATATTGTAGGGTGGATAGTAGTAGTAGTACAATAAATTTTGCAGGTGGTATATGTATAGTAATATAATAATGCACGTGGTATAGTAGTAGCAATATAATATTGTCGGTGGTATGTAGTAGTAGTAATATAATATTGTAACGTGGTAGTAGGTAGTATCGTAATATAATAATTGCAGGTGGGTAGTAGTTAGTAATAGTAATATAAATTGCAGATGGATATAGTATATAATAAATATTGCATCGTGGGAGTAGTATTAGCATATTAATATTGTAGGTGTAGTAGTAGTAGTAATATAATATTGCACGTGGTAGCAGTAGTCATCAATATAAAATTTGTAGGTGGTAGTATTAGTAGTAATATAAAGATTCAACGTGGTAGTAGTAGAAGCAATATATAATATTGTAGGTGGTAGTAGTATAGTAATAAAAAATTGCTACGTGTAGTTAATTAGTAGTATAGTAATATAAAAATGTAGGTGGTAGTAGTCATAGTAATAAATATTGCCAGGTGGTAGTAGTAGTAGTAATATCATGGATGCCGTGTTATGTGATAGTATAGTAATATAATAGTCAGGTGTGTAGTGGTATAGGAAAATAGATATTGAGCAGGGGGGGTGGTATAAGTATAGTGAGTCAACATATACATATTGCAGATGGTTATTAGAAGTTCTGTAATAATACAATTAATGCAGGTTGTAGTATTAGTAGTAACTATATGATACTTGCAGGTAGTATCAGTAAGACTAGTCTCGTAAATATAATACATTAGCAGGTGGATCAGTTAGTACAGTAGTAATTAAATATACGTTGTATAAGGTGTAGCTAGCATAAGTAGCTATTAAATAATATTGCGTACGGCTGGGCAGTAGTAGCACGAAGTTTTGAGATCCAATACTATTGCCGTGGTATAGTAAAGAATAATATAGATAATGCAGGTGGTAGTAGTAGTATTAATACAAATAATGCAGGTGGAAGTAGTAGTAGTAATATAATTATTGAAGGTTGGTAGGTAGTAGTAGTAATATAATATTGCAGGTGGAATAGTAGTAAGTTAGTAAATTAAAATATTGTTGGTGGAATTAGATAGTAGAAATATAAATAATTTGTAGGTGGTATTAGTAGTAGTAATATAATATTGCAGAGGTAGTAGAAGTAGTAAATATAATATACTTGTAGGTGTTAGTAGTATGTATAATATTGTAGGTGGATAGTAGTAGTATAATTATAAGATTGCAGGGTGGTAGTAGTAGTAGTAAATAATAATGCAGGTGGAATAAGTAGTAGAAGTAATATAATTTGATAGGTGTGGTTAAGTAATTCGACGACCTACACCACAATCAGGAGGACTACAGACTAGTCATAACACAAGCCGTGAGTGTAATAATACTACGACCACACCACAATCCTGAGGAACTACTATCTTACTTGCCATCACCACAATACTCTTATTAACTCCTACTACCACCAACACGCATCAAATCCTTTATTATTACGTACTAAGCTACTAACTACCACGTCACGTAGTCAGAATACTTTTTACTATCTACCTGACCACACGCACTATTCCCCCCCCCATTATTACTACTACTATCTACCACCACACCACAATACTTATTACTACTACTTTACTTACTCCCACCACCCACAATACTTATTACCTTACCTACTAACTATTAGCCACAACTCACCTCAATGACTTATTATATCTAACGGAACTTTCACCAGCTATCCACCAAATTTACTTCATGTAACTATCCCATACTACCCTACTCTACACACACCAGACTACCTATTTACGTGTACTAAGCGTTAGTCTAACTACTACCCACACCAGGCCGAATACCTTTATATATCTACTTACGTTAAAAATATCTACTATACACATGCAGCTCCACAATACATATTTTTAATGACTTACAACTTATACTATACTCCACACCACAATTCCGGTATATTACGACCATCTACTACCACCTTGTAGAAGCCACAATCACTTATTACTACTACGAACCTACCAGCAGCAAACCATTCCATTAGTTTACTTAACCTTATCATAACTGGTTCGTCTTTGACCAGCATCAGGGGGGGGGGGGGGGTATGTTGGGTGGGGGTCGGGGAGGTACGAGTTATTAAATGTAGCTACTACTACTCACCGACACCACAAAAGCCTTATTACTACGAACTACTTAACACACACCACAACTTCAACTTCTACCTACGCCTACTACTTACTACCACACCACAATCCTTATTACTACTATTCACTACCAACACCACAATCTCATCTATTTAACTACTACTACTACCTAACCACATCTCGGTAGCAATTCCTTATTATACTACTACACTACCACACCACATATCATATAAGTACTAGCTACTACTTACCAACACCAACAATACTTATGTAACTGCACTTACATACTACCACACTCACAACCCCTTATGTATCTACTCACCCTACTACACAACCCACTAATCCTATACCTAACTCACTACTACCACACCCACAAATTACTGTATTACATAAATACACTACCCACACCCACAATTGCCTTATTACTACTACTACTACTACCACACCGAGACAATCCTGTAAATTACTACTACATACGACCATCCCCACCATACCTTATTACTACTACTAATACCACACCACTACTCCTTATTACTACTACCTACAACCACACCACACTCCTGATTACTACTACTACGACCCCACAAACACAATCCTTATTACTACTACTAACTACAACACCACAATACCCTTATCACTACTACTACACTACCACACCTCATTACTCCCCCAACCCAATCCCTAACTCAAAACACACCAAAACGCACCAGAGCCCCAAACCAAGAACACCCCCAATACAATCCCCAACCCAACACCGCCACAATCACACCACATATCACTTACCAGAAAAGAAACCTTTAAATCCCCAGCACCATATACGCGAAACTAATAGCCACCATACACAGACACATATATATGCCCATGATACCTTATTACTATCTACTCGACAATAAACCAGTAGCAACTATAAAGAGGATGATCAGTCAGTCCCACAAACATTCTCATATTTAAACATGACAGAATCATTTAGTGTGTGCGACCCTTTGGCTTTAACTCAGTGAAGAAGTGTCTTGTTTTGTGCTTCCCGTGTGACTGAACAAAGAAGCTCTCCATCGAGCAATTTACACCAGCACTTAAGTAAGAATTGAGGCAGCGAAGATGAGAATACGGCGATTGACCGAGTAACACAAGAGTGATTGTATAGTCCACCTGTTTCGAGTCATCATGGTCAGAAGGGGTCGTGGTCAGTGCTGGACAGCAGTGAACGACGAAGTTGACGATCCAGGAAGACTAATGTAAAGCCAGAAACGATGAATGAAGCGGCATAGACTGCTGTGGAAACTCCTGTGAAAACCCCCAGCGCATTCTCGGTGTACCGGCCGACGAATGTGAGTCGAACTACTGGGATCGTCACGACGAATCGACAAGATCAAGGAAGGTAAGAATATTTTGTGTTGTCTTGGTAATAGCCAGGGTTAGATACATGGATAAGAGCATTCCTTGCTTGAAGACAGGATAGAGGACAAACGGTTTATGCTTTCCTGGGGTGGGATGGAAGACATTGTTAGCCGGCTTGACCAACATCATGAAACGGTAATGTGATCAATCCTATTATTTGCTCAGTGCTGTGAGCAATGATGTAGGCAGCGAGCGAGTGAGGATTTAGTTAGAAAGTTCAGGACAGCTATATACATAAATTAGGCAGAAGGGGAGTGCTCCCCTGTATTATATTTGGGCATTTTGAGCCAAGAAGAGGTGTTGGTAGAATGGTTGTCCAGAGCAATTGGCATTAATTGTTGGTCTGGATTAAACCTGAGTAAGTATAATGTCAGTACCATTCATAGACAACTGGGACAACTTCAAATTGCCGAAATGACATGGTTGATCCAGGGGATGGGGTTCACTTATCCAGGGACAGGTGTGGGTTTTTTTCTTTTCTAACTCTGTTGAGGGGTGGTTCGTTAGGACTTTAAACTAGGATTAGTTAGAGGATATGGTTTAGAATGATAAATAATATCATGGATAATATTGACTTATGCCTCTGATATTAAGAATCTTAATAGTAACGTCCTGAGTAACTCTGGTTAATGATAAATTCAGAATTGTGTTAAAACAAAGAAGAATAGGAAATGTGCAGAAGAAAAAACATATGATGGTATTCTATGCCTAACAGTCGAAGTGGCAAGAAAATAAAAATTAATGACCTACGAATTCGTTAGCATGTGCGTGGTAACATTGATAATCATAGCGCCATTAACTGAAACGTGGTATGATATTAAAAGAGTCGGATATGACTGCTGAGTGTAATATTCAATGGATTTAATTTGTTCAAAGTGGATAGATGTAATGGGAAGGGGGGAGGAGTTACATTGTATGTTCGAGAACATATTATTGTTTGCATAAAAACAGGTATAAAAAAATAGATGGAGGGCCAGTAACATAGTCTGTTTTGGGTATGAGTTCCGTGAGGGTCAAAAAAACTAATTCTAGGTGAATAGACCGACTCCAGGCTTGGATCACGATAGAGGATACTTCTTTGGGACGAATTGTGTTAGGGCTTCTGAGGACACATTAACATAGTCAAAGTAGTGGACTTTAACTTTAGTCAAATTGACAGGACATTCCTTTATGACAGGAAATCTAGAGTCCAGTGACTTTATGGAAACAGTTCAGGTACTGTTTTCTCTGAAACAGATTGTAACTGAGCCAACATGGGTAAAAAATTGCTAGACCTAGTCTTGTCAAATAAGGAAACACTCGTGAAAAATCTGGATATCACTGAAGAGCTTGGCGCAAGTGATCACAAATCCACACTTATAGCATTAATTGGCGAATGCCAAGAAAATGACAAATACCAGTAAAAATCCCTTGATTTTCGTTCTGCCGATTAAAATAGGACTTAGGGAACATCTTGTCTAATCTTGATTGGGGTTATCTAGCATACTGATTTAATTGACGATAAATCATACATATTAATATGAAGGGGTATCTGATTTTAGATTGTTTTCTTAATAATGTACACAGTGCCCAGAGTAATACGACATTCCCCAGAGAGAAATTAGGTCTATATAATAACGATCCCAAACGGTTAATCAGAGGCTAAAGCACTCTATTAGGGGAGAAAAGGGAATTTATAGGCGCATCAGAAGACATCGAGAAGCGTTAACTTACGACCAATATGTTCCTTAAAAGAGTAATAAAAAAGGCGAATAGAAAGTCTAACGAGACAATGAAATTAGAGTTGCCAAATGAATAAGACTAATCCAAAGGGTTATTTCAAGTGTTTAAAAAAAAACAAAAATTAGGACTAAGGTGAAGGAAAAAGTATGACCTCTGAAATCTGGGAATGGACAGCTGACGGATAATGAACTGGCGAAATGTGTTCCTTAATTAATGACTATTTTTTGTCAGATTTTCTTTACACAGGAGATGTAAATGATATTTCCAGTAATTAACAATTATTTAGTTTTCCTGATGAATTATAAGTTAAACTAATATCTACTGCGTCACGAGGGGACATGGTTATTAAACAATAGACCATCTGAAACAAAATAAGTCCCCGGACCCTATGAGTTTGTTTTTTTCAAAGGTTACTTAAGGAATGCAATATGGAGCTTAGTCAGCCAAAAACGAGTGTATTCATTCGCCATCCTTACCAGTGTTTTTTCCAGAGTTTGTGGAAGATGCTTAACTGTGGTTTCCTATATTCAACATCAGGGATAAGTCACTCCTTCAAATTACCGTCCAATAACCTGACATCTATAGTGGGCAAGTTAATTTGGGGGGGGGGGCATCAATAATAGCTAGACATTATCCAGAATTCACCTTGAAGAGCCATAAACTTGATAAAGAATCTCAGCATGGATTCACGAGAGGTCCGTTCCTGCCTGACAAATTTACTGACTTCCTTCAAAGAACAATTGAGGCAGTTGACAGTGATAATAATATGATATTGTTTATATGGAATTTAGTAAGCTCTTCGACATGAGTACCTCACAAAGACTCTTAAGAACAAGTGAGCGGCATCTTCATGGTAGTAGGATAAAGTTATTCTAGCATGGTTGAGGCATGGCTTACCATAGAAAGCAGAGAGTTTTTTACCATTAAAGGAGTGAAATCTGAAAGGGGATTAGACACTATTTGCGTTCCACAAGGAGATAGTTTTAGCCCTCTCCTCTTCATAATTATACATTAATGACCTTGATGAAGGGATTACTAGAGACAAGAGTAAGTTTGCTGATGATACAAAGATAGGCCGAGATAATTCACTCTGAGAGTATATCAATGAACTCCAGGACGCTTTGAACAAAATTATGTCTTGGTCTGAAAAACTGGCAGATGATGTTTATGTGGATAAGTGTAAGTTACTTGCCCTTTGGTTAATGAAAATAACCCTCCTAAGCGTAAAATCTATGGTGAAGTAGAGCTTGGTCCATACAGAATGTGAAATAAAGAAAAATAAAATTAAAATAAACAGAGCACAATAAAGTAAGCAGCACCAAAGTCAATTACGACATATTGACTTGTGAGAATAGTAAATACAGAAGCTACTCATCGAGAGAAGATCAATGTATAGATTGCTTAAAACAAAGCAGAAGTAAAAAGAAATGATCTTCACTTAATAGGATAAACAGAGTAAATAGGAACATGCCAAATATTTAAAAGAGGTGAAGTAGATAGTCGACAGATAAATCATTAAAAGACACAAGGAAAAAATATACTGAATACGTAGTAAGGAAGTTTTAAGTTGAAAGTAGAGACATGAACACGAACGTACACAAGATATGAGATGATGGAGAATGATTTTCCAAAAGAAGATTATAAAAGAGATACTTGGACTCAGATGATACACGGAAATTGGGAGAAAATTTTATTCTGTGGCAAGACCTAATGAAGAGATGGAGACAGACTCAACAAAAAGTTTTAGTAACAGGGTTGTCAGGGCCCTGGTGACTTAACTGTCAACAACCAGTTTAAAAATGGATCCATAAGGTATCAACCACTGTATACTTCAAGGTTGTGTTCTCAGCAGTAGCCTCTTCCTGTCTGCCATTAATAGCCTTGTCTCTGTTCTCCTTTCCACTGTTTGGAGGTTTCAATCGATTTTACTATAGCTAGTGCACTTTCTGGCTGTCACCTTGTAGCAGCCTGTCTCCGGTTCGTTATTGATCTGGCTTCCAACTGGGCCACAGCTCATGGATATAAATTTTCTGCTGCCAAAAAGCACCAGATAACTTGCAAAGGGCTTCCTATCATCCCTCATACCCTTCTGTACCTGAAAGGCTCCCTTACCCCTGAACAAGTTACAGCTAACATGTCGGTCTGGAGTTTTACGACTCACTAGCAGCGAGTTCAATCCCCGCCCGTACCTTGTTTGTTTGCAATCGTGTCATTACGATTTCGTGAGTCAAATATATCGTTCTTTGGTTGGATCTCAGAATGTCCTGGAAGCCTCCCACACACTATGAAAATTGCTTGGCATAGACTCTTGAACCTACTTAAAAGCTCTAGTACATTTTTCTTAAAACAAAAAATATAAACAGGGAGGATCTATAACATCCCCCTCTTTTCCTGCCGCCTACTTAGCCTGCCTTTGGTCCAACAGTCTATACATCAATATCACGCAGGTGAGGCCTCACCACCTTATGTTGACATACGTTATCTAGGCAGGTACTGACGTAACTACCACCAAAAACACACACACACTCTTGGGAAATCTGATACCCTCCTCCACCAGCTCACCGAGCTTCTGTCCACTAGGTGGTCAGAAAGGCCATCTACTCACCTACTGCAACCACTGCAAAACAAGAGCAGATAAATGTCTACACTACAGTATGTACAGTATACACGAGAAAATACTTGAACAACTACATTCTCTATCCCCTTCACATAACGAATCGCCATAGTGAGCATTTGAGTGTTGTTCCTCGGTACGTGAAGGAAATGTAGAACTATGATCAATGTACTGATAAAAATCTGCACAATCAACACAAAGCAAGAGCCTCCTTCTGTTGTGGCATAAATTGTCTAGTGACTTTTAAGTTTGCTGACAGTAATTGTCCTGCTGTTTCTTCAACAACACAGCACTAACACTATTATCACTTTCCAAAACCCAGACTGTGTAAACCAAATTCACATTACATTTAAAGTTATACAAAAAATTAAAGTACCTGTAGAGTACAATTTCAAACACCGAGTCATGGATATCAAATAACTCTGCCACATACTCACAACCTTTGAATCTTCTACATCAATGAAATTATTCATAAGAGGAAACCCTTCAGCCTTAATTATCAAATATACTTTGTGGTAGTCAGTGAACATGTAGAGAGTGTCATCATGTGTCAGACGCTTGAGAGGCAATGTTCACTGACTCGCTGAATACAGTGAAAATATAAAAAAAAAAACTTCACCTCTTCCACCATACACCACATCTCATTAAGTTTATTCTACTCGAAATCTGCTGAATTTGCTCAGCTACATTTACCTCATGGAGATTCATGCCCCTTTTCTAACGTTAGAAAAATAATTTGCAAAGTTCCATGGTGGCTGAACCAACACATCAAGCTTATTAAATCAATATTAAAAGTACACTTTTCAAAGACTTGTACTTCACCATTCATAATGTTGTTTACTTCAGACTGGTGATGCAGGATCTCCTGCCAGACCTCCGTCACCACTTGTACTTCACCATTCATAATGTTGTTTACTTCAGACTGGTGATGCAGGATCTCCTGCCAGACCTCCGTCACCACTTGTACTTCACCATTCATAATGTTGTTTACTTCTAGTAGACGGGCAGGGGAACCAAGCTACCTTCCAGTCCAGACTAGGAGGTTTTGGTATTGTCGCGAGGTCATCACTAGATTGCAATACTGCTTTTCTGTCCTCATGCTTTGCATCCGAGGCTTGTAGCAGCTATTCTCCCGGAAATCTTAGGGACAAGACTAGAGCCCAGGACCAAAAGTTCATTGACGGAAGCCATGATCTGGATAATGTTAATGGGCTCTGAAACCAGACACTGCTCCCCCAACAAACTACAAAATCAATCGCACTGGGGATGGTCCAATAGTGAGGAAAATAGCCTCAACATGCTGCAGAGTGTGTGAGGGAAGGATAAGTGCCTTCTCGGCAGTGAGAGGTCCTCTTGCAGGGGTCTTTACTGGTCGCCGTTCCAAAATTCACAGCCTTGGCAAACGACTCGACCCACAGACCCATTCACATTGGTGTTGCACTGACTTGCCGCCCCATCTCGCCGAACACAGGTGTAATTTTGTGGCAGTGAAGGCAGCAGTCCGATTCGGGTTCCACGTCTTGTGTGCGTAAAGTCGTGGGAAAGATTGCATAGTCATGAGGAGGTTAATACAATCAAGAGGAGCCTCACAAACAGCCGGATGCCCAGCAGTAAGGGGGGGAGCACCCATTATGTCAGATCTGATGGCAGCACAGAAGCGTCCAGTTGGTATCCCATCTTCATAGGCCTGTGGACAGACGGGTGAGCAGGTGGTGTGGGACTAACACATGTGCACCTGCTTGGCTGATACCTATTTCGATACACCAGGGAGAAGGAGGACAACCGCCAGCTTCAGAGAGTCCCAAAAGTCTAGAAAATATGGAGAGAACTTGCCGTCAGTATGTGTTTGTTCCCATTGGCTCGCAGACACCCCTTGTCTAATGGGGAAAATGAGTGCATCTAATTTCACTGAAGACAGCTAGGCTAAAAGACTCATCAGGGTAATAGGGATCCCAGAGCAGCTAGTTTTCTGTCCAGCGACTCAGCACTGCTTGTCATTTATAATCATTTTTTGCATTAGCTTTTTAGTAATACTCTTAGGTTATGAAACATTATGTGGCGTTGATTCCATCATGGTTGTATGTCATAGTTGCTTAAAGATATAGAAAGGATATATATCTGTCACGTTCTTTATGCTGCACAGTTGGGGTATTATCGTTTGGCATCTCATTTTTTCATATTTGTTGGTGTATCTTTACGTTATTGTGATACTAAATGATATTTCTCTGTTATATAGTATTATTTTATTAAAGAGGTTTATTACTGTGAATTCTTGGGACTTGTACTTGGATAAGGACATAAACTGCGCCCAGCAAGTCTTGGGGCAGTTGAGGTATTGTGACAGGTAGGCTGCACACAGCAGTCTTGGATGAGCCTTTACCCGTGCCATGGGCGCAACTCACTCTTACAATACCGGAGTCTTGGTTTATCATTGTTTTTTGGATTTACACTGAGCATTAGTAGTTGACGCAGGTGAACGGAAGTCGGTCTTGCAGCCAGGAATGAAGTGTGTGTAAATAGTATGTTGTAGTAGGAGCAGTGTGCCAGCGTTTTCACATGAAGTGCGGAAAGAATGAAACAAAAATCACAGGAACTTCCCATGGAGAGAGATTAAAAGTAAAAGGTAGGAAGAACGTGAAGGGGGAGGTAAATTAAGGGGAAGCCATGAGAGATCCAGTATAAATTGGGGAGGCGTCAAATTAAATTATTTGTCTTACTTATGTGTTTCTGCTGTGTATGTGGAAGGGTCAGGAGGTCATGGAAGCTGATGAGTATACGGAGGACTAAGGGGCTGCACTTCTATACAGTAAATACGTGACGCTTCCGTCTCTGCATGATGGGAAGATTAAAAAAAGCCAGTAGCTGTTAAACTTACTCACTTGTGATGTTTGGCTCTAAGTGTGAAAAGAGTTAGTGTTTGATGCTTGAAAAATATAGTTGGTTACGGCCAGTCGAGTTCAGAAGAGATTAAGACTTACTGGATGGTGTAGGACCAGTAATTATCAGTATATTGTAAAAAACTGTTATAAAAAACACGTTTCATATATAATGTCATTTTCGGGATTTGTTCTAAAACCGGACGCGTATTAGTCATGAAGAGCGCCAGGACAGGACAGGAGCAGGAAAGTTGTGTTTTATCTAGTCAAGCCGTCAAGGTTTTAGTGTAGGTATGTCGGGTGGTATTTGTGGCCAAGTCTAGAACAGTGATTATATTATTGTTGTAAGCTTCACGATTTTTCGTTAAGTCCCTAGTGAGGCCTGGGCTGTGTTGGAGAGTAATATAACGTTTTGACTCTTAGCTAAGTGTGTGAGGGATAAGTGGTGGGGTGGTATAAAGCCTCCATGTTGATTTATTTTGTTTTAACTCACTAGTAGCAGTGTGCTAGTGAGTAAGGTGAGTAAAATGTGTATTGGTGTGTGACTTTGTATGTAGTGTAGGTTGTATTCTGTATATGTTTATTTTATCTATTAATTTATATTTTTTATATAAGTTTGTTTAGTGCCCTTCATGTTAAAACTGTTGATAAGTATTTATCTTTTCAACTCGACTGACCGTAACCAAACTATAATTTTCAAGCTTCAAACACTACTCTTTCACACTTGATGCCAAACATCATCAAGGAGTATGTTTACATCTCTGGGCTTTTTAATCTGCTCCAGTCAATGCAGAGACGAGCGTCACGTATTACTGTTTAGAAGTGCTGGACCATTGTACTCCGTTAGCTCATCGCTCTCCATGACCTTCATTGACCTTCCAATACACAGCCAGAATACATTTGTAAGATAATTTGTTTTATTGTGCCCCAATTTATTACTAGGGTCTCTCATGGCTTCCCTTAAATTTACCTCCACCTTCACTTTCTTCCTACCTTTACTTTTAATCTCTCTTCCTTGGAAATGGTTCTGTGATTTTGTTTGCTCTTTGACTACTTCCATGTGCAAAACGCTCCTGTCTCCTACATCTTTACGTTTACTCAACTTCATTCTGGCTGCAAGACGACTTCAGTTTCAGCCTTCAGTCACTATAAGCTGCAGTGTATTACTAAAAAAATGATATAACAAGCTAAGGTAGTGTTAGTGTGGAGTGCGCCATGCAGGGGTAATGGCTCAGCCAATGACGGCTGTGTGCAGCCTACCTGTCACAATACCTCACAACTTGCCCAAAGACTTGCTTGAGGCGCATTGGTCTTTATCCAAGACATGTCACAAGAATATCAGTAATAAACCTTCTTTATTAAATATATTACCTATATAATCAGAGAATATCATTTAGTATCACAATATACGTAAGATACACCTACAATATGAATAATAGAGATGCCAGATAATACCCAAATGTGAATCATAATAGTGAGCAGATATTTATATTCTATATACTTTAACAACTATGACATACAATCATGATGAATCTACGATCTTAATGTTATCTTAAACCTAAGAGTAGATTACAAAAAAAGCTAATGCAAAAAATTATATATAAAAATGGAACAGCAGTGCTAGTCGCTGGAAACAGAAAAACTAGCTGCTCTGGGATCCCTCAGTTACCCTGATGAGTCTTTTGCCTTGCTTCTTAAGAAATTTGATGCACTCTTTTCCCCATGAGAACTAAGGGTGTCTGAGCCTATGGAACATAACACATAATGACGGGCATGTTCTCCATATATTTTCGCGACTTTTGCGGACTCTTGAAGTTGGCGGTTGTCCCTCCTTCCTCCTGGGTGTATTCGAGATAGGTATCAGCCAAGGTAGGTGCACTTGTGTAGTCCCACTCCTCCACCTGCTCACCCGTCTGTCCTGGCCTTGAAGTGTGATCCATCTGGACGCTTCTGGCTGCCATTCAGATCTGCTTAATTTGGGTGGCTACCTTACTTGCTGGGCATCGACTGTTGTGAGGTCCTTTGATGTATTAACCTCCGCATGTTTGCAATCTTTCCCTCGAATTTACGGCACACAGACCGTGGTAACCGATATCGGTCTGCTGCTTCACTGCCAAAATACACTGTGTTCGGCGTGAATAGGGGCGGCAAGTCAAGGGCAACACAATGTGAAGGGGTCTGTGGGTCGTGTCGGTTGCAAGGCTGGATTTGGGAACGGCCGAACAGAAGTCCCTGCATGAGGAGCTCTCACTGCAGTGAGGGAAGGTCTTATCACTTCCCTGACACACTCTGAAGCATGTTGAGGGGTTTATTTTCCTCACTATTGGACCTATCCAGGGCGTATTGTTTGTAGTTGTTGGGGGGAGCAGGTCTGTGTTTCAGAGACCATTACATTATCCCAGATCATGGGCTCCGTCAATGAACTTGTGGTCCTGGCTCTAGTTTTGTCCCTAAGATGTTCGGGGAGACTCAGCTGCTACATGCCCTCTGGTGCAGATGCATTGAGACAGGAAAGCTGGTAGTGTCATTCATGTGATGACTCGGGACACCAATCACCTCCTAGTCTGACTGGATGTGTAGCTTGGTTCCACTGCCGTTCTGAGTAAAAATCTGCCTCAGGATACTGTCTTATTCGTGCAGTATGGGTGATCATATGAAGGTGAACTTCTTAGGAAATATGTCAACTGGGCAGATCAAGCACTTGTGAGAAGGTAAAGCTTCGTGGGTGTAAATGATTGCCTATTAGTTGTTCCCCTCACTTCTCTCAATTCTTTTGAATTTCTTCCTGAGGATTGTGTCTATGGGCTCGGTTCCCAGAGTGCTCCAAGCAAGACGTTATTTGTAGGGGCAATGACTGATGGCCTGGTAGGTTGGATCTCGCTACATTTATCACTTGTTGACTGACTGAGATGATTTCACATTTGGATGGATTCAGGATGAGACCCATTTCCTGTCCCCGTGTTCATCACTTGTGTAAGATTCACCTAAGAGGGACTCCTCTGTACCTTGCTATTGTGCCATCATCCAAGAACCAATATGTTTAGCTCACTGGTCAGTCTGATTGTTGATTTCCCTAATTGTATACAGGAAATGGTGCGAGAGGATCCCCTTGCTGGACACCCACTGATGATGTGATTTCATGCTCTCCAAACAGGTGCATGATCCTTGCTATATCCAGCTGAATCAGGAAAGGAAACCAGGATAAGGTTCTTGTACTGGTGTAATACCACCATACTTTCAGGAAATTAAATGCATTCTTGAAGTCTAATTTTACCACTGCCATTGTCCTCAGGCAAGTTGTTGTTTTACGCCCGTGTGGCATGTACCGCTGCCTTCACTTCCTTGTAGAGACACAACTGGTTTGGCTGATGCATCTGGCTGCCTCTGCGCGAGTGCTTCGTGCCTACAGCAGCTTTGGAAACGAAGCAGCGAAAAGTGTTGGCTATTCAATAGACCTAATTCCTATATCCTTCGGTTTTAAGTGCACAAAGTGCACTTAAAAAGTACTCTCCACCTTGGAGACGTGCAGTCTCCCCAGGTCCTTGTTACAGCCCTTAAACTTGTTGTCACAGTACCTTTTCTGCGATGGGGCCATCCAGTGCTGACTAGGTTTTGTGCTGGAGCTAGTAAGAGTCTCCATTCAGTGATGGCCACTGGCGTAGCTTGGGGTCCTGTATTTCCTGCTGAGGTCATGAGGTTGTCACGGTGAATTTGTTTTATTGACTCATTTGATGCGATGGAAAAGGATAGGAATAAGCTGGGTGGAGGCTAGTCTAGGAGGATGTGCGTACTCCCCGCCCCAAGCTTGATGGAAGTGAGACTTGCAACTGCTATACCTTCTTCGAGTGAAAAGGTTCAATTTCTCTCTATGCATGGCCTTAACAAGAGAGTCATGTTCTCGAGTTTCGGACTGCTGAAGGTTGGGGGAAGCTCTCAGGTAGTAGGTAGGTTTGGAATTGAACATGGCTTCCTGGTAGTAGGTAGAAGGCATCACAGGTTTCGATGTCTTCATCTGCCTTCCATCGTCCTGAGGTCTGTTGATTATTTTTCTAGGATCAGATCGATGGCATTCGGACCAAGGGAGCCCAAGGAGAGTGCTGTGGGTGGTCAATTTGGCCTCGTGACACTCTCCTGCTTATACAGCAATAATATTCTGGGTGTTAAGTTTGGCCAGGCTCTCCTCCATGTCTTTAATTTTTCTGATGTTCCTCTAGGAGAGATTCTGTAGTGCCAGTTAGGGTACTTTCATCCCAAGAACCAGATATTGAGTCAACTTGAGAGTTCTTCTGTGACTCCTTGATGACCAGACAAAATTGAAAGGGTCGAGAGGGTTCCCCCTGTTGACCATTCGTCACTCGAAATCAATTTAGGGGCTCTCCATAACAATAGTTTAGATGTCACACTATATCCGACTCAATGAAGGGATAGACGGAAGGGCAGTGTCTAGGAATACTTGCTTGGAGGTGTCAGCATCCATTCTAAGATGAATGCACTGGCAAAGTCCAATTTTAGCTAGGCTCTTTCTTCGGCCAGGTCGTTGATATATACTCGCGCTGGTGGTTGCTGCTTCCACAGCTTGTGAGCGCTCCAATAACCATGCTGAGTTGGTTTCTTAATGCAGCCTTGGCGGCTTGAGCCGAAGGGGGTTGCTCACAGGTTTGGGCCTGATTCCCTCCATCCTTTTTCCGAGGGCCTCACTGAGGCACATAAAGAAAGGGGTCTCATGGCCTATGGGACACTGCAGCCAGGCAACAGGTTGGAAAAAATTTGGTTGAGTTCAGTCTGCAAACCTCTCTGAAACATCACCAAGTGTGGACTGAGCATTTGTTTTAAGTGTTATGGCTTTAAAACCGGTTTGAATCCTCTGCTGATCCCTCGTGGAAATTATATATATGTTATATATATATATATTATATATATATAATTTATATATATATATATATACTATATTATATTTATATTAACATAATTAACCCGCACAAAAGAAGAGAGAAGCTTTACGCGACGTTTCGGTCCGACTTGGCCCTCACTTTACAAGTTCTCACTAACCTAATTGTATAATGGTCCAAGTCGACCGAAACGTCTTGGTAAGTTCGTCTCTTCTATGTGCGGGTTTTTTTGTGTATCGTTCAGTCTCGGTATTGTGCTTTTGTGTTATATACTATTTATATATTTATTTATTATTTATTGATTATATATATATATATATATATTTATAATTTAATTATTTTATAAATAAAATTAATATTATAATATATTTTAAATAATTAATATATAGGGAATACCACCTCTATAGCTGGAATGGAGGACCCTCATCCTCAGAGAGACATTAAACTTACTCAGATGAAAACTCAAGGTTTCCCCGGAGCTGTTTGAATAAGCTCCTTTTTGCTCAGATTTTAACGGTTTAGATAGCATATAGTATAGAGATAACAACATATCCTCCAAATACTGCCAATATCCCACAAAACCCGCCGTTAATGTGCAGGCATTGTACTTCCCATTTCCAGGACTCAAGTCCGGACTATATGAAAATTAACCGGTTTCCCTGAAATCCTTCACTATATATTACATGCTCCACACTCCAAAGATCGTCAGTCCCAAGTATCATTTCGTCTCCATTCACTCTATCTAACACCGCTCATGCACGCTTGCTGGAAGTCCAAGCCCCTTAACCACAAAACCTCCTTTACCCTCTTTCCCAACCCTTTCGGGACGAACCTACCCTTTTCCTTCCCCGAATATACTATATATATATATAGATATATATATATATAATATATATATATATTATTTACTATATATATATATATATATATACTGTATATATATATTATATTATATATATATATATACGAATGTACGAAAGGGAACTTACCTTACTCTAGAAGACGGCAGTGGGAACCAAGCTACACTTTCCAGTCAGACTAGGAGCATTGGTGTCCGCAAGTCATCACAATAATTGCGATACCTGCTTTTCTGTCCTCATGTATTGCATCAAGGGCTTGTAACAGCGATACTCCTGAAACATCTTAGGGACGAGAATTGGAGTCCCAGTGACCAAAGTTCATGGACGGAGCCATGATCTGGGCTAATCTAACGGGCTCTGAAAATCCAGACCTGCTCCCCCAAAACTACAAACAATCGCATGGGATGGTCATTAGTGGAAAATATTGCCTCACAATGCTTCAGAGTGTGTCAGGGAAGGATAGAGCCCGCTCTGGCAGTGAGAGACATCATGCAGGGGATTTTCTGTTGGCTGTGCCCAATTCCAGCCACTGCGCGCACCGCTAGACCTTAAGACCATCCGCTTCGGTGTTGCCCTTCGACATTGCCGCCCTATTTCCGCCGAACAGGGGTTGTATTTGGTGGCGTTGAAGCTGCAGACGATTGCGGGTTACCACCGGTCTGTGTGCCGTAATCCGAGGAAAGATTGCAAGACATTGAGTAGGTAATAACTTATCTGAGGAGCCTCACAACAGCCAGGATGCCCAGCAGTAAGGAGCCTCCCAGCTTGGCAGATTGATGTCAAGCCAGAAGCGTCCAGAGTATCAACAACTTCAAGCCTGAACAGATGGGAAGCGGTGGTGTGGGACTATTCATGTGATCTACCTTGGCTGATACCTATCTCCAATACTCACTGGGTGGAAGGAGGGGGCTGCTGCCAGCATTCAGGGAGTCAGAATAGTCGGAAAATATGGAGAACGTGCCCATCGTTTGTTTGTTGTTCCCATAGGCTAGAGACCTTGGGCTCATGGGGAAAAGAATGCATCTAAATTCCTTAAGGAGCTGGGAAAATAGACTCATCAGGGTAACTAGGGATCCCAGGGCTGCTAGATTTCTGTTCCAGCGGCTCCCAGTGCGGCTGTTGTATTTTGGGCACACGCCCCAGCTATGAGGAGCTGGATGAGATTCTTCGCCTTATAAGCGGTGATACACACGTAACAACATGTACCGTATATGCCACTTTATTTCAAACAATGTAGCTCTTAAATTCTTTTGTTCCATATTATGTATTAAAATATTCCTACTGGTAAAAAAAAAAGAAGATGAAAGTGGGGTGGTAGGAAAAGTGGAATATTCAAACGGCTCAGGAGAAAATCCAAATATTCTTCCTGAGCCTTTTGATCCACTTTTCCAAGGCTATGGGTCCCACAATTTACACCAGAGGTGGACCCCTCCTATATATATATATATTATATATATATTTATATATTTATATTTTATATATATTATATATATATATTATTTATTTATTATAGTATATATTTAATTTTTAAAAAATATTATATATATAACCTACATCGTTCATTTAACACCGAGGCAGTGTGGGACCCCAAATACACAAGAAAAACTTTCACCATCCATGCATACACATGCACCCTCATTAATATTTTATATAATATATTTAGTGTCACACTTACAACATTCATGTGCACGTTTATGTTTACACATTCAACTGAGTTTTCTTTGTTTTATCTTAATAGTGTCTTTTTCTTATTGCTTTTCCTTTCATATTCATGGGGAAGTGGAATAAGAATCTTCCTCCCTAGCCATGCACGTGTTGTAAAAGTTCAACTAAAATGACGGGTAACAATTGGCTAGTAACCCCTTTTCCCGTATAGGGTTACTAAAAAGAAAGAGAAGAAACCGTAATGTGGAAGTTTGAATGTGCGTGGATGTTGTGCTAAAAAATATAAGTGATGTTTGTGGATGTTATAATGAGAAGCTGATGTTCTGGCTTTATGTGACAACAAGCTGAAGGGGTGGTAAGTTCCAGTGGAGAGAAATAAATTGGGTTGGGTCAGGGGTTTCAGAGTTAGAGCTAATGAAGGAGTAGCAAATAATGTTGAAGGCTAAGTTAGGCAGGAAAGAGGGTTATAAGTGAATAAATTCGTTATTATGTGGTGTAAAATAAGGGTTATTGTGTTTATTACTCCTAGAGAGGAGAGAAGTGTAGAAGAGAGAGAGAGATTTTGAGAAATGTTGAATGAGTGCGTGGTGGAGTTCGAAAACCTAGTGCAAGATGCTGGTGGGTTGGCGATCTCATGCTAAAGTGGTAAAATGTTGTAGAGGGGAGTAATAGGTAAATTTGGGGTTCCAGGGGTAAATGAAAATGGGAGCTTTATTGAGCTATGGGTAGAAAGAGGTTTGGTAATAAGTAATACATATTTTAAGAAAAGAGATAATTAAGTGTACAAGATACGATATAGCAGGTAATGAAAGTACTTTGTAGTTTATGTGTGGTGGATAAAAGGCTTCAGGATGTACATGTTTATAGAGGCGGCATCTGATTTATTGCATAATTATTTAGTTATAGCTACAGCTGAGTAAAGAGGGGGGGGGGGGGCGGGGGGTCCAGATGGGGTACAAAAGGAAAACGGCAACACGCAAGTAAGAGAGAGCTGAAAGTGTATAAACTGATGGAGGAAGTTTTTTTTTTTTTTTATTTTTGTTATTATTTTTATATATTTATTTAAGGTGAGATATAAGCAGCTATTGGCAGAATGGTGGGATGGTGTAAGTATGAGTAGTTGGGGGGGCCCCCCACTATCATACTTACACATCCCACCTTTCTGCCAATAGCTGCTTATATCTCACCTAATTCCTCCTTCAGTTTATACACTTTCATCTCTCTCTTACTTGCTGTTTGCCGTTTTCCTTTTGTCCCATCTGCCCTTTTACTCTAGCTGTAGCTATAACTAAATAAATTATGCATTATATCAGTTGCCCCTCTATAAAAACAGGTACCATCCTGGAAGCATTTTGTATCCACCAAACATAATTAACAATGTACTTTCATTACCTGCTCTATATCGTATCTTGTACACTTATTTATCCTCTTATTCTTAAAATTTGTATTACTTATTACCAAACACTCTTTCTAAACATAGCTCAATTAAAGGACTCCCCTTTTCATTTACCCTGGCACCCAAATTTACTATTACTCCCTCTACAACATTTTTTACCCACTTTTGCATTGAGATCGCCAACCACAAGCATCTTGCACTTGGTCGAAACTAATTCACGGCACTCATTCAACATTATCAAAATCTCTCTCTCTCTTCTACAACTTCTCTCTTCTCCCCCCCCTCACCCCCCCCTAGGAGTATAAACACAATAACCCTTATTTTACACCACATATAACTGAATTTATCATTTTTATTACCTCTTTTCCTGGCCATTACTTATCTTCAACATTATTGCTACTCTTCTTTAGACTCTAACTCTGAAACCCTGACCCAACCAATTTATTTTCTCTCCACTGGAACTTTTCCACCCCTTCAGCTTTGTTTCACTTTAAAGCCAAGAACATCCAGCTTCTCATTTATAAACATCACAAACATCTTTATATTTTGCACAAAATCCAACGCACATTCAAACATCCCATTTAACCCCCCCCGTTTTCTTCTCTTTCTTTTTAGTAACCTATTACGGGGAAATGGGGTTACTAGCCAATTGTTCCGTCATTTTTAGGTGACTTTACAACACGCATGGTCTTAGGGAGGAAAGATTCTTATTCACCTCCCTCATGATTGAAAAAAGGGAAAGCAATATAAGTAAAAGAACTATTAGTTAAATCAAAGAAAACTCTGTTGAATGTGTTATACATTAAACGTGCAATGTATGTGTAGTGTGACACTTAATATATTATATTAATATATTAATGGAGGGTGAATGTGTTGATGATGGTGAAAGTTTAGTTTTTCTTGTTTTTTTGGGGGGTTGTCACAACCCTGCCTCAGTGAAATGAACGATGTGTTTATTATTATATATTATATATATATATATATATATATTATATATATTATATATATATATATATATATATATATCTATATATATATATTTATTTATAGGATGGGGTCCACCTCAGGTGTAAATTGTGGACCCATAGCCTTGGACAAGTGGATAAATAGGCTTCTAAGGAGAATATTGGGATTTCTTCTGGAGCCGTTTTTGAATATTCCACACTTTTCCTACCTACCCCATCTTTTAATATTTCTTTTTTTTGTACCAGTAGGAATTTTTTATTCACTACTATGGTTCAAAGAAGATTTAGTGCTTCATTGTTGATATAAAGGTGGCATATACGGTACATGTTTGTTACGTTTGTGTATCACGATTATAAGGCGTAATCTCATCCTGCTCCTCAGAGCTGGGGCGTAGTGCCCAAAATACAACTGCCGACTCTGAGACGCTGGTATCGAAATCTAGCTTTGCCATGGGATCCCTAAGGTACCCTGATGAGTTATTTTTTCCAGATCCCTTTAAGTAATTTAGATGCATTCTTTCCCCATGAGCCAGGGGTTCTCATAGCCTATGGGAACAAACATACATCGAAGGGCAATGTTCTCAATATTTTCTAGTCTTTTCTGACTCCCTGAAGCTGGAGCTAGCCCCTCCTTCCTCCGGGAGTATTGGTATGTAGGTATCAGCCAAGGTAGATGCACATGTATAGTCCTCTCACCACCTGCTTCCCCCATCTGTTCAGGCTTGAAGGGTGATACCATCTGGGACGCTTCTGGCTGTCATCTGATCTGCATAGCTGGGGTGGCACTCCACTTACTGCTGGGTTCCGGCTGTTGTGAGGCTCCTCTTGATAATGTTATTAACCTCCTTCTTGTCTTGCAATCTTTCCCTCGGACTATACGGCACACAAGACCGTGGTACCGAATCGGTCTGCCTGACTTCACTGCCACAAATACACCATTGTTCGGCGCGAGAATAGGGGCGGCAAGTCGGAAGGGCAAACTACCGATGCGGCAGGGCTTTAGGTCTAGGCGTGTGCCAAGGCTGGAATTGGGAAACAGCCAATCCAGATATCCCCTGCATGATGTGCGCTCATCTGCAGGAGGCGGGCTCTATCCTTCCCTGACACACTCTGAAGCATTGTTGAGGATTTTTTTCACTATATTGGTCCATCCCTGTGCCGATTGTTTGTAGTTGTTGGGGGGAGAGGTTTGTTTTCAGAGCCCGTTAGATTAGCCCAGTTCCACGGCTCCGTCAATGAACTTTTGGTCTGGACTCCAATCTTGTCCTAAGAGGTTCAGGGAACAGTATCCGCTGTTTACTAGCCCTCTGGATGCAATACATGTGGACAGATATGCAGGTAGGCAAATTTGTGATGACTTGCGGACTCCATTGCTCGAGTTGACTGGTTAGTGTAGCTTGGTTCCCACTGCCCCGTCTTCTAGGAGTAAGGTTAATTCTTTCGTACTTTGTATTATATATATATATTTATATTATATATATTATAGATTTATATAGATTTTTATTATATATATATATATATATTCTTATATTATATATATTATATATTTTTATATATATAATATATAGGGGAAGGAAAGTGGGGTAGGGGGGCGTCCTCGAAAAGGGTTTGGAAGAGGGGGTTAATGGAGGTTTTTGTGGGTAGTTTACGGGGCTTGGACTATCCAGCAAGCGTGCATGAGTCGTGTTAGATAGGAGTGATGGGAGGACGAATGATACTTGGACCTGACGATCTGTTGGTGTGTGAGCAGTGTAATATTTTGTGAAGGGATTCAGGGAAAACCGGTTATTTTCATATAGTCGACTTGAGTCTGGAATGGGAAGTTACAATGCCTGCCCACTTTAGAGGAGGGGTTTGGATATTGGCTGGTTGGGAGGGGATATGTTGTGTATCTTATAGTATATGCTTCTAAAACTTTATTTTCTGGAGCAAATATATTCATACAGCCCGGGAGACCTTCGAGAGAACCTTGAGTTTTCTCTGAGGTCGTTTATTTGTCTTCTCTGAGGATGTGGGTCTCCCATTCCAGCTTTAGTGGTGGTACTTCCATTATATTTAAATATATTTATTTTTAATATAATATATATTTAGATTTATATATATACTATAGAGATATATTTATATATTTTATATATATAGATATAACAAAAAAGGCACAATACCGTGACTGGCACGATACCAAAAACCACGCACATAGAAGAGAGAAGCGTACGAAGACGTTTCGGTACCGACTTGGACAATTTACATTGGTTAGTGTGACTTTGTAAAATGGTCCAAGTCGGAACGAACGTCGTCGTAGTTCTCTCTTTCTTTGTGCGGGTTACTTTGTATATTATATATATATATATATACTATTTATATATTTTATATATATATATATATATATATTTATTTTATATATATATTTCACAGGGCTCAGCAGGAGGTTCACCGGTTTAAGGCCATAACTCTTTAAACAAAGTGCTCAGTCCAGCACTTGGTGATGTTTTTCAGAGTGGTTGCTGTCTGAACTCACAAATTTTCCAACCTGTGCCTGGCTGGCAGGGTCCAGGAGGCATGAGACCCCTTTTCTTTGGTGCCTCATTGTTGTGCCCTAGGGGAAAATAGGATGGAGGACTCAGGCCCAGTCCTGTGAGGCAACACCCTTCGGCTCTTGCGCCAAGGCTGCAGTAGTAAGAAACCAACTCAGCTTGGTTTTGGTGCTCTACAAGCTGTGAAGGACTTCCCACGCAGCGCGTGTATATATCAACGGACATGGCGATTGAAAGAGACTTGATTTAAAATTGGACTTTGCAGTGCAATTCTCTTAGAAGGATGCTGCTCTCCATGGCAGTTTCTAGGACACTGCCCTTCCGTTATCCCTTCATTGGAGTCGTTTTAGGTGTGACTTTAAAACTATTGTTTGGAGACCCTGAAATTTGATTCGTGTGTCGGTATGCAAACGGGGAACCCTCTCGCCCCCTTTCTATCTTGTATGGTTCATCTAGGAAAGGTCACAGATAGAAACTCTCAAGTGAGCTCAATATTGGTTCTTGGATTGATAGTACCCCTTACTTGGCACTACAGAATCTCTCCTAGAGACATCAGAAAAATTAAAGGACATGGGAGAGAGCCTGGGCCTATCTTTAAACCCAGAATATTATTGTGTTTAGCAGGTGCACGGCCATTGATCTGCCAACAGCACTCTCCTTGGTGCTCCTCTTGGCGAATGACCATCGATTGTATCCATAGTAAAATTATTTCTCAGACCTCAGGACGATGGGAAGGTCAGGATGAATACATCGATTCATGTGATGCCTGCTACTTACTTACCAGGTGGCTGGCAATTCCAAAACTTACCTACTTCCGGAGATGCTCCCAACCTTCAGCAGTCCGAAACTCGTGGAACATGACTCTTTGCTTAAGGCCATTGCTATAGTGAGTATTGAACCTTTCAATCGAAAGAGGGATAGCAGTTGCAAGTCCTCTTCCAGTCATGTTGGGGGGGCGGGGAGTACGCAAATTCCTCCTAGTCTGCCACCAACAGCTTTACCTATCCTTTTCCATAGCATCTAATGAGTTAATATAACCAAATTCTTCCGGGGACAACCTCGTGGACTCTGCAGGAATTACAGGACCCTCAAGCTACGCCAGTGCCGTCACTGAATGGGAGACTCTTACTGCTCCAGCACCAAAACCTTGTGCAGCATGGGTGGGCCCCATTCGCTGAAAAGGTATTTGACAAATGTTTAGGGCTTTGTAAACTTGGGACTGGGTGACTGCCACGTCTCCAAGCTGTGGAGTGTACCTTTTTATGTGCACTTTGTGCACTTAAAACGAAGGTATAGGATTGAGGATTTAGGTTATTGATGTAGGCAACACTTTTCCGCCTGCTTCGTTTCCAAAGCTGCGGTCCGAAGCACATCGCGCAGAGGCAGCCAAGATGACTTCAGCCAAACCTGTTGGGTGTCTCTCAAAGGAAGTGATGAGCGGTTCATGCAACTAGGGCGTATATCAACAATCCTTGCCTGTGGACAATGCAGTGGCTAAAGTAGGCCTTCAAGAATGCATATTTAATTTCCTGAAAAGTTATTGTTGGTATTAGCAACAGTACAAGAACATTTTCCCGGTTTCTTTCCCTTTGTTTCAAGCTGGTTATAGCAGGAATCATTGCTCTGTTTGGAGAGCATGAAATCACATCTTCAGTGGTGTGTCAGCAAGGGATCCTCGCGCACCATTTTTCTGTTATAGTGTTAGGGAATTACAATCAGACTGACCGTGAGTAAACATATTGTTCTTGGATGATGGCACAATAGCAGGTACAGAGGAGTTCCACCCTTTGGTGATCTTACACAAGTGATTGACACGGGGACAGGAAATGGGTCTCATCTCAATCCATCCATATGTGAAATTTCTCTGTCTGTCAACAAGTGAGTATATGTAGCGAGATCCAAACTACCAGGGGGCATCAGTTCATTGCCCCTACAAATTAACGTCGTGCGTGGGAGCACTTCTGGGAAAAACGTTGCCTTTGACACCAATCCTCAGGAAGAAATTCAAGAATTGAGGAGAATGGATACAATAGAATAGGACAATCTTACACCACGATGCCTTGCTACCTTCTCACCAACGTTGCTTGGGGGGCGAGTCTGCCCAGGTTGACTTATTTCCTAAGGATGTGCACACCTTCATTTTAATAAACCCTATACTGCTCGAATTTGACAGTATCCTGAGGTGATTTTTACTTCTAGTAGACGGGCAGGGGAACCAAGCTACCTTCCAGTCCAGACTAGGAGGTTTTGGTATTGTCGCGAGGTCATCACTAGATTGCAATACTGCTTTTCTGTCCTCATGCTTTGCATCCGAGGCTTGTAGCAGCTATTCTCCCGGAAATCTTAGGGACAAGACTAGAGCCCAGGACCAAAAGTTCATTGACGGAAGCCATGATCTGGATAATGTTAATGGGCTCTGAAACCAGACACTGCTCCCCCAACAAACTACAAAATCAATCGCACTGGGGATGGTCCAATAGTGAGGAAAATAGCCTCAACATGCTGCAGAGTGTGTGAGGGAAGGATAAGTGCCTTCTCGGCAGTGAGAGGTCCTCTTGCAGGGGTCTTTACTGGTCGCCGTTCCAAAATTCACAGCCTTGGCAAACGACTCGACCCACAGACCCATTCACATTGGTGTTGCACTGACTTGCCGCCCCATCTCGCCGAACACAGGTGTAATTTTGTGGCAGTGAAGGCAGCAGTCCGATTCGGGTTCCACGTCTTGTGTGCGTAAAGTCGTGGGAAAGATTGCATAGTCATGAGGAGGTTAATACAATCAAGAGGAGCCTCACAAACAGCCGGATGCCCAGCAGTAAGGGGGGGAGCACCCATTATGTCAGATCTGATGGCAGCACAGAAGCGTCCAGTTGGTATCCCATCTTCATAGGCCTGTGGACAGACGGGTGAGCAGGTGGTGTGGGACTAACACATGTGCACCTGCTTGGCTGATACCTATTTCGATACACCAGGGAGAAGGAGGACAACCGCCAGCTTCAGAGAGTCCCAAAAGTCTAGAAAATATGGAGAGAACTTGCCGTCAGTATGTGTTTGTTCCCATTGGCTCGCAGACACCCCTTGTCTAATGGGGAAAATGAGTGCATCTAATTTCACTGAAGACAGCTAGGCTAAAAGACTCATCAGGGTAATAGGGATCCCAGAGCAGCTAGTTTTCTGTCCAGCGACTCAGCACTGCTTGTCATTTATAATCATTTTTTGCATTAGCTTTTTAGTAATACTCTTAGGTTATGAAACATTATGTGGCGTTGATTCCATCATGGTTGTATGTCATAGTTGCTTAAAGATATAGAAAGGATATATATCTGTCACGTTCTTTATGCTGCACAGTTGGGGTATTATCGTTTGGCATCTCATTTTTTCATATTTGTTGGTGTATCTTTACGTTATTGTGATACTAAATGATATTTCTCTGTTATATAGTATTATTTTATTAAAGAGGTTTATTACTGTGAATTCTTGGGACTTGTACTTGGATAAGGACATAAACTGCGCCCAGCAAGTCTTGGGGCAGTTGAGGTATTGTGACAGGTAGGCTGCACACAGCAGTCTTGGATGAGCCTTTACCCGTGCCATGGGCGCAACTCACTCTTACAATACCGGAGTCTTGGTTTATCATTGTTTTTTGGATTTACACTGAGCATTAGTAGTTGACGCAGGTGAACGGAAGTCGGTCTTGCAGCCAGGAATGAAGTGTGTGTAAATAGTATGTTGTAGTAGGAGCAGTGTGCCAGCGTTTTCACATGAAGTGCGGAAAGAATGAAACAAAAATCACAGGAACTTCCCATGGAGAGAGATTAAAAGTAAAAGGTAGGAAGAACGTGAAGGGGGAGGTAAATTAAGGGGAAGCCATGAGAGATCCAGTATAAATTGGGGAGGCGTCAAATTAAATTATTTGTCTTACTTATGTGTTTCTGCTGTGTATGTGGAAGGGTCAGGAGGTCATGGAAGCTGATGAGTATACGGAGGACTAAGGGGCTGCACTTCTATACAGTAAATACGTGACGCTTCCGTCTCTGCATGATGGGAAGATTAAAAAAAGCCAGTAGCTGTTAAACTTACTCACTTGTGATGTTTGGCTCTAAGTGTGAAAAGAGTTAGTGTTTGATGCTTGAAAAATATAGTTGGTTACGGCCAGTCGAGTTCAGAAGAGATTAAGACTTACTGGATGGTGTAGGACCAGTAATTATCAGTATATTGTAAAAAACTGTTATAAAAAACACGTTTCATATATAATGTCATTTTCGGGATTTGTTCTAAAACCGGACGCGTATTAGTCATGAAGAGCGCCAGGACAGGACAGGAGCAGGAAAGTTGTGTTTTATCTAGTCAAGCCGTCAAGGTTTTAGTGTAGGTATGTCGGGTGGTATTTGTGGCCAAGTCTAGAACAGTGATTATATTATTGTTGTAAGCTTCACGATTTTTCGTTAAGTCCCTAGTGAGGCCTGGGCTGTGTTGGAGAGTAATATAACGTTTTGACTCTTAGCTAAGTGTGTGAGGGATAAGTGGTGGGGTGGTATAAAGCCTCCATGTTGATTTATTTTGTTTTAACTCACTAGTAGCAGTGTGCTAGTGAGTAAGGTGAGTAAAATGTGTATTGGTGTGTGACTTTGTATGTAGTGTAGGTTGTATTCTGTATATGTTTATTTTATCTATTAATTTATATTTTTTATATAAGTTTGTTTAGTGCCCTTCATGTTAAAACTGGAGGCCAGTGTTACCAACCTTGCCACGTGGGGGCTATGTTACCAGACCTTCCCACGTGGAGGCCAGTGTACCAGACCTTGCCACGTGAGGCCAGTTTACCAGACCTTGCCACGTGGAGGCCATGTTACCAGACCTTGCCACGTAGAGGCCAGTGTTACCAGACCTTGCCACGTGGAGGCTAGTGTTACCAGACCTTGCCACGTGGAGGCCAGTGTACCAGACCTTGCCACGTGGAGGCTAGTATTACCAGACCTTGCCACGTGGAGGCTAGTATTACCAGACCTTGCACGTGGAGGCTAGTGTTACCAGACCTTGCCACGTGGAGGCTAGTGTTACCAGACCTTGCCACGTGGAGGCTAGTGTTACCAGACCTTGCCACGTGGAGGCTAGTGTTACCAGACCTTGCCACGTGGAGGCCAGTGTTACCAGACCTTGCCACGTGGAGGCAGTATTACCAACCTTGCCACGTGGAGGCAGTGTTACCAGACCTTGCCACGTGAGGCTAGTTACCAGACCTTGCCACGTGGAGGCTAGTGTTACCAGACCTTGCCACGTGGAGGCTAGTGTTACCAGACCTTGCCACGTGGAGGCTAGTATTACCAGACCTTGCCACGTGGAGGCTAGTGTTACCAGACCTTGCCACGTGGAGGCCTAGATTACCAGACCTTGCCACGTGGAGGCTAGTGTTACCAGACCTTGCCACGTGGAGGCTAGTATTACCAGACCTTGCCACGTGGAGGCTAGTGTTACCAGACCTTGCCACGTGGAGGCTAGTGTTACCAGACCTTGCCACGTGGAGGCTAGTGTTACCAGACCTTGCCACGTGGAGGCTAGTGTTACCAGACCTTGCCACGTGGAGGCTAGTGTTACCAACCTTGCCACGTGGAGGCCAGTGTTACCAGACCTTGCCACGTGGAGGCTAGTGTTACCAGACCTTGCCACGTGGAGGCCAGTTTTACCAGACCTTGCCACGTGGAGCCAGTGATTACCAGACCTTGCCACGTGGAGGCTAGTGTTACCAGACCTTGCCACGTGGAGGCCAGTGTTACCAGACCTTGCCACGTGGAGGCCAGTGTTACCAGACCTTGCCACGTGGAGGCCAGTGTTACCAGACCTTGCCACGTGGAGGCCAGTGTTACCAGACCTTGCCACGTGGAGGCAGTGTTACCAGACCTTGCCACGTGGAGGCCAGTGTTACCAGACCTTGCCACGTGGAGGCCAGTGTTACCAGACCTTGCCACGTGGAGGCCAGTGTTACCAGACCTTGCCACGTGGAGGCCAGTGTTACCAGACCTTGCCACGTGGAGGCCAGTGTTACCAGACCTTGCACGTGGAGGCCAGTTTACCAGACCTTGCCACGTGGAGGCCAGTGTTACCAGACCTTGCCACGTGGAGGCCAGTGTTACCAGACCTTGCCACGTGGAGGCCAGTGTTACCAGACCTTGCCACGTGGAGGCCAGTGTTACCAGACCTTGCCACGTGGAGGCCAGTGTTACCAGACCTTGCCACGTGGAGGCCAGTGTTACCAGACCTTGCCACGTGGAGGCCAGTGTTACCAACCTTGCCACGTGGAGGCCATGTTACCAGACCTTGCCACGTGGAGGCCAGTGTTACCAGACCTTGCCACGTGGAGGCCAGTGTTACCAGACCTTGCCACGTGGAGGCCAGTGTTACCAGACCTTGCCACGTGGAGGCCAGTGTTACCAGACCTTGCCACGTGGAGGCCAGTGTTACCAGACCTGCCACGTGGAGGCCAGTGTTACCAGACCTTGCCACGTGGAGGCCAGTGTTACCAGACCTTGCCACGTGGAGGCCAGTGTTACCAGACCTTGCCACGTGGAGGCCAGTGTTACCAGACCTTGCCACGTGGAGGCCAGTGTTACCAGACCTTGCCACGTGGAGGCAGTGTTACCAGGACCTTGCCACGTGGAGGCCAGTGTTACCAGACCTTGCCACGTGGAGGCCAGTGTTACCAGACCTTGCCACGTGGAGGCCAGTGTTACCAGACCTTGCCACGTGGAGGCCAGTGTTACCAGACCTTGCCACGTGGAGGCCAGTGTTACCAGACCTTGCCACGTGGAGGCCAGTGTTACCAGACCTTGCCACGTGGAGGCCAGTGTTACCAGACCTTGCCACGTGGAGGCCAGTGTTACCAGACCTTGCCACGTGGAGGCCAGTGTTACCAGACCTTGCCACGTGGAGGCCAGTGTTACCAGACCTTGCCACGTGGAGGCCAGTGTTACCAGACCTTGCCACGTGGAGGCCAGTGTTACCAGACCTTGCCACGTGGAGGCCTAGTGTTACCAGACCTTGCCACGTGGAGGCTAGTTGTACCAGACCTTGCCACGTGGAGGCCAGTGTTACCAGAGCTTGCCACGTGGAGGCCAGTGTTACCAGACCTTGCCACGTGGAGGCCAGTGTTACCAGACCTTGCCACGTGGAGGCCAGTGTTACCAGACCTTGCCACGTGGAGGCAGTGTTACCAGACCTTGCCACGTGGAGGCTAGTGTTACCAGACCTTGCCACGTGGAGGCTAGTGTTACCAGAACCTTGCCACGTGGAGGCTAGTGTTACCAGACCTTGCCACGTGGAGGCTAGTATTACCAGACCTTGCCACGTGGAGGCTAGTGTTACCAGACCTTGCCACGTGGAGGCTAGTGTTACCAGACCTTGCCACGTGGAGGCCAGTGTTACCAGACCTTGCCACGTGGAGGCTAGTGTTACCAGACCTTGCCACGTGGAGGCCAGTGTTACCAGACCTTGCCACGTGGAGGCTAGTGTTACCAGACCTTGCCACGTGGAGGCTAGTGTTACCAGACCTTGCCACGTGGAGGCTAGTGTTACCAGACCTTGCCACGTGGAGGCTAGTGTTACCAGACCTTGCCACGGGGAGGCTAGTGTTACCAGACCTTGCCACGTGGAGTCTAGTGTTACCAGACCTTGCCAAGTGGAGGCCAGTGGTTCGTCTTTAAGGTCCTCCCCCCCCTCGCCTTCCCCAGGTTCATGTGTCCAGGAATCCATCTGTCTGCCTCCGGATGTTTTCCCTTCCTCACTTCCCTAAGGTCAGCCTCACCAACCTGTATTCTTGCTTTCCCCAGGTTCATGTATCCAGGAATCCTTCCGTCTACCGCCGGATATCTTCCCTTCCCCACTTACCCAAGGTCAGCCTCAACTGCATGTATTCTTGCCATGCCCAGGTTCATGTATCCAGGTATCCATCCGTTCACTCCCGGATGTCTCCCCTTCCCCACTTACCCAAGGTCAGCCTCAACAACAACCTTCCTCAAGTTCATGTATCCAGGAATCCATCCGCTCGCTCCCGGATGTCTTCCCTTCCCCATTTCCCTAAGGTCGGCGGTGCCTTCCCCGGATCAGTGTCTCCAGGAGTCCACTTATGTCACCTGAGTGGACTCCCTTCCCCACTTCCCCAAGGCCAGCGGTATTCTTGCCGTCCCCAGGATCATGTATCCAGGAATCCTTCCGTCTACCGCCGGATATCTTCCCTTCACCACTTACCCAAGGTCAGCCTCAACAACAACCTTCCTCAAGTTCATGTATCCAGGAATCCATCCGCTCGCTCCCGGATGTCTTCCCTTCCCCATTTCCCTAAGGTCGGCGGTGCCTTCCCCGGATCAGTGTCTCCAGGAGTCCACTTGTGTCACCTGAGTGGACTCCCTTCCCCACTTCCCCAGAGTCAGCGGTTGCCACCTTCAGCGACCTCGCTGCATGGAAACTTGGTCTTGTCTAGCTGGTCTACGGTAGAGACTGTCCAGGTGGTGGAATTACTGGAGGTGACACACACAGAAAACTGCGTCCAGTAATTACATCCACCAATACAGCCTGGACCATAGGTCAGCTAGACGCCACCAAGCTGCCTCACAGTTCCGCCACCTCGGAGAGGCTAATTAACATAAATTTTGGAAATCCTTTTATGTTACACTATGAAAATATACTGAGAACAAGTTTTTTTACTTATTTAGCTGTTTAAAAGTATTTGAGAGTGTTTTATTATTGCAGATGAATACCCAAATATTGGTTAATTTGTCCACCACCATCATAACACACAGATAAACACACACGGATAAACACACACGGATAAACACACACAGATAAACACACAGGGATAAACACACACAGATAAAACACACAGGGATAAACACACACAGATAAACACACACGGATAAACACATACAGATAAACACACACGGATAAACACACACGGAAAACACCTACAGATAAACACACACGGATAAACACACACAGATAAACACACACGGATAAACACACAGATAAACACACACAGATAAACACACACGGATAAACACACACAGATTACACACACGGATAAACACACACGGATAAACACATACAGATAAACACACACGGATAAACACATACAGAATAAATACACACGGATAAACACACACGGATAAACACCTACAGATAAACACACACGGATAAACACACACAGATAAAACACACACGGATAACACACACGATAAAAAAACACGGATAAAACACACACAGATAAACACACACGGATAAACACACACAGATAAACACACACAGATAAACACACACGGATAAACACACACAGATAAACACACACAGATAAACACACACGGATAAACACACACGGATAAACACACACAGATAAACACACACGGATAAACACACACAGATAAACACACACAGATAAACACACACGGATAAACACACACGGATAAACACACACAGATAAACACACACAGATAAACACACACAGATAAACACACACGATAAACACACACAGATAAACACACACGGATAAACACACACGGATAAACACACACAGATAAACACACACAGATAAACACACACGGATAAACACACACAGATAAGCACACACGGATAAACACACACGGATAAACACACACAAACACACACGGATAAACATACACAGATAAACCACACGGATAAACACACAGATAAACACACACGGATAAACACACACGGATAAACACACACGGATAAACACACACGGATAAACACACACGGATAAACACACACGGATAAACACACACGGATAAACACACACGGATAAACATACACGGATAAACACACACGGATTTCATCATCAACTGAAAGGAGACGATTTCTGTCTTTGTTCTTAACATTTGTTAAATAAGAAAAAGTTTGCTGACATATGTAAGAGGTTGAAAACTGCACCAATATATTTATTACTTTCCTATGAAAGGTTTAAACTTTCAAAATCTTAAAAGTTTTCATGAGATCTCTCAGTCTCCATTTTTTAAAAGAATAAAAGGCTAAGTGCTTCGATTTTTTTTTATTTTTTGCTTTTGAGTGATGGCAGGAGTTTGGTAACCTTTCTCTGTACCGTCTCTAATATACCTTTATCTTTTACGTAATTTGGAGACCAAAACTGGATGTCATATTCAAGATGAGGACTCACATGTGCATTATAGAGAGTCAATATTGTGCTCTTTCTTTTGTGCTTCAAACATAGTGTTGTGTTAACTTTTCTGCTCATAGACAGTCATTGCTGGTCAGAGTATATCTTGACACAAAAAAGAAAATCTCCCTGTCATTGAAGTAAAAATTGGTTTACAGTGGTCTTAAACACTCGAAATGAATAAACACAACCACAGTGGAAATGTTTATAATATCGATGACGATGGTATGATTATATCATTATTATATTTGGTATCGTGAAGGTGTACCTGACAGTGGTTGGTATCTTGAAGGTGTACCTGACAGTGGTTGGTATCGGGAAGGTGTACCTGACAGTGGTTGGTATCGTGAAGGTGTACCTGACAGTGGTTGGTATCGTGAAGGTGTAAACCTGACAGTGGTTGTATCGTGAAGGTGTACCTGACAGTGTTGGGATCGTGAAGGTGTACCTGACAGTGGTTGGTATGGTGAAGGTGTTACCTGACAGTGGTTGTATCGTGAAGGTGTACCTGACAGTGGTTGGTTTCGTGAAGGTGTACCTGACAGTGGTTGGTATCGTGAAGGTGTACCTGACAGTGGTTGGTATCGTGAAGGTGTACCTGACAGTGGTTGGTATCGTGAAGGTGTACCTGACAGTGGTTGGTATCGTGAAGGTGTACCTGACAGTGGTTGGTATCGTGAAGGTGTACCTGACAGTGGTTGGTATCGTGAAGGTGTACCTGACAGTGGTTGGTATCGTGAAGGTGTACCTGACAGTGGTTGGTATCGTGAAGGTGTACCTGACAGTGGTTGGTATGGTGAAGGTGTACCTGACAGTGGTTGGTATCGTGAAGGTGTACCTGACAGTGGTTGGTATCGTGAAGGTGTACCTGACAGTGGTTGGTATCGTGAAGGTGTACCTGACAGTGGTTGGTATGGTGAAGGTGTACCTGACAGTGGTTGGTATCGTGAAGGGGTACCTGACAGTGGTTTTGGGATCGTGAAGGTGTACCTGACAGTGTTTGGTATCGTGAAGGTGTACCTGACAGTGGTTGGTATCGTGAAGGTGTACCTGACAGTGGTTGGTATCGTGAAGGTGTACCTGACAGTGGTTGGTATCGTGAAGGTGTACCTGACAGTGGTTGTCTGAGTCGATCCATTTTTCTTCCTAGAAAGATTTAGTTTATAATCTGAGAACATCATCCAATTGGCTTCAAATTTTCAGTCTTGTTGTGCTGTAAAGGTTGATGCATTAGTACATGCAGGTACCCACTGCAAGTATTGTTACATGCAGGTACCCACTGCAAGTATTGTTACATGCAGGTACCCACTGCAAGTATTGTTACATGCAGGTACCCACTGCAAGTATTGTTACATGCAGGTACCCACTGCAAGTATTAGTACATGCAGGTACCCACTGCAAGTATTAGTACATGCAGGTACACACTGCAAGTATTGTTACATGCAGGTACCCACTGCAAGTATTAGTACATGCAGGTACCCACTGCAAGTATTAGTACATGCAGGTACACACTGCAAGTATTAGTACATGCAGGTACACACTGCAAGTATTAGTACATGCAGGTACCCACTGCAAGTATTGTTACATGCAGGTACCCACTGCAAGTATTTTTACATGCAGGTACCCACTGCAAGTATTGTTACATGCAGGTACCCACTGCAAGTATTGTTACATGCAGGTACCCACTGCAAGTATTAGTACATGCAGGTACCCACTGCAAGTATTAGTACATGCAGGTACACACTGCAAGTATTGTTACATGCAGGTACCCACTGCAAGTATTAGTACATGCAGGTACCCACTGCAAGTATTAGTACATGCAGGTACACACTGCAAGTATTAGTACATGCAGGTACCCACTGCAAGTATTGTTACATGCAGGTACCCACTGCAAGTAAATTGTTACATGCAGTACCCCACTGCAAGTATTGTTACATGCAGGTACCCACTGCAAGTATTAGTACATGCAGGTACCCACTGCAAGTATTAGTACATGCAGGTACCCACTGCAAGTATTGTTACATGCAGGTACCCACTGCAAGTATTGTTACATGCAGGTACCCACTGCAAGTATTGTTACATGCAGGTACCCACTGCAAGTATTGTTACATGCAGGTACCCACTGCAAGTATTAGTACATGCAGGTACCCACTGCAAGTATTAGTACATGCAGGTACCCACTGCAAGTATTAGTACATGCAGGTACCCACTGCAAGTATTGTTACATGCAGGTACCCACTGCAAGTATTGTTACATGCAGGTACCCACTGCAAGTATTAGTACATGCAGGTACCCACTGCAAGTATTAGTACATGCAGGTACACACTGCAAGTATTAGTACATGCAGGTACCCACTGCAAGTATTGTTACATGCAGGTACCCACTGCAAGTATTGTTACATGCAGGTACCCACTGCAAGTATTGTTACATGCAGGTACCCACTGCAAGTATTGTTACATGCAGGTACCCACTGCAAGTATTAGTACATGCAGGTACCCACTGCAAGTATTGTTTCATGCAGGTACCCACTGCAAGTATTGTTACATGCAGGTACCCACTGCAAGTATTGTTACATGCAGGTACCCACTGCAAGTATTGTTACATGCAGGTACCCACTGCAAGTATTGTTACATGCAGGTACCCACTGCAAGTATTGTTACATGCAGGTACCCACTGCAAGTATTAGTACATGCAGGTACCCACTGCAAGTATTGTTACATGCAGGTACCCACTGCAAGTATTGTTACATGCAGGTACCCACTGCAAGTATTGTTACATGCAGGTACCCACTGCAAGTATTGGTACATGCAGGTACCCACTGCAAGTATTGTTACATGCAGGTACCCACTGCAAGTATTGTTACATGCAGGTACCCACTGCAAGTATTGTTACATGCAGGTACCCACTGCAAGTATTGTTACATGCAGGTACCCACTGCAAGTATTGTTACATGCAGGTACCCACTGCAAGTATTGTTACATGCAGGTACCCACTGCAAGTATTGTTACATGCAGGTACCCACTGCAAGTATTGTTACATGCAGGTACCCACTGCAAGTATTAGTACATGCAGTATCCACTGCAAGTATTAGTACATGCAGGTACACACTTACAAGTATTAGTACATGCAGGTACCCACTGCAAGTATTGTTACATGCAGGTACCCACTGCAAGTATTGTTACATGCAGGTACCCACTGCAAGTATTAGTACATGCAGGTACACACTGCAAGTATTAGTACATGCAGGTACCCACTGCAAGTATTGTTACATGCAGGTACCCACTGCAAGTATTGTTACATGCAGGTACCACTGCAAGTATTAGTACATGCAGGTAGCCACTGCAAGTATTAATACATGCAGGTACCCACTGCAAGTATTGTTACATGCAGGTACCCACTGCAAGTATTGTTACATGCAGGTACCCACTGCAAGTATTGTTACATGCAGGTACCCACTGCAAGTATTGTTACATGCAGGTACCCACTGCAAGTATTGTTACATGCAGGTACCCACTGCAAGTATTGTTACATGCAGGTACCCACTGCAAGTATTAGTACATGCAGGTACCCACTGCAAGTATTAGTACATGCAGGTACACACTGCAAGTATTAGTACATGCAGGTACCCACTGCAAGTATTGTTACATGCAGGTACCCACTGCAAGTATTGTTACATGCAGGTACCCACTGCAAGTATTGTTACATGCAGGTACCACTGCAAGTATTGTTACATGCAGGTACCCACTGCAAGTATTGTTACATGCAGGTACCCACTGCAAGTATTAGTACATGCAGGTACCCACTGCAAGTATTAGTACATGCAGGTACACACTGCAAGTATTAGTACATGCAGGTACCCACTGCAAGTATTGTTACATGCAGGTACCCACTGCAAGTATTGTTACATGCAGGTACCCACTGCAAGTATTGTTACATGCAGGTACACACTGCAAGTATTAGTACATGCAGGTACCCACTGCAAGTATTGTTACATGCAGGTACCCACTGCAAGTATTGCTACATGCAGGTACCCACTGCAAGTATTGGTACATGCAGGTACCCACTGCAAGTATTAGTACATGCAGGTACCCACTGCAAGTATTGTTACATGCAGGTACCCACTGCAAGTATTAGTACATGCAGGTACCCACTGCAAGTATTAGTACATGCAGGTACCCACTGCAAGTATTAGTACATGCAGGTACCCACTGCAAGTATTAATACATGCAGGTACCCACTGCAAGTATTGTTACATGCAGGTACCCACTGCAAGTATTAATACATGCAGGTACACACTGCAAGTATTAGTACATGCAGGTACCCACTGCAAGTATTAGTACATGCAGGTACCCACTGCAAGTATTAATACATGCAGGTACACACTGGGTAATTTTGTAAAGACCATTCCCAGTTATGATCTCTATATGACAACTTGAGAAAGCTTAACAAAATAACATAAAAAAGGCACAATACGGTGACTGGAACGATACGACGTTTCGGTCCGACTTGGACCATTTACAAAGTCACACTAACGGGAAGTAGAGCAGGACGGGTATATATAGACAGGAAGAGGTAGTGGTAGTAGTAGTAGTGGTAGAAGTTGTAGTAGTAATGGCGGAGAAGGAAGGAAGAAATAATGGGGAAGTAAGGAGGAGGAGCCAGTCAAATACAAAGAAAGGGGAGCACTGCAAGGGAGCTAGGTGCCCACAGAGGGAGAGCAAGAAACAACCGAAACGTCGTCGTAAGCTCCTCTCTTCTATGTGCGGTTTATTTGTGTATTGAGAAAGCTTCTTCCGACGGGTTTTAAACTTTCATTATGCCTCATCTGAATGGTTTCGATATTATGAGGATGATAGTCTTAAAGTTTAGCCTGCGTAGGTACAAATTTGCCAGTAATAGCAAAGTTAGAAACATCACTTTCCTTTTAGTAACCTATACGTGACAAGGAGTTACTATCCCATTGTTCCCGTCATTTTAGTTGACTTTTACAACACGCATGGCTTACGGAGGAAAGATTCTTATTCCATTTCCCCATGGATATGAAAGGAAAAGTAATAAGAACAAGAACTATTAAGATAAAATCAAAGAAAACTCAGATGAGTGTGTATACATACATGTATGTGTAGTGTGACACTTAAATATATTATATTAATATAATAATGAGGGTGAAAGTGTTGAATGTTCGTGAAAGTACTGAAAGATGGTGAAAGTTTTTCTTATATATATATATATATATATAATATATATTATATTATATATATATATATATATATATATATATATATATATATATATATATCATTTCCACAGGGCTCAGCAGGAGGTTTCACCGGTTTAAGGCCATAACACTTAAAACAAATGCTCAGTCCAGGACTAGGTGATGTTCTAGAGAGGTTGGTGTCTGAACTCACCAAATATTCCAACCTGTGCCTGGCTGGCAGTGTCCCAGAGGCCATGAAACCCCTTTTCTTTGGTTCCTCATTGTGTACCCTCCGGAAAAAGGATGGAGGAATCAGGCCCATTGCAGTGAGCAACAGCCTTCGGCGTCTAGCCGCCAAGGCTGCAGTAAGAAACCAACTCATATCGGTTTTGGTGTTCAACAAGGCTGTGAAGCAGCTGCCCACGCAGCACGAGTATACATCAACAACGTGGCCGATGAAAAAAACCTTGATAAAATTGGACTTCGCTAGTGCGTTCATCTTAGAAGGGATGCTGCTCTCCAAACAGTTTCTAGACACTTCCCTTCCATCTATCCCTTCAATGAGTCGTGTTGTAGTGTGACTTCTAAACTATTGTTTGGGGACCATGAAATTGACTCGTGTGAGGGTATTCAACAGGGGAACCCTCTCGCCCCCTTTCTATTCTGTCTGGTCATCAATGAAGTCATAGAAGCACTCTCCAATGAGCTCAATATCTGGTTATTGGATGATGGTTCCCTAGCTGGCACTACAGCATCTCTCCTAGAGGACATAAGAAAAATTAAAGACATGGGAGAGGGCCTGGGCCTGGGCCTGGGCCTGGGCCTATCTTTAAACCCAGAATATTACTGCTGTTTTAGCAGGAGCACGAGCCATTGATCCAGCCACCAGCACCCTCCTTGGTGTTCCTCTTTGGCCCAATGCCATCGATCTGATCCTAGAAAAATAATCTCAGACCTCAGGACGATGGAAGGCAGGATGAAAGACATCGATACATGTGATGCCTTCTACCTACTCACCAGGTGCCTGTCAATTCCAAAACTTACATACTTCCTGAGATGCTCCCCAGCCTTCAGCAGTCCGAAACTCGAGGAATATGACTCTTTCGTTTAGACCATACTAGAGAGAGTATTGAACCTTTCCCTCGAAGATGGATAGTAGTTGCAAGTCTCACTTCCAGTCAAGCTTGGGGGGCTGGGACTACGCAAATCCTCCCAGAGTGCTCCAACAGCTTTCCTATTCTTTTCCATAGCATCAAATGAGTTAATAAAACAAATTCTTTCGGACAACCTCAGTGACTCAGCAGGAATACAGGACCCCAGTTACGCCAGTGCCATCACTGAATGGGAGACTCTTACTGCTGCAGCACCAAAACCTAGTGCAGCACTGGGATGGCCCCATCGCTGAAAAGGTGCTTGACAACATGTTTAGGGCTGTAACATCGGACTGGGAGACTGCACATCTCCAAGCTGTGAGTGTACTTTTTAAGTGCACTTTGTGCACTTAAAAAGAAAGATGGAGAAATTAACCCTATTGCAGTAGGCAACACTTTTCGCAGCCTCATTTCCAAAACTGCTGTCCGAAGCATTCGCGCAGAGGCAGCCATGATGCTTCAAACAAACCAGCTTGGCTTTGGGTCTCTCAAGTAAGTGAAGCAGCGGTTCATGCAACAAGGGCGCATATCAACAACCTGCCTGAGGACAATGCAGTGGTAAAATTAGACTTCAAGAATGCATTTAATCTCCTGAAAAGAGATGTGGTATTAGTAGCGGTACAAGAACATTTCCCTGGTCTCTTTCCCTTTGTTTCAGCTGGATATTGCAAGGAATCAATGCTCCTGTTCGGAGAACACGAAATCACATCATCAGAGGGTGTCCAGCAAGGGGATTCTCTCGCACCATTTCTGTATAGCAGTTAGGGAAATCACAATCAGACTGACCAGTGAGCTAAACATCTGGTTCCTGGATGATGGCACACTAGCAAGTACAAAGGAGTCCCTCTTAAGTGATCTTACACAAGTGATGAAACGGGGACAGAAAATGGGTCTCATCCTGAATCCATCCAAATGTGAAATCATCTCAGTCATTCAACAAGTGACAAATGCAGTGAGATCAAAACTACCAGGAGCATCAGTCATTGCCCCTACAAATAGCGTCTTGCTTGGAGCACCTCTGGGAAGCGATGTCATTGACACAATTCTCAGGAAGACATTGGAAGAATTGAGGAGAATGGAACAACGAATAGGTAATCTTGACACCCACGATGCCTTGTACCTTCTCGCTAAGTGCTTGAGTCTGCCCAGGTTGACATATTTCCTAAGATGTGCACCTTCATATGATAACCCTATACTGCGCGAATATGACAGTATGCTGAGGCAGATTTTTTACGAAAGTACTTAACCTAAGTCTAGAAGACGGGCAGTGGAACCAAGCTACACTTCCAGTCAGACTAGGAGGCACTGGTGTTCGCAAGTCATCACAGATTGCACTACCTGCTTTTCTGTCCTCATGCGTTGCATCCAGAGAGCTTGTAGCAGCAATTCTCCCTGAACATCTTAGGGACAAGATTGGAGCCCAGGACCAAAAGTTCATTGACGGAGCCATGATCTGGAATAATCTAACGGGCTCTGAAACCAGACCTGCTCCCCCCAACAACTACAAACAGTCGCACTGAGATGGCCCAATAGTGGAGAAAATATCCTCAACAATGCCTCAGAGTGTGTCAGGGAAGGATAGAGCCCGCCTCCTGACAGTGAGAGCTCCTCATGCAGGGGACTTTCTGTTGGCTGTTCCCAACTCCGGCCTTGACATACGGGTCGACCCACAGACCATCCACATTGGTGTTGCCCTTCGGCTTGCCGTCCCTATTCTCGCCGAACAAAGGTGTATTTATGGCAGTGAAGCAGCAGGCCGATTCGTAAATCCGAGGGAAAGATTGCAAGACATGAGTAGGTTAATAACATCAAGAGGAGCCTCACAACAGCCGGATGCCCAGCAGTAAGGGAGCCACCCCAATTATGCAGATCTGATGACAGCCAGAAGCGTCCAGATGGTATCACACTTCAAGCCTGGACAGACGGTGAGCAGGTGGTGTGGGACTACACATGTGCACCTACCTTGGCTGATACCTATCTCCAATACACCAGGGAGGAAGGAGGGGCAGCCGCCAGCTTCAGGGAGTCCCAGAAGTCTAGAAAATATGGAGAACTTGCCCATCATTATAAGTTTGTTCCCATAGGCTCAGAAACCCTTGGCTCATGGGGAAAGAGTGCATCTAAGTTCCTTAAGGAGCTAGGCAAAAGACTCATCAAGGTAACTTGGAATCCCAAAGCAGCTAGTTTTCTGTTCCAGCGACTCAGGACTACTGTTCATTTATATATCTTTTCTGCATTAGTGTTTGTAACTACTCTTAGGTTAAGAAACATTATGATGCCTTGATTCATCATGGTTGTATGTCATAGTTGCTTAAAGATGTAGAATTTATATATCTGCTCACGTATTATGATTCACAGTTTGGGTATTATAGTTTGGCATCTCTATAATTCATATTTGCTGGTGTATCTTTACGTATATTGTGATACCAAATGATATTTCTCTGTATATAGTAATTATTTTATAAAGTAGGTTTATTACTGAGTATTCTTGGACATGTCTTGGATAAAGACAACTGCGCCTCAAGCAAGTCTTGGGGCAGTTCAGGTATTGTGACAGGTAGGCTGCACACAGCAGTCTTGGCTGAGCCATTACCCTGTGCATGGCGCAGCTCCACTCTTAACACTACCTTAGTCTTGTTACATCGTTGTTCTTAGGATACACTGCAGCTTAGTAGTGACCCAGGCTGAAACTGAAGTCGTCTTGCAGCCAGAATCAAGTGAGTAAACGTAAAGTTGTAGGAGGCAAGTGAGCGTTTTCACATAGAAGTGCAGAAGAGCAAACAATAATCACAGGAACTTCTCAAGGAGAGAGATTAAAAGTAAAAGGTAGGAAGAACGTGAAGGGGAGGTAAATTAATGGAAGCCATGAGAGAGCCAGTAATAAACTGGGGCGACAATTAAACAAATTAGTCTTACTAATGTGTTTCTGCTGTGTGTGTGGAAGGGTCATGAAGGTCATGGAAGCCGATGAGACAACGGAGACAATGGGCAGCACTTCTATACTGTAAATGCGTGACGCTTGTCTCTGCATTGACTGCATTGACATACTCCTTGATGATGTTTGGCATCAAGTAGGAAAAGAGTAGTGTTGATGCTTAAAAATATAGTTGGTTATGGCAGTCGAGTTGAGAAGAGATTAAGACTTGCTGATGGTGAAGGACCAGTTATTACTCAGTATATTGTAAACACTTGTGTATAAAAACACGCTCCATATATAATGTCAGTTTCCGGGATTTGTTCTAAAACCGGACGCGTGTTAGTCCTGAAGAGCAGCCAGGAGATGACAGAGCAGGAAAGTTGTGTTTATTAGTCAAGTCGTCATGGTTTAGTGTAGGTATGTGGGTGGTATTTTTGGCCAAGTCTAGTGCATTGATTATATTATTGTTATGTTCACACGATTTTCCTTTAAGTCCCTAGTGTGCGCAAGGGCTTGTGTTTTGGAGAGTATATATAAAGTTTTGACTGCAGGCTAAGTTGGCTGCAGGAAAGTGGTGAGGGTGTTATAAAGCCTCCCTCTTTATATATTTTGTTTTACTCATTAGTAGCAGTGTGCTAGTGAGTTACTGTAAGTAAATGTGTATTGGTGTGTGACTTTGTATGTAGAGTAGGTTGTATTCTGTATATGTTAATTTACTATTAATATATATTTTTATATAAGTTTGTTTAGTGCCCTTCCTGTTAATAACTGTTAACTCCACACTTAATATGAAGGTACAAGCTGCCTCGAGGGTGCTTTATGTGTGCAGGAATTTTAATGCTCTTAGACTAGGCAGGTTGTTTACCCTTACGAGTGACAACTTTTAATTATGTTACGCAGTCAAAAGCGTAACATGGTGGACTATATCCTGGAAAATTATTAAATTTAGAATGATAATTCACATTTGAAACTTGGAGAGTCAATATTTAAAGGAAGAATTTATTATAAAATATTATTAGAAAAACTTTTTTTTTAGGAGTAATTAATAAAATTATTTTTCTGCCTGATTTTTTTGTGTGCACATTTAATGATTTAGTGAGTTATTTAAGAGCAATAATAATATTTTTTAAGGGAATATAACAATAACTTAGTGTACCTATGTGCTTTGCTGTGTGATTTATTATTTATTTATTTATGGACAAGCACCTAAAGTCGGTTCCTGACCAGCCGGGCTGTGGCTCGTACGTTGGTTTGCGTGCAGCCAACAGTAACAGCCTGGTTGATCAGGCTCTGATCCACCAGGAGGCCTGGTCACAGACCGGGCCGCGGGGGGGTTGACCTCCGGAACTCTCTCCAGGTAAACTCCAGGTATAGAAGCAATTTCTGCTGTAATAAGCAAGTATTTTGTGCTATTAATTTCCAAGATATCTCTGAGCAGTAGAGATTCTAGTGGTGACAGGAGGTCTGGCAGGAGATCCTGGATCACCAGTCTGAAGTAAACAACATGAATGGTGAAGTACAAGTCTTTGAAAAGTGTACTTTTAATATTGGTTTAAAAGGCTTGATGTGTTGGTTCAGCTACCATGGAACTTTGCAAATTACTTTTCTAATGTTAGAAAAGGGGGCATGAATCTCCATGACGTAGATGTAGCTGAGCAAATTCAGCAAATTTTGAGTAGAATAAACTTAATTGAGACGTGGTGTATGGTGGAAGAGGTGAAGTTTTTTTTTTTATTTTCACTGTACTCAGCGAGAGTCAGTGAACATTGTCTTTCAAGCGTCTGACACATGATGACACTCTCTACATGTTCACTGACTACCACAAAGTATATTTGATAATTAAGGCTGAATGGTTTCCTCTTATGAATAATTTCATTGATGTAGAAGATTCAAAAGTTGTGAGTATGTGGCAGGTTTATTTAATTTCCATGACCCGGTATTTGAAATTGTACTCTACAGGTACTTTAAATTTTTGTATAACCTTAAATATAATGTAAATTTGGTTTACACAGCCTGGGTTTTTGGAAAGTGATAATAGTGTTAGTGCTGTGTTGTTGACGAAACAGCAGGAAAATTACTGTCAGTAAACTTAAAAGTCACCAGACAATTTATGCCACAACATAAGGAGGCTCTTGCTTTGTGTTGATTGTGCAGATTTTTATCAGTACATTGATCATAGTCCTACACTTCCTTCACGTACCGAGGAACAACACTCAAATGCTTACTATGGCGATTCGTTATGTGAAGGGGAGAGAGAATGTAGCTGCTCATGTATTTTCTCGTGTATACTGTACATAATGTAGTGTAGACATTTATCTGCTCTTGTTTTGCAGTGGTTGCAGTAGGTGAGTAGATGGCCTTTCTGACCACCTAGTGGACTGAAGCTCGGTGAGCTGGTGGAGGACGGTATCAGATTTCCCAAGAGTGTGTGTGTGTGTTTTTGGTGGTAGTCATGTCAGTACCTGCCTAGGTAACGTATGCCAACATAAGGTGGTGAGGCCCCACCTGTGTGATGTTGATGTATAGACTGTTGGACCAAAGGCAGGTTAAGTAGGCGGCAGGAAAGGAGGGGGATGTTATAAATCCTCCCTGTTTATATTTTTTGTTTTAAGCAAAATGTGCTAAAGCTTTTAAGTAGGCTCGAGAGTCTATGCCAAGCAATTTTCATACAGTGTGTGGGAGGCTTCCAGGACATTCTGAGATCCAACCAAAGAACGATATATTTGACTTACGAAATCGTAATGACACGATTGCAAACAAGGTACTGGCGGGGATTGAACTCGTAAAACTCCAGACCGACACGTTAGCTGTAACCTGTTCAGGGGTAAGGGAGCCATTCAGGTACAGAAGGGTATGAGGGATGATAGGAAGCCTTTTGCAAGTTATCTGGTGCTTTTTAGCGGCAGAAAATTTATATCCATGATCGGTTGCCCAGTTGGAAGCCAGATCAATAACAAACCGGAGACAGGCCGCTGCAAGGTGACAGCCAGAAAGTGCACTAGCTATAGTAAAATCGATAGAAACCTCCAAACAGTGGAAAGGAGAACAGAGACAAGGCTGTTAATGGCAGACAGGAAGAGGCTACTGCTGAGAACACAACCTTGAAGTATACAGTGGTTGATACCTTTTGGATCCATTTTTAAACTGGTTGTTGACAGTTAAGTCACCAGGGCCCTGACAAACCTGTTTCATTAGGTCTTGCCACGTCTTGACTACCTTAATTAATACAGAATAAAATTTTCTTCCAATTTCCGTGTATCATCTGAGCTCAAGTATCTCTTTTATAATCCTCTTTCGGAAAATCTTTCTCCATCCTCTCATATCTTGTGTACGTCGTGTTCATGTCTCTACTTCACCTTCAACCTTCCTTCTATTGTAGTCATGTTCAGTATATTTTGTCCTTGTGTTTTTTTCATAATTTGTCTATCGACTATCTACTTCAATCTTTTTTAATTATTTGCAATGTTCTATTTACTCTGTTTATCCTAATAAGTGAGGTTATTTCTTTTACTTCTGCTTTGTTTTTACAATCTATACATTGATTACTCTCGCTGAGTAGCTTCTGTGTTTACTATTTCAACAAGTCAATATGTCGTAATTAATTTGGTGCTGCTTTATTGTGCTCTGTTTTATTTTATTTTATTTTTCTTTATTTGTGTATTTTGTGATTTTTTTTCTTGAATCTTTCATAAGCGATTCTTGTAGGAATTCTGCCATAACCTTTACCTGGGAGACACAAGGAGCTAATTCCCTTATAATAATAATATAATATCTTTATTTCCACAAGTACATGTACAAGGTATAAAGGTCTAGCTGACATCAATGACATAATACTGTATAGAAGCCGCTTGTTATGCAGAGCATTTCCCGCAAATTAGATATATTTTGACCCAGGATGCAACCCACACTAGTCGACTAACACCCAGGTACCCATTTTACTGATTGGGAACATAGACAACCGATGTAAGGAAACACGACCAATGTTTCCACCCCTTTCGTGGGAATCGAACCCAGACCTTCACCGTGTGAAGCGAGAGCACCAGGCCACGGCACCTGGTGGCAAAAGACCCATTTTTTATTATACAAAGCAACTATGAACAATGTCTTCCAATCCCTAGGAAACTTCCCTCTTTCATGCAATACTGAACAAATGCACCAAGCATTATAAAATTATATCCCCACCTGCTTTTATCATTTCTGTCTTTATGCCATCTATGCCCCTTTTATTCTACCCACTGCTTGATACACCTCCTCTCACTAACATCTGACTATCAATCACTTCTAAGATATGAAATATATGTCTGCTTAATACAGGAAATCTATACCTCCCTTTTTTCATCAACATTTAACACCTCAAAATAATCACTCCCTCTTCCCAGTAACTCCACCCGCCTATCTAATGACTTTCAAATTGAATTTTATCTGTTAAATCCATTTCTTTCCCAGGCTTTCTCAACTTAATGATTTTCACACTTAAATTTCATCTTTTCCTTAGCAAAATTATTTACAATAAACTTCACGCACTCTCTTATTAGCTCTCCTTCAGCACTCAACTTCTCTTACTCTCCATATACTCCACGACTCCGTTCATCACTTTTGTATTACACAAGCTTCTCGCATGACAACGTTTTCTCCCTTACCACCTACATAACCTATTCATTCCACCAGTCGCTCTCCTTTCCTCCTGATCCTCTCTCCTACACACACAAACTTCTGCTACACACTAATACCCCCCCCCCCACATTATCTATACTCTAGCTCATCTTTTCCCAATAACTGTTTATATCTACACCTAACTACGTCTTTAATTTATTTATTTTTACTTTTGTCTTACCCACTTATGCCATTTTCCTTCTATACTATCTACCTCTTACTTACATTGTAGCTACAACTAAATAATGATCTGATATATGTCTCTCCCTTTAAAAACATTCATATCCTGACATCCACCCATCAACTTTTTATCTACTAATGTATATTCCAACAAACTGCTGTCAATACGTCCAATAACATGCTTATTTATTCTTTTTCTTAAATATCGTTTTACCTATTATCTAATCTCTTTTTATGCAAATCTCAGATTTTCCCATTATCATTTAAATCGTGTAAAAATGTGGGTCCATTTGTACCTATAGGTGGACCCCACGTGAACATACCCTTTCATATATATATATATATATATATATAATATATATATATATATATATATATATATATATATATATATATGTCGTGCCGAATAAGTAAAACTGGTCAATTTTTTTCAATTATGTTAATATAAAAATTAATGATTTTGTACCAAAAGAATCTTAGGAAACTTGCCTAACCTTAATATATAAAGCGCAATTTAATTTAGCTTAATCCAGCTAAATATGTTTTATATAGTTATACAATAACACACACAATGAAACATTTTATTTTCGTTATGTTCAAAATGATTTTTGCGAAATTATGGCATACACAAATTTTCGCTTGCCCTATTAGGCAAGAAGTACGTTGCTATTTAAGTCAAAATCGCAAGTTTTACCTTTTTGGAACCACACACACACACACACACACACACACACACACACACACACACACACACACAAATGCAGATGGATTAACGAATAAACATGAGGAATGGCAAGAAAGAATCAATGACAAGTCCCCAGATATCATAGCAGTTACAGAAACAAAACTCACGGAGACAATAACAGATGCAATCTTCCCACCAGGATACCAGATCATGAGGAAAGATAGAAGGGGCAGGGGGAAAGGTGGGGTTGCTCTGCTCGTAAAAAACAGATGGAAATTCGAGAAAATGGAAGGCATAGATGAGACGGGAGAAAGAGACTACATAGAAGGTACACTTCAGTCTGGGGAACACAAAGTGGTCATTGCAGTGATGTATAATCCACCACAGAACTGCAGGAGGTCAAGAGAGGAATATGAAGAGAGCAACAGAGCAATGATGGACACACTTGCTGAGGTGGCAAGAAGAGCTCATTCCAACAGAGCAAAGTTGCTGGTTATGGAAGATTTCAACCACAGGGAGATTGACTGGGAAAACCTGGAGCCACATGGGGGTCCCGAAACATGGAGAGCCAGGATGTTGGACGTGGTGCTGGAAAACCTCATGCACCAACATGTTAAGGACACTACCAGAGTGAGAGGGGAGGATGAACCAGCAAGATTGGACCTTGTGTTCACCCTGGGCAGCTAAGACATTGAGGACATCAAGTATGAGAGTCCCCTAGGAGCTAGCGACCACGTGGTTCTGTGCTTTGAATACATAGTAGAGCTGCAAGTGGAGAGAATAACAGGAGTTGAATGGGAAAAGCCTGACTATAAAAGAGGGGACTACATAGGGTTGAAGAACTTCCTGCGGGAGGTCCAGTGGGACAGAGAACTGGCAGGAAAGCCAGTAAATGAAATGATGGAATATGTAACAACAAAATGCAAGGAGGCAGTGGAAAGGTTTATTCCCAAGGGCAACAGTAACAACGGGAAGACCAGAACGAGCCCTGGTTTACCCGACGGTGTAAGGAGGCAAAAACAAAGTGCAATAGAGAATGGAAAAAGTACAGAAGGCAGAGAACACACGAAAATAGGGAGATCAGTCGCAGAGCCAGGAATGAGTATGCACAGGTAAGGAGGGAGGCCCAGCGACAGTATGAAAATGACATAGCATCGAGAATCAAGACTGACCCGAAACTGTTGTATAGCCACATCAGGAGGAAGACAACAGTCAAAGACCAGGTGATCAGATTAAGGACAGAAGGTGGAGAACTCACAAGAAATGATCAGGAGGTATGTGAGGAGCTGAACAGGAAATTTAAGGAAGTTTTTACAGTAGAGACAGGAAGGGCTGTGGGAAGACAGCACAGAAGGGAACAACAAGAGGGAATATACCAACAAGTGTTGGATGACATACGAACAACTGAGGAGGAGGTGAAGAAGCTCTTAAGTGACCTTGACACCTCAAAGGCGATGGGACCGGACAACATCTCCCCATGGGTCCTTAGAGAAGGAGCAGAGATGCTGTGCGTGCCTCTAACCACAATCTTCAACACATCCCTTGAAACTGGGCAACTACCTGAGAAATGGAAGACAGCTAATGTAGTCCCCATATTTAAGAAAGGAAACAGAAACGAGGCACTAAACTACAGACCTGTGTCTCTGACATGTATTGTGTGCAAAGTCATGGAGAAGATTATCAGGAGGAGAGTGGTCGAACACCTGGAAAGGAACAAGATTATAAATGAAAACCAGCATGGGTTCATGGAAGGCAAATCCTGTATCACAAACCTCCTGGAGTTTTATGACAAGGTAACAGAAGTAAGACACGAGAGAGAGGGGTGGGTAGATTGCGTTTTCTAGACTGCAGGAAGGCCTTTGACACAGTTCCCCCAAGAGATTAGTGCAGAAGCTGGAGGATCAGGCGCATGTAAAAGGGAGGGCACTGCAATGGATAAGGGAATACCTGACAGGGAGGCAGCAATGAGTCATGGTACGTGAAGAGGTATCACAGTGGGCGCCTGTTACGAGCGGGGTCCCACAGGGGTCAGTTCTAGGACCAGTGCTATTTCTGATATATGTGAACGACATGATGGAAGGAATAGACTCTGAAGTGTCCCTGTTCGCAGATGATGTGAAGTTGATGAGAAGAATTAAACCGGACGAGGATGAGGCAGGACTGCAAAGAGACCTGGACAGGCTGGACATGTGGTCCAGTAACTGGCTTCTCGAATTCAATCCAGCCATATGCAAAGTCATGAAGATTGGGGAGGGGCAAAGAAGACCGCAGACAGAGTATAGGCTAGGTGGACAAAGACTACAGACCTCACTCAGGGAGAAAGACCTTGGGGTGACCATAACACCGAGCACATCACCAGAGGCACACATCAACCAAATAACTGCTGCAGCATACGGGCGCTGGCAAACCTGAGAATAGCGTTCCGATACCTTAATAAGGAATCGTTCAAGACACTGTACACTGTGTATGTTAGGCCCATACTGGAGTATGCAGCACCAGTCTGGAACCCACACCTGGTCAAGCACGTCAAGAAGTTAGAGAAAGTACAAAGGTTTGCAACAAGGCTAGTCCCAGAGCTCAAGGGAATATCGTACGAGGAAAGGTTAAGGGAAATCGGACTGACGACACTGGAGGACAGAAGGGTCAGGGGAGACATGATAACGACATACAAGATACTGCGGGGAATAGACAAGGTGGACAGAGATAGGATGTTCCAGAGAGGGGACACAGGGACAAGGGGTCACAACTGGAAGCTGAAGACTCAGACGAGTCACAGGGACGTTAGGAAGTATTTCTTCAGTCATAGAGTTGTCAGCAAGTGGAATAGCCTAGCAAGTGAAGTAGTGGAGGCAGGAACCATACATAGTTTTAAGAAGAGGTATGACAAAGCTCAGGAAGCAGAGAGAGAGAGGACCCAGTAGCGATCAGTGAAGAGGCGGGGCCAGGAGCTGAGTCTCGACCCCTGCAACCACAATTAGATGAGTACAATTAGGTGAGTACACACACACACACCTCGTAGTGAAGCTGTGTATGGTTGCTGCCTCCACTGCATCGCTTGCTGAGCTGTTCCGCTTCCTGACGACTCTGTGACTGAAGAAGTACTTCCTCACAGGGATGTTAGGAAGTACTTCTTCCGTCACGGAGTCGTCGGGAGGTGGAGTGGCCTAGCAGGTGGTGTTGTGTAGGCAGGGACCATGCATGGCTTTAAGACGAGGTATGACAAAGCTCAGGAAGCAGAGAGAGAGAGAGGACCTAGTAGCGATCAGTGAAGAGGCGGGGCCAGGAGCTAAGTCTCGACCCCTGCAACCATAATTAGGTGAGTACACACACACACACACACACACACACACACACACACACACACACACACAGCATATGTAGTCCCAATTTTTAAAAAAGGAGACAGACAAGAAGCGCTAAACTATAGACCAGTGTCACTGATATTTATAGTATGCTAAGTCATAGAGAAGATTATCAAAAGAGTGATGGAGCACCTAGAAAGAAATGAGCTTTTCAACAACAGCCAACATGGTTTCAGAGACTAGAAATCCAGTGTCACAAACCTACTGGAGTTCTATGGCAAGGTGATAGTAGTGATGAATGGTTTGAAAAACCGACATGTTGAAGATTGAGACACTTATGCAGCATATGGGAATCTTTATTCAGGAAACGTTTCGCCACGCAGTGGCTTCATCAGTCCAATACAATGGGATCTTGTTACAAAGAATTCTTCAACACTTGTTCAACCTTTGGACGAAGACCTACTTCGACTAGTGGATGGTACCACTATGACCCCGCCTCCAACTGCTTCACGTCACCTCACTACAGTATATAAGCCACGTCTACGGCCCTATGCTGTACATTCTACAAGATTGATGGACTGAACACATCGACTCCAGGTTGAGGGACTGATTACCTCATTCTCCTCCTCTCCTTACGCCTTCCTCTTTGTATTGGACTGATGAAGCCACTGCGTGGCGAAACGTTTCCTGAATAAAGATTCCCATATGCTGCATAAGTGTCTCAATCTTCAAGGTGATAGTAGTAAGACAAAAGAGAGAGGGGTGGGTAGATTGCATTTTCACGGACTGTAAGAAGGCGTTTGACACAGTTCCACACAAAAGATTAGTGCAAAAACTGGAGGACCAAGCAGGGATAACAGGGAAGGCACTACAACGGATCAGGGAATACTTGTCAGGAAGACAGCAGCGAGTCATGGAATGAAGCGAGGTGTCAGAGTGGGCGGCTGTGACGAGTAGGGTTCCACAGGGGTCAGTCCTAGGACCGGTGCTGTTTCTGATACTTGTGAACGACATGACGGAAGGAATAAACTCCGAAGTGTCGCTGTTTGCAGATGATGTGAAGCTGATAAGAATTCAATCGGACGAGGAACAGGCAGAACTACAAAGGGATCTGCACAGGCTGCAGGCCTGGTCCAGCAATTGGCTCCTGGAGTTCAACCCCACCAAGTGCGAAGTCATGAAGATTGGGGAAGGGCAAAGAAGACCGCAGACAGAGTACAGTCTAGGGGGCCAGAGACTACAAACGTCACTCAAGAAAAAAGATCCTGGGGTGAGTATGACACCAGGCACATCTCCTGAAGCGCACATCAACCAAATAACTGCTGCAGCATATGGGCGCCTAGCAAACTTAAGAACAGCATTCCGCCATCTTAATAAGGAATCGTTCAGGACCCCGTACACTGTGTACGTTAGGCCCATATTGGAGTATGCGGCACCAGTTTAGAACCCACATCTAGCCAAGCATGTAAAGAAACTAGAGAAAGTGCAAAGGTTTGCAACAAGACTAGTCCCAGAGCTAAGGGGTATGTCCTACTAGTTGAGGTTAAGGGAAATCAAGCTGACGACACTGGAAGACAGGAGAGAAAGAGGGGACATGATAACGACATATAAAATACTGAGAGGAATTGACAAAGTAGACAAAGACAGGATGTTCCAGAGATGGGATACAGCAACAAAGTAACACAGCTGGAAGGTGAATACACAGATAAATCACAGGGATGTTAAGAAGTAGTCAGAAAGTGGAACAGTTTAGGAAGCGATGAAGTTGAAGCAGGATCCACTCATAGCTTTAAGCAGAGGTATGATAAAGCTAATGGTTCAGTGTGAGTGACCCAGTAGCGGCCAGTGAAAAGACGGGGCCAGGAGCTATGACTCGACCCCTGCAACCACAACTAGGTGAGTACACACACACGCACTCGCATATATATATATATATATATATATATATATATTATATATATTATATATATATATATATATATATATATATATATTCAAAACAACCACTCTGAAAGAATAGAGAAATTCCAAGTGCTTTCGTGACTACTCACATTATCAAGGAACTATGAAAGTAAAGCATCCAAGGAAGCTATATAAGGGGTCTGGCTAACACCTCACTATCAGATCCCACAACGGTTAAACACCTGACGCGCGCCGACTCAACTGGAGAGGCCCTTTGCAAAACTCACCCACAAACTATTCTACCCAAGAAAATTTAAAAATTATTATTTGTCCAGTGTATTATTAAATTCTTCCCAAATTCTATTAATTATAAATGGATCTAATTTATATAAACCAAAGGAAATATTCATATTATTGTCAAAACTGCTTTTTATGAAACAAGATTCAATTATATTCCTGTCGACCATGGACTTGCTTGATACTACTTGGTAGACCATTTCACCAGATATTGAGAGTTAGTTACTATTGCAGATAAGACTGCCGAGACAGTAGCTGAATCGTTTAAAGAACGCATTATCTGCAGGCATACCACCCCTAAGTCCTTAGTAACAGATAATGGAGGTGAATTCCGTAATGAGATTCTTGAAAATTTGTGTACCTTGTACAAGATCTCTAAATCCACCATTGTTCCTCATCATCCTGCCAGCAATGGGTTAGCTGAACGAACTAATAAGAAAGTACTTGATGTCTTGAGAGCCACTATCAACCCCAATAGTGAAACTTGGGATAAAGTAATACCAGATGTTTAATGTGCCATAAATTCTGCTTACAATGTTTCCATAGGTGACACTCCACATTATGCATTGTACGGTGTAGACAAGCGTTTACCTTATGAGTTGTTATATTCCACGCCAAAACCCAATTACAATCCTGATGATTTCATAGGAACTCGTACCAGCATAGCTCAGAGTGATTTTAGAAGAATCCGTGAAACACTTCATAAATCAACACCAGAATTTACTAGAGTAACTAACAGCCGTGCTAAGCCGACCAAAGTTAAAGTGGGTTCGAGAGTAATGCTGACTAATTTCAACAAAACACCCGCAATGCCTTAGCTCGATCAAAAGTTTGTTGGCCCTTATAGAGTAGTTGAACATATCAGTGGCAATAAGTATAAGGTTAGAGAAATTAGTACTGGTCAGTACAAAGAATCGCATTTAGATCATATGAGCTTAGTATGCGATGTTGATGATATTGCTACCCAGACTAATGTGACAGTCTCTGACAATCCTCTTGACTCTGTACCCTCTACCTCTATTACTCAGCCAGATAATCAACCCGAATGTCGTTATTCTTTGCGTACTTGACAAGTAATGAGAAACCCTCAAGAATCTTTTGTAGATACTTGTTCAGATCTCCCTCAGTCAAGGCATGTGTTAGCCATTGCAAAGAAATTCGATCCTCCCAGAGATGATAACCATTCTGCATATGTAAATCTTACCCTCGCAGAGTTGGGTTTAAATGTAAATAGCCTGTATAATTAGTTGTCCGAGATGAATGAAATTGTCAACTGTGGGTTTTGTTAATCTGTTCTAGGCATAAGTTTGGGTCTGTGTTGCTTAGTATATCTTCCCAGCTTATATCGGTTAGGACTTGGTTTACTTGGTCCCACTTTATGTTTTTGTTATTGAAGTTGAATTTGGTGAATGCTCCCTCGTGACTAGTCTCATTTTGTCGGTCTGAGGCTCCACGCATACATGTCTGAACCTCAATTATGTTGTGATCTGAGTATATTGTTTTTGATATGGTGACATTTCTTATCAGATCATCATTGTTAGTGAAGATGAGGTCTAGTGTATTCTCCAGTCTAGTAGGCTCTATTATTTGCTTTTTTTAAAATTTGGAATTTTGTGCAGAGATTTAAAAGCTCGTGTGAGTGTGAGTTTTCATCAGAGCTGCCCCCTGGTGTTATTACTGCAACAATATTATTTGCTATATTCCTCCATTTTAGGGCCTTAAGTTGAAATCCCCAGGAGCAAGATGTTGGGTGCAGGAGCTGGAAGATTTTCCAGACAGTGGTCAATTTTTAACCCAGCTGTTCTGGAATTGCTGGGATGTTGCACCCGGGAGCTTGTAGACTACCACAATGACTAGGTTTTTGGTTCTCGACCTTTACTGCTAAAATTTCCACTACGTCATTTGAGGCATTAAGCAGTTCTGTGCAAACAAGTGACTCTGCAAGTACAGGCCAACCCCCCCTTTTGCCTTTTCACTCTGTCACATCTGTATAGGTTGAAACCCTGGGATCCATTTTTCGTTGTCCAAGTGACCTTTATGTGGGTCTCAGTGAAAGCGCGAACATTGCCTTTCCCTCTGCAAGCAGCCCACGGATGAAAGGTATTTGTTGTTTATTGCTGGCTTTAGACCTGTATATTTGCAAGGAAGAATGTTATCGGACTGGTGGTATTTTTGGGTACTGGGGGGGGATTTTTTTTCCGGCATTAGTATCTGTATCTTTTGGGTTTTGGGAGTGGAGGCCATCGACTGTGGTTCCACCCCAGGAATGACTGGATTTGGTGTACGTTTTCTGCATTTCCTGCCAGTTTTTTTTCCTTCCTGGCCCTAAAAAAACCTCTCTCTCTTGAGTGGCTGTGGCTACCCAGGTTTTCCCAGGGCCCTGGATGTTTTGTATCTTTTTGTCCCCTTTAGATGGTATGCCTGGAAATTTTAAGTTTATAGCACAGTCTTTCCTGTACTGAAGAGGTACACATTTCAGGGTGAAAAAGTTTACAGGAAGGGAGTTTGCATTTTCCTGTTTGTCATAGGGGCCCATGACATTTTCTAGGGTGGTCATAGTTGGCATGTCCCATCTGTTTTCCAGATTTCCCATGCCAGCAGATACCAAGTGCATAGTATGTGCACAGGTTTGGGTTTTCCCGTTTCCCTTGGGTTTCTGTGACTGTTTTCCCCTGTTGGTGCATGTTTCCCTGTCTTATTCCTATCCTCCTTGCCCAACAATGGAGCTCCCACCATTTGTTTTTTGGTAATTTACCCTCACTTTTGCTATTGGAGTCCTCTTGTTTGTATTTCCTGCGGTATTTCTGGTTTGCAATATTGGTTTTATCTTATCTTTGACTACACTTGTTTCCCTACTATGGCCCCTGCCCTCTATGAGGTCATTTATATGTATTCCTTCCTGCGTATAATTCCCGACTACCTGGACAAAATCTCCAGCTTCACCATTACTGTTACCAGGACAGTTATCTCCAGCTTCCCCATTTCTGTCTCCCAGGACAGCACCTCCAGCTTCACCATTACTGTCTCCCAGGACAGTATTTCCAGCTTCACCATTACTGTCTCCCAGGACAGCACCTCCAGCTTCACCATTACTGTCTCCAGGACAGCACTATCAGCCTACATTTACTGACTACCAGGACATCACCTCCCGCCTTACAGTTTGTGACTACATGGCCAGTATTTAAGGCAGTACCCTTTAGCCCGACTTTTTATGTTCCCATCTGTTGTAGAAAGCTTCCAGGGTTTTTTATGAAAGCAGCTTTGATGTTATCCTCTTTTAATACCCTTGTGATTTTTTGTCACGATTTTTCCTCATTTGGGCATACCCAAAAACACTTCTCTGTTTTAATACTGCTTTTTAGCTAGTTCGGGATATCTGCACAAGGAGCGTGGGCACCATTTCCACAAAAATGACAATTTATCCATGTGGTAGCCCCTTTGTTTGACTGACCACAGACTACACAAGCTTCATAATGATTTGAATGGTTGATTTACTGCAAGTCTACTAGCAACCTCTTGAATATTATATTAATAACCCTTTAAAAGAAGCTCTAGCTATTTGTATTTCTGTTTCTAACTCTTTTGTATATTGGACAGCTTACCGTCACGTTCCTGATTTTAATGTTTGTGTTTATAAGGGCGCCTACAAACCCATCCGTTTTTCAGTTGCTTTATTGTCCAACGAAACTGTTTGAAACCAGTCCCCGGGGTTTGGACCAGTCAAAGGGGTTTGGACCAGTCGATCTGCTCTGATCAGTGGGTCACTTTTTTAAAACATACTGGTCGGTGATTTGAGCTAACACATGAAGGATCTACTGGAAATTATCTACCCGAGTAATATGTGATTTGATGATACAAAAGTAAACTTGCGTGTTGAAGAGCCGGTGATATCTGGCAGCTCCCACAATGAGTACAGTCGACCTCTTTGTTTATCAATCGCTGTATCTGGCTTTCTATTTTTGTTTTTTTCCCTCTCCACCACAAAAAATGCTATATTCATATAGTTGATGGTGCAAATTTTGGAGGAAGGGCGCTTTTTGTAGTAATATTGCTTTTCGTTGTGTATATTCGACCGCTGGGAACTACAGGTTATATGAAATTCACAGTAACGTCTGTATTTCAAGAAAATGAAACTAATGAAAGTCCCCTCCACTCCACTAAGTACCATTATAATACTGGGTTTTGCTACTACAACACTGTATTCTGCTATTCACTGGTATCACTAGATTATAGCGAGTTTCATAGAGGCCCGGAAGATTATTAAAAACAGCTGACCTGTGGTATTTCTGGCGCTTCTGGCCCCTCCCCTAATGGTTACACTTCTTTACAAATTCCCCTTTTTCAAATGACACTTTAGTTTTATCTCAATTCTGTATTGTTCTTCTGGTTCTTACTTTTGTTCTTCTGTTTTAAAAGGTATGTATTGTTCTTCTTGTTCGTACTGTTTGTTTTCTGTGTTACTGTACGTTTTGTTCTTCGTGTTACTGACGTATTGTTTTTTCTGTGTTACTGTCGTTTGTTTTCTTGTTACTTACTTATTGTTTTTTCGGTTTTTACTGTAGTATTGTTCTTCGTTTTACGTATGATGTTTTCGGTTATGTACTGTTTGTTCTTCCTTTTTTTCTTTTACTGTATTGTTTTTTCTGTGTTTTGAACTGTATTGTTTCCTGTGTTACGTAGTATTTTTTCCCGTGTTCTGTATGTATTGTTCTTGGTGTTACGTATGTATTGCTTTGTTTTACTGTACTGTTTTGTTCTTATTTTGTTCTGTACTGTATTGTTTTCGGGTTTTTTACGTACTGATTTTCTCGTGTTACTGTCTGTATTGTTTCCTTGTTACTGTACTGTATTGTTTTTGGTTACTGTACTGTATTGTTTTCGTGTTTTTGTACGTATTGTTCTCGGTTTTACTGACTGTATTTTTCCCCTGTTTACTGTATTTTATTTTTTCCCCTGTTTTTTAGTAGTATTGTTTTGTGTTACTGTACGTTTGTTTTTCCGTGTTTGTATTTTTTGTTCTTCTGTTTTTCGTACTGTATTGTTTCTTGTTACTTTTACTGTATTGTTTTCTGTGTTACGTACTGTTTTGTTCCCCTGTGTTCTGTATGTATTGTTTTCCCTTTGTTACTGACTGTATTTTTTCTCCTGTGTTACTGTAAATGATTTTCTTCCTGTTACGACGTATTTTTCCCTGGTTACTGACTGTATTGTTCTCGTGTTACTGTACTGATTGTTCTTCCTGTTAGTACTGATTGTTTTCCTGTTCTGTCTGTATTGTTCTCCTGGTTCTGTACTGTTTGTTTTTTCGTGTTATGTACTGTTTGTTCTTCCGTTTCTGTACTGTTTTTTTCTTCCTGTTACTGTACTGTATTGTTCTTCCTGTTATGTACTGTTTTGTTCCCTGTGTTCTGTACTGTATTGTTCTTCGTTTTAATGTCTGTTTTGTTCCCCTGTGTACTGACTTATTTTTTTTTCCCGTGTTATGTCGTTTTGTTTTTCTGTTATGTACGTATTGTTCTTCCTTTGTTACTGTCTGTTTGTTCTCCTGTGTTACTGTTATGTATTGTTTTCTGTTTTTACTGTACGTATTTTCTCCTGTGTTACGACTGATTTTTTTCTGTTTACTGTCTTATTGTTTTTCCGTTTATGTACTGTTTTGTTTTCTGTTTTACTGTACTGTATTGTTCTCCTGTGTTACTGCCCTGTATTGTTCTTCCTGTTACTGTACTGTATTGTTTTTCCCGTGTTACTGTACTGTATTGTTCTCCTGTGTTACGTTTATTGTTTTCTGTGTTCCCGTACGTATTGTTCTCCTGTGTTACGTATGTTTGTTCTTCCGTTTATGACGTATTGTTCTTCTTGTTACGTATGTATTGTTCCCTGTGTTACTGTATGTATTGTTCTTCGTGTTCTGAAAGTATTTTTTCCCCGTGTTTACTTACTGTATTGTTCTTCTGTGTTACGTACTGTATTGTTTTCCGTTTACGTACTGTATTGTTCTTCTGTGTTACTGTACTGTTTTTTTCCCCTGTTTTTACTGTATGTATTGTTTTCTGTGTTACTGACTTATGTTCTTCCTGTTACGTACTGTATTTTTCTTCCGTGTTCTGTACTGTATTGTTCTTCTGTTTTACTGTACTGTATTGTTTTTCTGTTTTACTGAAAGTTTTTTTTCCCCTGTGTTACGTATGTATGTTTCTCTGTGTTACTGTATGTTTTTTTCTGTTTTACTGTATGTTTTGTTTTCTGTTTTTCTGTATGTATTGTTTTCCGTGTTCTGTAGTATTTTTCCCTGTTTATGTACTGTATTGTTCTTCTGTGTTACTGTACTGTATTGTTCCGTGTTACTGGCTGTTTTGTTCTTCCGTGTTATGTACTGTATTGTTCCCCTGTTTACTGTACTGTATTGTTTTTCTGTGTTCTGTATGAATTGTTTTTTGTTTATGTACTGTTTGTTCTTCCGTGTTACTGTACTGTATTGTTTTCCGTTTTTACGTACGTATTGTTTTTCCCGTTTTTACTGTATGTATTGTTTCTGTTTACTGTACTGTTTTTGTTTTTCCCCGTGTTACGTACGAAATTTTTTTGTCAGCAAGTGCTGATCCCTGTATTCCAGTTTATTAGCATGTTTAGTTACCCCTGTGCTTTGCACGAGATCCCGAGGCCTGGCTTTTGGTGACGTCATGGGGATAACAGGGGCAGTGATCCCCCGCCCCGTTTTTCCACTCGGCGGAAAGCCTCATGGCGTGAAAGGCTGGGCCCGGGCCATCTTCATCTCAGTCTGAAATACACCTCCTCCTAAAAGTGTGTCTCCCTTTCCTGTATCCCCATTCAAGCCCCCTTAAATAAAAGGTGACGCGGGGGGCCCTGAAATTTTCTGACGATTACAGCGTTTCTGGAGAAAAAAATTGTCGCCCAGCAAGACGGCCATTTGTGTTACCAGTAGGCCTCCGGGGTTCCCCCCACCCACTACCCCAAGCAGTACTTCCCGCTTTACATTTTTCCCTGGTCAGTCCTTTGTATTAGTGGTTATTGTTTTTGCATTACCCCCGAGGGGTTGACCCATTTGCAAAATACCCAGTTCTCTGTGGGGGGAGTAAAACACCGGTCAGTCCACCTACCCTATCCATCCAGTTATTTTCCCTCCCAACCAGCTTCCCCCCCTGCTGTGCTCATGGTAATTATCAACTTTCTGTGTAAAGGTTAAAAAAGAGCTAGCAACTAACAGGTGTCTTTACCCCTACTCAGAACCACATGATTACCCTTATCGCTTTTTGTCAATTCCAAGCTTCTGAGTGCCCCTTGTCTCCTTGTGGTGTTGAGTATTTCGTGGGTTTCTTCTAAGCCAGCCGGCTTAGAATTATCTTGCGCAGCGGGGTTTTCTCAGTGAGGCTTACGATTAAACCCCATAAGCCCAGCCACTCACGATCTGTGTCGAAAACCATTCCCGGGTCCAGACCCCTCGCTCAGCCATTACCCCAAACCCAACTACAGTCGGCCTTTCAACTCGCCTACCTCTCGTTTTTGGGCACTGCAAGGGTTTTTGCACCAATTTTAAGGGCCACAAGGGGGTCAAGAGCTAGAGTGTGGCGCGCACTTTAAAAAGCCTCCTGTGTGTTGTCTCTCGCCGATTTTAAACGCAATTTTTTCCACATCTCTTGCAGAGGACAGCAGCAAAAAATATTTAAAAAATCCATCAATCTTTTTTTTTCAAATGTTAAACATAATATTTTTTTTAGAGACATTTGCGATGTTTTGGGGGACATTTCTTTTTTGTTTTCCCATGAATTTTTTTTCTTAGGACATTTAGTGACCCTTTATCAACTCAGTTTTATCATGTATGATTGCATTTATTTCTTTTTTAACTCCTTAATTCAGGTTAAATTTTTTGCTTATTTTATATTTTTGGGTTTTTATCTTTTTATACACTTGAAGTAAGTACTTAGTGTTTCCCTTTTTTGTGGGCAACATATGACAGCATAGAAATTGTTTTAAATTCAGAATTCCAGTGAATTAATCAGTAAATTTTTCACCTCATATTCTGCATCACAACTTCAGTGTTTGTCTGTTATTTTTTTTCTTCCTGCATTTGTGTATTTTATTTTTTTGTTCCCTGTGTGTTGAACATTCTTGTGTTCATATTCTTTATTCAGCCAGTGTTTAATTTGTCTTATTGCCACAGACAGTTGTGCCATTTTTTAAGTCCAGCAAGAACTCAATTTTACTAAATTTTTCACACATCAAGTTTCATTGCAAGAAAATTCTAGTACTGTGTTTATGTTGATGTGTTGTGTCCTGCATCTCTGTAAGTGTTGTATTCCTTTTTGTTGTGTGTTTTAGCACTATTATTTTATATTTTATTGAACAAATTCACTCTTAGTGCAATTTTTAAGTTCTCCTTTTAAAGTAAATTGTTCTTTTGCTTGTTGTTTAAGTGCAGTTAAGAGTTAAAGTGTTCATTCCTTGATATATTTCTTTTCTTGTGTGTTATAATTTTTATTATTGCACATTGACTCATTTTGCAATAATTCTTGTGCAAATATTGTGTTGCTATTAAAGTTTTTCTTGCAGAAAATTTTATGCAGTGTTGTGCAATACAGTTTATTGCAGTGCAGTTTCTTATGCTCTGTTCTGTGCATAGTATTTTGTTCTGTCTGTCATTTTGTTTTATTTTTCAGTGAATTGTGTGTTTGTTTTAATTTTTGCACAAGTTTATTGAGTTCATTTTATTATTTTATTGTGTATTTCCTTGTTGCATTGAGGGTAAAGACGACTCACTGTGCCATTTGTTCAATTTAAAGTAAAAGTTCAGCAGATTGGATTTGAGCAAAGTACAGGTTCTCTTGATTTTTAGTGTTTGTTAAATTGCATATTCTTCTTGTGTGAGTCCTTTGCTTACTGTGTAACTTGTCAATTTTTAATTACTTATGCAGAATAGTTAAGCATTTTTTTCCATTTAAGCTTATTGTGTCATTCTCTCCATTTTTCTTGACTTATGCCCTTCGGTATTTTCACTGAGAAGATGTCCCAGTCACTTTTGAACGCTCACTTGGTGTATCATTCCAGTCGGGGTCAATGTGAATCAGTCCACAGTACCAGCATTCCCTTGCTGACTGGGGGACAATATCTAGCCCTTGAGCAATGTGTTTGTTCTCGCAGCTTGTATCTGAGATTTGTTAAAGTGCTGCGAAATGTGAAGTTCAGATTAAGTTCCTATAGATCCGTGAATTACTTATTAACGTAGCCGAGCGGTCAGGCACTAGTAATTCTGTCATTCCCATCTGTGTTCCACCTATACCTTCAGACTTGCAGGATAGTGTTCCGTTGCCTCAAATGTCCGGGGACACTCAGACTGCCTTGAGTGCACAGCCTATCCCTGCAATGACTGCTAGTTCGAGTAGTAGTTTCTCCACAGGGGATGCCTTGTCAGATAACGATTACTTGCAACTAGTAATGCCATCTCTTGTTGATGTGACATGCTGTCTGCAGAAAGACGTCTCTGTTACAGCTAGTGTTCTCACTAGAGTGTCTGTTGTTGTATGTTCCAGATGGTGTCCCATCCTAGTTGACAGTAATCAGTGCATTGTAAGAAGTTATTTCTCGAGTAACTTCACATGTTAACGTTTGTAAGTGTAGTTTCTTTATAGCTGATACCTCGTGTCACTGTGTGCGACTCAGATTGAATATCAGCATTGTTCACCGTGTTCATTTCTTTTCTCCTGTGCTTGCAGTTGAGATAGTAGATTCGTTCTCCCTTGCTCATATTGCGTGTTATAGCGTTAATTTTTTTCAACCGGGGGGAGTCACCGAGTTTGTTCATTCCTCCAGTAAGGAAGAACTGTTACCTTTATTCCAGAACAAACAGCCTACTGGAAGGTTAGCCAGATGGACCTTGACTATCCAAGAGTTCAATCCCACTTTTGAACATTTACCTGGCAAGTCAAATGTAGTCGCAGATGCTTTATCGCGACACGTTAGTGTAGTTACTGCAGATCCTCCATTTACTGTCGAGGATGTCAAAACTGCACAAAGAATAGATCCCATGTGGTCTGGTGTGATTCGATTCCTTCTCCAGGAAGATCCCATTCTTACTGTAAAGCCACCAGCACCCATTAGTGACTTTGTAATGAGTCAGGAATTACTGTATCGAACAGCCGAGTTGGGTACTCCAAGCAGAAGAGTTTACCAGTTAGTAATTCCACAGTCACTAGTGAACGTAGCTCTACAGCTAGTTCATGATGCACCAGGTGTTGCACACCCTGGTATGGATCGTTCTGTGAAACAAGCCAGAATGAAATACTTTTGGCCACGTATGGCAACTGATATTTCTGAGTATGTTAGGAAATGTAGTGTCTGCATGCAGCATAAAGGAAATGTCAATGGTCCTAACCCAATCCAAGTGTACCAACCACTAGCGAACCGTGGGAAGAGTTGCCCTTGATTTGTTAACTAATTTTAAATGTTCCCTCCAAGGCAACAAACATCTGTGTGTTATGGTAGACCATTTCACCAGATATTGTGAGCTAGTTCCTATTGCAGATAAGACTGCAGAGACAGTAGCTAGAGCGTTTAAAGAACGCATTATCTGCAGGCATACCCCCCCAAAGTCCTTAGTAACAGATAATGGAGGTGAATTCTGTAATGAGATTCTTGAAAATTTGTGTACTTTATACAAGATCTCTAAATCCCACCATTGTTCCTCATCATCCTGCCCAGCAATGGGTTAGCGGAACGAACCAATAAGAAAGTACTTGATGTTCTGAGAGCCACTATCAACCCCAATAGTGAAAACTTGGGATGAAGTTATACCAGATGTCCAGTGTGCCATAAATTCTGCTTACAATGCTTCCATAGGTGATACTCCACATTATGCATTGTATGGTGTAGACAAGCGTTTACCCTATGAGTTGTTATATTCCACTCCGAAACCTAATTACAACCCTGATGATTTCGTAGCAACTCGTACCAGCTTAGCTCAAAGTGTTTTTAGAAGAATCCGTGAAACACTTCATAAAGCAACAGCAGAATTTACTAGAGCAACTAATAGCCGTGCTAAGCCATCCAAAATCAAAGTAGGTTCGAGAGTTATGCTGATTAACTTTAACAAAACGTCTGCAATGCCAAAGCTTGATCAAAAGTTTGTCGGACCTTATCGAGTTGTAGAACATATCTCTGAAAATAAGTATAAGGTTAGAGAAGTTAGTACTGGCAAATACAAAGAATCGCATTTAGATCATATGAAATTAGTATGCGATGTTGAGGATATTGCTACCCAGACTAATGAGACAGACTCTGACAATCCTCCTGATCCTGTACTCTCTTCCTCAGATACTCAGTCAGATACTCAACCTGAATGTCGTTACTCCTTGCGTACTCGAAAAGTAATGAGAAACCCGCAAGTATCTTTTGTAGATATTCCTTCAGATCTCTCTGTCAAGGCATGTGTTAGCCATTGCAGAGGAATTCGACCCTCCCAGAGATGATAACCATTCTGCATATGTAAACCTTACCCTCGCAGAATTGGGTTTAAATGTACATAGTCTGTATAATTAGATGTCCGAGATGAATGAATTTGTCAACTGTGTGTTTTATTATTAGCTGATCAGTTTGTCAGAAATTTTTCGTGTTCACGTTCCCTCCGTATTCTGAGAATTAACAGTCTAGATTTGTGTGCACCGAATCTGCCTTTCTGTTAAACACTTCTTTGTATATAATTATTCTTCCTCAGAATCCGTAGAGTGCATGAATACAGATCGATCGATCAATTCCATCCATATTGTATAATGATTTGTTCTTATAGTTTGTAATGATTACGTTAACACCCATTACGTCAAATCATGTTGTACCATCCATTAGTTCTAAGTTATATATGAATTTGTTATGTTAGAATCAGCCCAGATCCGCCTGCCTGTTCAGCCTATAGTATTAGTAGTGTATGTCGGGACGACATACCTAACATGACCGAGCTGTCAGCATAGTTGCTGATCCCTGTATTCCCAGTATTATATAGCATAGCATATTAGTATCATCCCTGTGCTTTAGACACGAGATCCCTCGTAGGCCTGGCTTTGTGTGACGTCATGGGGATACACATGGGCAGTGATCCCCCTGTCCCGTTCTCACTCGGCGGCAGACCTACATGGCGTGAACAGGCTAGGCACCGGGCTCCATCTCTCATCTCAGTCTGACAATACACCTACCATCCTACAAGTGTGTCTACCTTATCCTACGATATCTCCATTCAAGAACCCTTACGACACTTCTGTGTTACTGTACTGTATTGTTCTCCTGTGTTACTGTACTGTATTGTTCTTCTGTGTTACTGTACTGTATTGTTCTTCTGTGTTACTGTACTGTATTGTTCTCCTGTGTTACTGTACTGTATTGTTCTCCTGTGTTACTGTACTGTATTGTTCTCCTGTGTTACTGTACTGTATTGTTCTTCTGTGTTACTGTACTGTATTGTTCTTCTGTGTTACTGTACTGTATTGTTCTCCTGTGTTACTGTACTGTATTGTTCTCCTGTGTTACTGTACTGTATTGTTCTTCTGTGTTACTGTACTTTATTGTTCTCCTGTGTTACTGTACTGTATTGTTCTCCTGTGTTACTGTACTGTATTGTTCTTCCGTGTTACTGTACTGTATTGTTCTTCTGTGTTACTGTACTGTATTGTTCTCCTGTGTTACTGTACTGTATTGTTCTTCTGTGTTACTGTACTGTATTGTTCTTCTGTGTTACTGTACTGTATTGTTCTCCTGTGTTACTGTACTGTATTGTTCTCCTGTGTTACTGTACTGTATTGTTCTCCTGTGTTACTGTACTGTATTGTTTCTCCTGTGTTACTGTACTGTTTGTTCTCCTGTGTTTACTGTACTGTATTGTTCTCCTGTGTTACTGTACTGTATTGTTCTTCTGTGTTACTGTACTGTATTGTTCTCCTGTGTTACTGTACTGTATTGTTCTTCTGTGTTACTGTACTGTATTGTTCTTCTGTGTTACTGTACTGTATTGTTCTCCTGTGTTACTGTACTGTATTGTTCTCCTGTGTTACTGTACTGTATTGTTCTCCTGTGTTACTGTACTGTATTGTTCTCCTGTGTTACTGTACTGTATTGTTCTCCTGTTTTTACTGTACTGTATTGTTCTCCTGTGTTACTGTACTGTATTGTTCTTCTGTGTTACTGTACTGTATTGTTCTCCTGTGTTACTGTACTGTGTTGTTCTTATGTGTTACTGTACTGTATTGTTCTCCTGTGTTACTGTACTGTGTTGTTCTTATGTGTTACTGTACTGTTTTTCTCTGTCACTGTACTGTTCTTCTGCTTTACTGTACATTTCATCTGTTTTATTGCACTGATCTATGTTACTGTACCGTTTTTCTGTGTTACTGTACTGATCTTCTGTGTTATGGAACTGATCTTCTGTGCTATTGTGCTGCTGTTCTGTGTTACTGTACTGATATTCTGTGTTACTATAATTTTCTGTGTTACTGTACTGGTCTTCTATGTTACCGAACTACTCTTGTGTTTTTATACTGTACTTGTTTTCTCTGGTATTGTACTATACTTAACTTCTGTGCTATTGTATTGCATTGATCTTCTGTGTTACTGAACAGATCTTCTGTGTTGTTGTACTGTTGTTTTGAGCTACTGTATTGTTCTTCTGTGTTACTGTACTAATCTTCTTTGTTGCTGTACTGTTTTTCTGAGTCACTGTACTGTTCTTCTGTGTTACTCTACTGTACTGTTCTTCTGCGTTACCGTACTGCATTTTTCTTCTGTGTTACTCTACTGTACTGTTCTTCTGCGTTACCGTACTGCATTTTTCTTCTGTGTTACTCTTCTGTTCTTCTGTGTTATTGTACTGTTCTGGTCTTCTATGTTATTGTATTTTACTGGTCTTCTGTGTTATTGTACTGTTCTGTTCGTCTGTGTTATTGAACTGTACTTGTCTTCTTTGTTATTGTACCGCACTGTTCTTCTGTATTATTGTATTGTACTGTTCTTTTGTGTTACTGTACTGGTCTTCTCTATTACTGTACTGTATTTGTCTTCTGTGTTATTGTTGTGTACTGGTCTTCTGTGTTTTTGTATTGTACTGGTCTTCTGTGTTGTTGAGAAATGAGTTACCAGCTAAGTTTAAAAATAGGGAAAACTTAGCTTAGAAAGACAGCTCATCACCTGCACAGCCACCCCTGCAGACGAGGTCTTGAGAAGCTGTATCATCCATTTCACAACGGGCTGAAAATGAATATTAGGTTAATCATAAATTACCCCTAGGGGGTGTTATGTCAGCATATTTCATTCACTGATGGCTGACAAAATACCTACGTGTGTGGACTCAAAGGTCCGCATATCACTGGGGTTTATGATAAGCGACTAACTCACGACTTTATACTCAACTGCGCAGTCAATAGTAGTACATCACGAGTTAGTTCACTTACCTGGGTATATGTATCTGACCCGTAGTTATGCCCGAATATCCGTTGAATTGATTGAAGAATAGTGTTCTTTGAAGAATGTCGCACTACACTCTGTTGAATCGCAACACTCGTTACACTGTTCATCAATATTTGTTCATTTATTCACCATCTGTTTACTAGAGAAGCTGAACACTCTTCTCTGTAAGTGTTTATTGTGTTTTTGAGACACTTTGTACACACTAACACATGGATCAGTGTTCTTTGTTGTTTATTCCGGCGTCAGTATGACTCCCAGTAGGGTCAAAAGTAATCTGAAGATGCCACAGTGTCCTACACCGTCACTACCCCTAGCACATAAAGGAAAAGCTGACCTAGTACTTTTTGCTTCCTTGCTAAACTTCCACTATAAAGCAAAGCAGAATGCTTGAATCTTGCTGTCTTAAGCATAGACAATAGTGTACACTATCTTCACCATGGTAATAAAGTGGGAGCAGGATTTTCCTTAATTGTCCTGCTAAGGTAAGAGATGGACTGTCTTTTATTAAACTACACTTTGCAACACTGGAGTCTTGCAAGGAGCGGCGGTCGCTTGACCACGTCGCATACTGGTACTGCATCTGCGATCAGTTACTTGCTGTAGCAGTAAACAAGATGCTTGCCCCTTCTGAGAGGGCTGGGCCCCTCAGGGCTGAAAGGGGCTGAAGGGGGCTAATAACCCCTTAAATACAATACTTTATCTTCTCTCTCTGTACCTAATATTATATCTTAACACTTTATGTACAATAAATTTACAATAATATATATATATATATTTAGTTCAAAATCATGGAAATATCACATTAATAAGGAAGATTAATTTTTCTTCCTGTAATTAAGTCTCCATTAACATTTACGTCTTTGTCTCAACAAGACTGTGTAAACTCAAACTACACAATGTACAAGATTCAACAAGACCTTTGAATCCGGCCGTAAAGGATGTAGAAAGCAAGAGTTTGTCTGAGAAGACGTATCTCTATGGATTACTGAACTGACCAAGAATATAAATATCAAAACAATCTTCAGAGCAATGAGGAACAAATTGAGTCAGCTCTAGAGTCTAATTCTCAAACAAATTCAAACTGTACACACCTAAGAGAGAACCAATATACGATCAGTTGTCAAGGCTAGAACAGGGAGCGGATTAACTACCTGCCAGTCTGTTGACCCGTCATCAGGTTGGATCACCTGACCCAAACGTCAGTCAGCCGGACATAAACAATTGAACAATTTACCTGATGGTTCCGAGACGTGTATGCTCTATATACATAAGAAATCCTACCTAACAATAATAATAATAATAATAATGGTGTTTTTTATATATTAACAGATAATATAACGCCGAAAGTCTCTATTTTAGCTATAAACGGGGACTTTCGGGTTATAATATTAAGTGATGATCATATTCTCTTACAATAGTTAAAAATCACAAGATGACCCATCTCCAAGATATAACACCCCCCCCCCCCCGTAGGACAATAGGTCACAGTAGGGAGTTTGCAAGCGTTCTCGGTAATATCTTCTTTATAGTAAGAGTCCTCTTGGTAAATAAGGCATGTAGGACGACGGAAGAATGGAGATGAAAGAACT